>JAHNEJ010002071.1:0-309034 GCA_022559845.1 Amorphophallus konjac | reverse complement strand
TAGGGTTGTATAAGGGAGTCAAACTGCCAAACCATACGCTTAAGTTGAGTTCCTCAACCGCAAGGTTATGCAGACAGATCCTTTACTTGGTGCATGATTTAAATTTAGTCAATAAGGAACTGTCCCCCATTCGCTTTCATGATGTCTTCATGTACTTCACATTGTAACTGCTATAAAAACAAACTTCCTGCCTACCAAATCATCAGCAATTCTTCCCTTTTCTTTAACATGCAATTTTTTGAGGGTTGTCCAAACATGAATTATGGCTTCAAATTGAAACAACATATGACGACAAGTCAGTAGCATACTGGAAATGGTGCTTCTTCCTCAACAATTTCTGTGAGGTTGTGGGAATTGTACCACAACTGATTAAAATTCAAACAATGAACAAGAACTTTGAGAAATCTGAAGACTAGGGTCTTACAGACTGTGAATCTAGGCCAACAGTGGAAGTTGGGGGGGGGGAATGGTAGAGCAGTGGAAGAGACATGGGAGATAGAAGGATTGAGAGAGAGAGAGAGAGAGAGAGAGAGAGGGGGGGGGGGATGGGGAACACAGGAAGCCAACCCATGGTGAAGATGGGATAAAGACATACGTCCTCGTTGCCTTCAGAGGGGGTATTATGCGGCCAAATGCTACAAGGAGTAGTCCATGCTCTGTAGTGACTGAAGTGGAGAAGACCAAAAAGATGTGGAGAAGTTAATGCATTATCATCTTTAGACTGATACCTTAGTTCCATTTACAACTATTCAAGGAGAGAAAAAATTCCTAAAGAAAAAGCCAGTGGATCAATTGTGGAGGATTATGATGAATTTTCGGCCTACTGATGCATGTGATAAAGAATAAAGATAAAGATATACATGAAAACCAAGGGAGTAATCGAAGTTTGGAACAATACCAATCTAAATTTGGTAGCAGTGTATCTCAAACAAATGTTCCAATATGTTAAGTGTTAACAGTTCAAGCGTTGGTGAAGAAAAGACAGAGAAGTGTTCATATAGACCATTTGGTCTCTGAGATAAAAGTATATTTGTCACGTTTTAGTGGCGATAGCAAAAAAGATATTGGAATTCTGTCTGCTAAATGTAACAACATAAGGAGCAGAATTATGTCTTTTTTATCAAGGTATCATTGTGTATGGTCTCCATAGACTTTTTGCTTATAATCTTGACAAAGCTGCATGCTTTCCTTCAAAAGAAAAAAGGATTCCTCCAAAACCATGAGAGGGAGACCCACCTTGACCATGTGATGTGTCAAAAATCCAAAACAAATGGGAGAAACTTCCTAATGATATTCCATCTTCACTTCATGGAGTAGGAACAGAGTTGGGGTTCAGATATCAGATCATTATCACATAATAGAAGTGAAAGAAAAAAGGCCTAAAAAGGGAGGAAAAGAGTTATACAACAGAATTTTTAAAAAGGGAAAAAATAATCAGCATTCATCACAATATAAGAAACCACACTTACATGTAGTACCAGTTCTTTCTATGACATTATCAAAAGAAAAATTAAATTAGGTAAAAAATCAAATGATCGAGCAAGATGAGTAAATGGACACCTGATCTCAAGACCACATCATAGATGGGTTAAATTTCACTGACTTTGAGTCTGACACAATCATGATATCAGGCTGAAAATCAGCATCCACATCCCTATCTAAAGGCCTCTAATTTGGCATTAGAGCTGGATATGGAGCATGAGAAGGCTGGATAAGGACCACAAGAAAAAAAAGGTCCAAGTACACTTGGGGATTCATGCATAGACCACATCTGCTTCTGAAAACTTACCAGCGGCATAGCAAGAGCATCACATCCATATCAAGTGGGACATGAAGGAAAAGATATAGCCAAAATTATATATTGGGTTTTTTTGCAAATAAACCATGCTTAGAGACAAAATTGCAGATTTATCATTCTTGAAAATATATTAGTAGGCATATCACTGATTTTAATGAAAACCTTCAAAAATACCATCGTTGTAACCCTCCGTTACCACCCGTCAATCTAACCACGGTTACCTTTAACTACACATGGTCAAAAGACAATAATAGCCCTAGTTAAAGCAAAATAAAAAAATCATCACCCTCTCAACCCTTCGCCGGTACAGCCTCCTTCCTCCATCCGGAACACCCCCCCTCCAGCGCCGGCCGGTCCCCCCTCCCCTCCCTCCCCCCTGCAAACCCGCCACCCACCAATAGGATGGGCTAGTGCCTTGTCGTGTCACGACACACTGGAGGAGGAACCTGCGCTGCCTCACCAGCAGGTGGGGGAGCGCAGCCATTCGACATCGGTGGGGAGGAGGAACCAGTCGCCGGAGGGGGACTTGTGGCACCGAGAGTAGTTCTTCCCCCGGAGGGAGAAGGGGCCGCCAGGAGGGGATGCCCAACCATTGGACTCGGTGTGAAGGTCCACATGTCGCCAAGGTATTCAAAACCAGAATGGGACCTGGGGTGGAGGTCCACGTGTTGCCAAGGTATTCAAAACCGGAACGGTACCGATATGAACCAGTACCGCCCGCTACCATTCCGGTTCCCCCACTCCATCTCTTGGTTCCACCTCCCCCATTTAAATATATGTTATATATCTTTGGTCATTTATACAATATACTTTTGCTATGAGGGTCATTTTATAAATAGCCATCATCTTTTAAAAATGAAAACCAACCCGAAATCCCTAATCGAGCCAACTTCGTGACCTTCGTCCGCCTCAGCCCGCTACCGCCGGCCTCCAGTCCTGGGCTCACTGCTGCCAGCCTCCTGTCGTGAGCCCGTTGTCGCCTTCTACCATCCTCGCTTGAACTTGTTACCGCCGCCCAGGCATGAGCTCGCTGCTGCGAGCCTGTAAGCCTGTGAGGTTCCTCTCTCTCTCTCTCTCCCCCCCCTCCTCATTTGTCTCAGTCCCGCAGTCTGTCCTTGTTCTCTCTCTCTCTCTCCCTTCCTCCCTCCTCCCCTCTCTCTCGACTCTCTCACATAATAGGGAGATGAGAGTAGGTCTTACAATTATCCATTTAAAAATCGAACCGAATTCAAATTTGTATTCGTTTGATCGGATAATTATCCGAATAAAATATCCGATGGATAATCTAATCGGATATCGGATAATCCAATTATTAATCGGATACAAATTCGGATATTGAGATATCTGTGTTGGATATTATCCGACCGAATATGAACCCTTAGATGAATATCTAAAGATCCACATATTCTATATATAAGTAACTCAAATCCTAATATGTTATTTGGTTGCTCTTTATTACTTTTTTTCTCTCAAAATAAATTTTAGAAATAAGAACTCACTTACACCTATTTGGTAAGTCCTCTCCTATTTTTTAGGATGAAGTCTAATCTTTTGATAACCTCTTCCAAAATAAAAACAACATCCACCCTTTCTTTTGTTAAGAAAATAACTCACTACGCTCGTGCACGGTTCGTACGACTCACTGCCAAGTAGGCCCGACTATTATTCATTTAAAATTCAAACCGAATTTGAATTTGTTTGATCAAATAATTATCCGCAGAAAATATACGACGAATAATTCGAACCGAATATCGGATAATCTGATTATTAATCGGATACGAATTCAGATATCACATTATCCACTCCGTTTACTAGTCTAGATGAGAGTTTGCAGGAGGTAGCCTCCAGTTTTTATTTTTTTATTTTTTTAACGTCTATACCAGTCGGTACCAAGCTCACATGGCCGGAACCGGACCGGCCTAGTACAGTACGTACCGAGCGGTATTGAATACCATGCGTATCGCAGGGAACCGCCGTTGATGGCCCTCTCTCTCTCTCTCTCTCTCACAATGGAGGGAAGGAAGATGGTGGGTTGGGGAAGGGAAAAGGAAAAGGAAAGGGAGTTCCGGGAGGGGACGCCCAGCCGTTGGATCGGGTGTGGAGGTCCACGCTGTGGAACACAGCTGGCGATGGAGGGCGGGCAGCTGCAAGGGCCGAGAACGGCTGCAGGCGATCAGGTGTGACCGTGCAGACTGGGATCCGACGGCGGAGGCGGCCGCAGGCAGTTCAGACGAGCTGGATAGGTCACAGCAGGGCTCGACGTGGTAGTGCAGGGAGTTCTATGGAGGCGACTGCGACAAGGGTGCCTGTCCTGACTGGGCATTACAAGGGCATGGCACATGCAATCACTGGTGTGATGGGAGGCTGCTTGGTGCTGTTTGCTGCGCCGTGAGTGGTGGTGGTCAGCGCGCAATTTGTGTCCGCGACGGGGGGCAAACTAGCGGAGGCGAGCTTCGGGGTGGCCCCGGGATCTACTCGTGATGGAGATGCAGGAGGATGGCGCAGGGCAGGGTCGACCGGGGCTCTATTCGCAGGGAACGTGGAAGAGACTAGAGGGGAAGGAGTTGGGGGTTGCAGGGTGAGGAGGGGACTTCGGCGGGAGGGGGTTGCAGGGTTGGTTGGGGGGGGGCTTCGGCGGGGAGGGGGTTTGCATGGGGGGGGGGTGTTCTGGCGGGGAGGGGGATTACAAGGTGGGGGGGGGATACTCCGGCAGGTTCTCTCTCTCTGAGTGGTGAGAAGGGGAAGGGTATTTTGGTCATTTGATGACCAATGAAGGGGAATCTTCGAATCTTTGTGGAATATTCATGTCCCCGTCGATGGCAGTTAACAACGGTGACATTTTTGAAAGTTTTTGTCAAAAATAGTGATATGTCTGCTAATATGTTTCCAAGAGTGATATATCTGCAATATCATCTCTAAGTGTGGTTTATTTGCCAAAAAACCCCTTTTATATTCAGTTCTATTTAAAAGATTATACATCACACACTGCTGAAAATCAAAGAGGTTAAAAGTAGGAACCTGCAAGATTGCTGCACGAACAGCTCTAGAACATGCAGAGTTTGAACGCATGTAGTAAACAATATCCTGAATTCATAATTAAATGAAATGGAGTTACACTTCCTATAGGTGGACAGAGGACCCGCTTACAAATTGAACTTCAGGATGTCGACCATAACTTCCATACAACATACCTGGCAACCAGTACTGTGCCCAAGTAGCACTACTCCCTCTGAATTTTCCTTGTTGATTAAATAACTGATAAGCTGATCAAGCTCCAAGGAGTCCTTAGAGGCAATAATTACACAATATCAACATTAAGCATGGAAGTGTAACAAAATGGTTATATATGTATATATATACTTTGTCATATAAGATTCTAGAATACTTTCTCTGTAATCATCCAGTCACCATTCAACGTTCCCTGGTAATCGCAAATGTACACTACCCCCTGGGTAGGGGTTGGGATTGACTGTAACTTATGTTGTATACCGGAAACAAAGAAAAATGTAATATTAAAAGAGTTCAACGGAATATCAGACATGAAACATGGAAAAAAAACTTCTTTATTGATGTTATTGCCCAGAGGAGTGCTGAACTCTAGATGGAATGCCTTTTGTCATTAGAGACTTCTAATGGCAGAATGGACCTATAAAAAACCAAATGATATCTTTCAAATGAGTATCTTATATGATAGTCTAAATATTGGAACTAGGTAAGGTATTAGAAGGACATGTAAAACTGATCTTATTTTTCCTTCCCGAGGCCCCACTTGACTAGAAGGATTTCCATCATGACAATGTTAAAAATAAGCAGTAAGCTACAGCATTTGAATTATGGCTATTTATTATTCACAAGTAAAATGAAATGTTCTACATGGGCTACTTAAGATTCTTTATCCATGAAATAGGATCCTCAGTAAGAGGGTTAACACAAGATAATCAACTTAAGTTGACGTATCTTTAGAAAAGAACTTCAAATGGAGTGACTTTTGCAGCCAAAAAAGCCCTTGATTTCTCTATAAACTCTGGTTCTGGAATTCTTCCCAAATTTGACCATTGAGGGGTCAAAAATAGAAGTGTAGATCAAACTAAACAGATGTAAGATCCCAACAATCTTCCCAACCCCCATGCTACAGAATTTGACAAGTCAAATTTTGCTAAGTATGTCAACACTTCAACACAACTTTCTATTGTTAAGAAATTTAACATTTGTGATGAATTTAAATAGAGGATTGTGTTATCCATATTTAATATTAAGTAGATAAAATGTATTAGTAACAAAACATTCATCTAAATGATACATACGTGAATGAACAGAAGATATAAAACCTGGCTATCTTGTGAGCACTAAAGCAATACTTTGGACTGAACTATAAATGTTTTCATGTCAAGAACTCGACTGTAAATATGCCAATTGACTGGAAATATGTCACGTATGAGAGTGGGCATCAGTTTTAAGTAATGTGGACTCACAGAATTCTTCATTTTTTGACTTATTGGGGGTTTAGTGGGTGCCACATCATCTTGGTGTGCAGATTTTTGTAAAGGGATCTTGTGGAAACTCCTTGACTATACTTGTACATCCCTCTTTTTACTTTAATACAACTTTGTGGTACCAACCACTTAAAAAAAATGACCTTCCTATGCTGGCTATCCTCTGCTCACACTCCTCTATAATCAGGTGAGAGAGTGATAAGAATAAGATAGAGGAAGAAAGGAACGATGTTGAGCATGAGAAGAGATGGGAATAAGTAGAAGAAAGGTAAAGAAAGGAGACACGAGCAAAGAGTGGAAAGAGAGAGAGAGGGAAAAAAAAGAGGTTGAGACTGTCTTAAGTAGATGTGGATCACCATATAAGTAGTAAGGCTTTGGATATGTAATGCAGTCTGTATTGATTTTCTCATGGGTATAATAACAGTCATGCTCATCAATGTCAGCCGAAATCGGCCTTTGGACTTAGTTAAAGTGGCACTTTTTGAGTTTGATAACCTTCCAGCTTCTGATGAAGAATCACTAATACGTTCCCTGTTAAGTGTTATCAATTTTTTGTTTAAATGGTATATTTATTTATTTATTCATTAGGGATTCCTGCTTTGTAAGCAAATACTAAATTTTTGATTTTGCATGCATGTGTCTTTATTAACAAAAAATAATCAGCTGAAAATTTTGTTTTAATTAATTGTTTCTTTTGATCACGATTTACAAAAAACTGCTTGCCCTAATTGAATGTGACAGTATACTAAAGTCTAATCTTGCTTCTCAGCAGATGAGCAGATGATTTCACGTGTTGTAGATATGAATATTGGTAACCAACCTAAGCATCTAGCACCTCTAAGTTATTTTCCAGCATTGTCTGAAAATCTGTTGCTCTGAAAGTGAATATGTACCACTGTATTGTGGTGCCATTAGAGTCACATTTTTGCGATGATTTCAGAGACTCCTATTTAAATTTGGGTTTTATACACAAATTTTAGAAGTGATCTAACAAGTGACTTTTGAACACTTTTGCTCACAAATGGATTTCGACATCTGAACTAAACTTTTCTAAGCATGAAGATTTACTCATCTCCAGTACGATAGCTTTCTTGCATTTTGGCATACCTATTTCAGATAAGGCAGGTCATGAACATTTCAGGGAAGTCACCTCAGGTGCAGGACCTCTGTTGCATACTTGCATTGCAAGGGACCCACCATTGCAAGATATCTACAGGCATTTCAATGGACCCACCTCTTCTGGAAGGGGTAGTAGACCTGCATGTGCAGGGGGCTCTAGGCACTGCAGTGGACCCACAACAGTAGGGACCTACAGACAATTTAGTTAGCCTATGTCAATCTGTGCCTTTGTGCAGTTCCAGCATCAGTTAGGGCCTTCAGGTATCTTAGTAGAGCACATTGGTGGAACATCTTTCTGGTTTGTTTTCTGGACCAAATCTGAAATTTACTTTTTTGGATTATTTAATTGTATAGATTATCACTATATAATTTTGTCACTCTAATGAGGAACTGTTGTTGCATTATCATCCATGTATTTGCAACAATTTTAGTGACAAATTTATGTAACCTGCAATAAAATTGTGTGTACATGTACAGTTGCTCCCACCGTACTGCTAATTCTCCCCCTAAGTGTATAAAGATGAGATTAATCCCCATCTGAAGTCTGCAGTATCTTGACACAGAATGTCCAGAGGTTCTGAATTTAGTTGGAGAAGTTGAAAACATATTAAGAGTCCAAAAGCATTGTGAGTAGGGATCTCAGTTGTCCTTTTTTCTTTAAAATAGCTGCCCTGGGTTACCAGCTTTGTAAGAGAGAGAGAGAGAGAGAGAGAGAGAGAGAGATTACAACAGGAAAGGAGAAAAACTATGTCCCAAACTAATTCACTCATCTGTCCTAATTGGCAGATAGGATTCAGATAAATGATAGATTTTGCCCACTTTGGAAGAAAGTTCACCAATCTAATATAAAATGTGATCCTTAACCTAGTCAAAGAGGTTTTGCTCTTCATCCTTCTTTAGAAGGAGAAATTGTCAATCTAGTGCAATTAACCAATCAGATACTAATCGAAGTAGAAATGCTCACATATTTGTGATGAACATAACCACATTGAACCAAGAGAAGATTATACTGCAAACAGGCCAAATATCAAAAAAAGATATTTTAAAGTAAATATTTCAGAAGATCAAAAATGGAAAAACAAAATTATTCCACATTGCAAGCACAACAGAGGTTGCAAATTCAAGATAGTGTTAACATTTTAGGGTACATTTCAGAAGATCAAAACAAGCAAGAGAAAAAAATTCCAAATTTCAAGCGCAACATAAGTTACAAGTTCAAGATAGCATAATATATGTGGGGTATTCAAGAGATAGTTACTTGTTTTAAGGACGACGTGCCATATCCAATATAAGATGATGACAACAAGGGTTGCACTAGTGACCATTTCTCATTCTCCAACGCAATAGATAGAGGTTCCAAGTACCTACAAAAGGCTAAATCATTCTTGAATAAATGAACACAATGAAACAAATTACAAGTACATAACATACATAATTGGGTCAAAAAGATGACAAACAAGATCATGGGACATGAAAGTATAACCAAAAATGGAACACATAAGGATAACAAGATTCCTAGTCCACATTAAGGGAGGATCTCTAATCAATGTTAAGGAAAAAGGAGATGCTTATTAAGGGAGCATTGTTGATGAAAGCTAAGGAAAAGAAAAGAAAGCATACATAAGGTTATAAATTTTCACTTTTTCCTGGTTTGGTTTTTCAAGAGTCCATTGTGAGTTGAAAAAATAGATAACAGCTGACTTTAATAAGAATTCAAAAGGTTGTTGGTATATAATTCTAGAAATTCAACAAAGGGAAGAAAAATTACTAAAGAAGCCAAAATCCAACATCATATAACATGGTCAATCCTTGATAAATTGTGATCAGGCCAAACATGGAGGGTCCTGTCTTCCAATGGGTTGGGATTGGGCCTACCTGATTCAATCCTGTAATCCTTGATACCATACCATGCTGTCCTACGTTTATATAGAACCCTCTCCTCTCCTATTCTATCTTTAGTACCATATGGCACTATACTACAATGCACTACACTATCCTCTACTATACTATACTGTATCATATCCTATCCTTTCCCATCCCATTCTATCCTATACTATCCTATAATATACTATACTATGCAATACATGTGATGTACCATATATTATCCTATGCTGTGTTATACTCTTCTATGCTATTGTATGTTATCCTATATCCCATCCTATCCTATCCTATATTCATATAGAATCCTCTCCTCTCCTATTCTATCTTTAGTACCATATGGCACTATACTAGATTACACTATCCTCTACTATACTATACTGTATCATATCCTATCCTATCCTTTCCCATCCTAGTCTATCCTATACAATCCTATAATATACCATACTATACAATACATATGGTATACCATATATTATCCTATGCAGTGCTATACTCCTCTACGCTATGCTATCTTATCCTATATCCCATCTATCCTTTATCCCATTCTATATTGCCATTCTATCCTATCCTATCCTCCCCTGTCCTCTATCCTATCCTATACTATACAGTACTGTATTGTACAATATTGTATAGTATTGTACTATACTATATTATTTTATTCTATGCTATATTGTACATTCAAGCCATATGGAAACCACTTTGATTACTCCCCATCACATATTTTTGCTAATTAGATTCATGCTGGGAGGGAATACCAAAACATAGCACGTGTTTCCTCATGAAGCTAATTCTTGTTTCCACAGAAATTATGATCATTAGAAACATAAAGCTCCATGTCAACCAATGGAATGTAGATGCAAATTTACATTGCCAGGTCTTGTCTTCCAATGTTCTAGTCTGCAGATGTTAATTCATGTAGCACCTTGTTTCTTCCCAACAATCCAGAGACCCAAGATTCTCTACCCTTTTCGAAGCGGTAGATGTGATACGAGTCAACAAGCCCACAGTAGACAAAGCAAAGGGCCAACATTAATTAGGAAATCTGTAATGCCCTGGATCTTTCGGACACTTTTCGGATCTGGATCCGTGAGTTTCGGATCGCTTTTGGGAGTCCCGGGACGTGTTTTACGGTTTTCACGTGTTTTCCCTGACAGGACCTGCGGAACCCTGTAGCGGGCAAACCGTTGCGGTCTCCTACTCCGGGACTGTACCACGGCGATCAGCGTGTTCCGAGGATCGCGGAGGTATATTTTTCTATTTTTTCGTATTTTTTGAAAAATCGGGATTTTCTATATTAACCCCATTTCTTTTTCTTTTTCTATTCTTCTTCTTCCTCCCTTTTCTCCCGTGAGCGCCCACGGCCGGCTCTCTCCTCCCCCTCTCCCGTGGACGCGGCGGCGTGTTCCCCTCCGGCTGCAGACGGCGGTGGGCGACGGCGTGGCGGCAAGGGTGATGGCGTGGCGATCCCGGCGGCGTTCGGTGCTCGGTGAGATCGTGGGAGCTCGTGAGGTTTCGAGAGAATTTTTGAAGATCGACGGCGATCCGCCGCGTTTCGGAGGATTCCGAGGTAGGGTGACGATCCTTAGCTCGGTGTTTACCTTCTCCGTGATTTCTAGGCTGAGGCGAGGTCGAGAGTGGACTATTTTGAGCCGGGAAGGGAAAATCATATTTTTGACGTTTGAGTGGCCGATCTAACGTTTTAATCCGCCATTTTATGGTTTGGGGGCATCAAAAGATGCGTTGGGGGCTTGGGAACAAGTTTCTCTTTTGTTTCCCCTTCACCCGGGGGTGAATGGGACGTGGAATGGCATTTGGGGGCCATTCCCGCCGTTCTCGGGTTTCTGGAGGGCTAGCGATCCTTCCAGGAACCGCTTCTTGCTGTTAGCGGTCGCAGGAAGACCGCTAGCGGGCTCAGTATGTCGGTTGGGCCTCGCGGTCACCCGATAGACCGCTAGAGCCCAAGCGGCAGCCCATCGGCCGACCGCTAGCGTCACAGGCCAGCGTGGTCTTCGAGGCGTTTGACCGTTGATTTTCGACCGTTGGAGGCTTTGGGGTCTGGCGGTCGTGGGGACGACCGTTTTATGCCCATTAGCGGTCCCGTGGGGAGACCGTTTTCACTATTTTGTGCCCCTCATCCTAGGGAGGTGGCGGTCCAGCGGGAGACCGCCTACCGCTCGGTGACGGTCTAAAGAAAGACCGCCTACCCTTCCTAGCGGTCCTACGATAGACCGTTTTCCATGCCCCAACGTAGCTCGTGTTTTAGCGGTCTAGCAGGAGACCGCTAGCCATCCTGGCGGTCCAGAGGGAGACCGCTAGCCACTGGTGGCGATCTAATGGAGGACCGCTAACCGTTTTGTTCTACCGGAGTTAGGTCTTGCCGATTCGAGTCCCGGGTGAGTGGACCTCGATCCACGTGTTGACCGGTGGTCCGACTGATGCTAGGCATCGTGTGGGGGCCACGTGTTAGGGTGCCGTGGGGTCCCAGAAGTGGTGTTCTCGGCTTGTGTCACCGTGAGTCGGTGTCGGTATGAGGAGCGGTCCTTGTACTTTGTCCGGTTTAGACGTTGCTTTCCGTTGGCTAGAGAGTCTACACCTTCAGTGAGCCTCCACTAGTCGTAGCCTTCCGACACGCATGTGGTCCCACCAGGGAGTGGTGGCGAGGCTACCCGAGAGACAGTTTTAGGCTGGTTACCGTGGGCCTCCTACTGTGGCGGCTCGAGTCTGGGTCGGGAGGACGAACCAGCTACAGGGCCTGACGTAGCGCAGTCAGTCAGTGTGTGCACACATGGTTGGGGACTTCGGACGCGTGCTAACGAGCACGACCCCGACTAGACCCTTGTTAGTGTTACTTGTGAGTGTCTCAGTTTCCGCCTGGGGCGAGTAGGGAGACACGGCAGCGCGGTGTAAGTCGTCAGGGGACGCATCCGGTTGTGCTTCTGGTGGACGGTACTCCTGTCTTTGTTTGGTAGCGACTCTTGGGTTTTGATGAGTTGTCTCGGTTTTTCGTGCCGTACGTTCGGTACTAGGCGTAGTAGAACTTTCCCGTTTATTTATTCCTGTAGCTCCCCGTTCTACGTCCTGCTAGTGGTAGCTTGTAGTTACTTTCCGCACGATTTCTCGGTTTGCGAGGTAGGGACCGGATGATCCCTACTGAGCATTTTGCTATGAGGCTCATTCCCTACGTGTTTTCCGCGTTTCAGGTGAGACGAGGCTTCAGGGGAGCGCTTCTGAGGCTCCACGTGGTTCAGGTGCCCAGGGTTAGTTGCCAGTTCCGGTTCCGGGGTATGACCCGTGTAGTTGTACCTTCTTTTCTGCACTGTACTAGTTGTGGACTATTGTTATATTTAGACTGTTGTTACATTGTGGACCATGTAATTTGTTTAATGTTATTCTTATTAACTATGTAGTTCTGCAATTATTTTAGATTCTTGTATACTTCCACACCATCCTTTTAACCCTTCCGAGTCTTCGGGCTCGTGGGTGGCGGTTTGAGATTCAAGATATCGGGCCTTCCCGGTATTCGGATCTCGGGTCGTTACAAAATCTGACTATTAATATAAAACAACAATTCACATAGAATATTGTCAACATACTCAGTTGCCAAAAGTCCATCTGTCAATCCACCAATGAAAATAACTTGTTGTCTGAAATCCCCAGTTCTGAAGGCAACCTGCACCAGCAAACACCCGTTGTGACCTAAGCATGTATAAAATCATTAAGGCAGCAAAACAGAGAAGACTACAAAAAAAATTAAGAAAAAGGACAATAGGCACTGATGCCCAAGTATACTTCCAGTAAAAATTTAAAAATTATGCATAGCACATATGCTAATGCTAATATGTTCTACTCACGGCATTCATATCTCAGTTCTTATGCATGCATTATACTGCTTCCTGACTAACATGTAGAACAGATAGCTCAAGCATTGGCAATAATCATTCATTTTTATTATCACTCAAATTTTATGCTCCCTTGGGAGACCCAGTCTCATAAAGAATTCAGTGCCAGGCAGTATGGATGAAGTATGTGCAAACTGCAGCAAAAATTATCATAGTCATGAACTTTATCCAATAATTAAAGATCGACTAGATCCAATGAAGGATCTAATGTCTCGGGAAAGTCTTACAAGCAGCTGCCTCCTTGACATCCTCTTCCCCCTACACGATGGTTACAAAGTACTTGGGCCAAGGTTTCACTGTCTTCTAGAGAAGCTGTTAGTGGATATAAGCACTGCATTACTAATTGAAGATTAAGCTCATGCAACTGGGCAACCACCAAATACTCCCTCGGACTTGACGGAGTCTATGAAATGAGGGATAGAACCAACTTTTATGCGGTTAATCTGATTTCTGCCCGAACAATTGTTAGCCAAGCAGTGAACTCGACATAATCCCACAGGCGTGAGTTCCCAATCCCAGGTGCAAACCATATCAAGGTAGTCAGAAACAGAAGGATTTGGTTGCTCCCATTCTATGCGTGTGTGTATAATATGAAGGTTCGGATAACAAATATCATCCAGAGTTTCTGTCGACAACCGCTTCCTATTGACATAAAACCTAACGCAGAGCCTCTACAACCCATCCTCAATTCCTACTCCTCCATTTCCATGATTTATTTCTTTAAGCTTCCCAACTTGAAACCCTGAATCATCCACAAGCAGTCCAGCAACTAGGCCCACTGCCATTTCATCTCAAGAGGCATTAAACCTCTACGGCCGGACCCCGCTGATCACATCCAAACTAAAGGTTGAAGAATTCTATCTTCCAGATTTCGATGCGATTTCCGCACCGCTGCCCCCGGCGTACCTGGACAGACTTGGACCCGTACTTGAAGAGGACGCCGCGGAGTTGGTTCCTCCCGCCGCCCTGGAGGGCTGGGCCTTCGCCAGCGGAGGAGCTGCTCGTGTTGTTGGCGCTCATGGTCTTGGCGGAGCGGATGCGGACCAGACCGGAGAACCACGACGAGGAGGAGGTGGAAGAGGGAGTGGACGCGGCGGAGGCGACAGAGCTGGGATTCATGGGATGGGGAGAGCCGCCGCCGGTGGTCAACCCCGATCCGCGCCGCCGGACGATCAGGTGGGGAGTAAGCAGACGGAGCCCACGGCTGATCCCACAGTCACAGGTTTAGAAATTAGAATACACTGTTTGAAAAAAGAGGTAAAGTCTTGAGAGATTCCACCTTCACATACTTAAAATTGTAGTTACGCCCTAAAACTCTATATCTCAAAAAAAAAAAAGACCATTGTAGAACTGGAACCATATGAATCCAGTCATCCACCCATGCATCGTACCAGAAGCTTCTCTCATTTAGTTATATAATAATAGATAAAAGTTATTCACTGATAAAGTTTACAATTATGGGCTTTTCAGTTTGATATGAAAATATGGCAAAATATGATATTTCATATAGAGATTGTTACATATATATCTCTAAAAAATTCAGTTTTGTTAAATATATCCTTCGTCTAAACATATTATTATAAATATTCTTAAAATATAGATAATATCATTTTGTCGTAATTTTAATGTGTTTAACAACTCAAATTAAGTGTGAGTTAAAGAGTAAAATATCTAAATAATATATATATATATATATTAATTTTATCATATATACTTTAGATCTAACGACCGTAGATGACATATTTCACGAAATATTTTCTTTACGTTCAACGTCATTAAATTAAAAGAGTATAATCATAATATTTTTGTCTAACTGAAAGATATTTATGGTAATATATTCTAAGGTTTGATGTCCCGGTTCGGGACGTCCCGACCCGATCCAGGCGGTGGGCTAGACGCCCGGGCCGTGGGTCGTGACGGGATCGAGACGCCCGGGCCGTGGGCCGTGGGCCGGTGGGCTAGATATTTAATCATAATATTTTATTAATTTAATATTTTATTATATATATATATTATATATATAAGTCCTTTTTATTTTTTATTATATATATATATATATTATATATATATTCTTTTTTATTTTAATATTTTACGATAAGAATCGAGACGGAGCGAGACGGGATCGACCCGACCCGTCCTAAGCCGTGACCGGGATAGACGGATCGATCAAGACGATAAATCTTGGTATATTTAAATGAAAGAATATTTGACAAAATTAAATTCATTGGTAATTGAATATATTCTTCTTTCAATTGTGTAGTCTTCGGTAGCATCGAAACAACCATCTCAGTCTACTGCGCCCCAACGCTCAACATCTAAGGCTCAGGCACCCAATCAGTCGTCTCAGGTATACGTACAGACTTACACAATAGAAAGTAAGTTGAAAATTTATCTAAGCAGGCTTCTGCTTCTCAGGCATCTAGAGGGACACAACATGCAGCAGGTAAGCCGCCCCCTGCTCCACAGAAGAAAAAATCATCATGGACCACATTATTCACCAGCAAGAAGGACAAGGGACCACCATTAAATCCGATAGATATTGCAGACATGGAGACATTAGATCCCAATGCAGATGACGACACTCCCGAGCCCTCTGTTGAGCCCCGCATTAGTGGGAGTCATGACTCCGATGCTGATAGTACATCGACAGGGTCTTCATCCCATGGAGGTGGTGGTTCTCAAGGTGGCCAACGGAGTCCTCGTGAGAATACTAGTGCTGGTGGCAGAGAGTACAGTAGTGGTCATAGTAGAGGTCGTGGGGGCCGTCAACATGACGCATGGACAGAGGAGCAACACTTCACACATGCCACGCAAGATGAGGATCACGGTGCTCCACTGGCAGGGACGAGGCGGACAGTTGATCATTGGGATCCCTACTATGGAAGTTCGGTTGCAGACAGTACAAGCTATCAAGACATGTTGTCTGATTTTGAGAGGATGAGCACACATGACTCCCAGGGATCTGGAAGCTCGTATGGACGGTCATGGCCGCAGCAGCCGATGTATCATGGCGACTCAGATAACAGTAGTTCATTTTTCCCATCGTATCCATATCCTTATGCCGCAGCTACGTCAGTAGAGGTCGTGTACGCACAAGGTTCGCAGCAGTATGAATACTACGTACGCATGTACTGGGAGAACTATTCAGGTTCAATGCGCTATGAAGACTATCTGTCCTATCTGCGGACCACATTTAATGTCAGATTGTTTAGAGATGGGCACTGGCCCAGTTTGGGTCCATAGTCTTTATTAGTATGTATCATTTGGTTATATTTATAACTAACTAATAATTAATTGTAGATTTCTTCATATATAGAGTTCTGTACTTGTCATTGAAATTACTAATGTAAACTTTTACATCATTTGCAGGTCATCATGGACGGACGGCGTCACCCTGCGTGGGAGCATGGATACTCTGTTGAGGGTGATGGACATGTGCACTGTAGATACTGCGAACATCGCGTCACCGGCCTACACAGGTTTGCGGAGCACCTTGCGGGAGTGGGACGCGATGTTCGTGCATGCGACCGAGTTCCGGGAGATGTCCGACATTCCTTTCGGACACAGTTACAGGATAGATACGGTTCTCGTAGCACACCGAGAACATCTTCTTCTACCTCCCGGGTACCTCCACCACGAGCACAGGGCGGAGCAGGATCTTCCTCCACGTCCAGAGTTCGAGCAGCACCAGCACCAGTCGCATATGATAGAATTGAAGCTATAGATGTAGTGAGGACTTTTTTTACATATTTTCATGTACCCTCCACCGCAGCACACGACCCATCATTTGTGCAGATGGTTACATATTTTCAGTCCCACCCACATGTACCTCCACCCACTAGGATAGAGTTAGATTATACGGGTGATCAGTCTCATGTATCTGATGATGAGTTTTGGGATTCAGACTTCACTGATGACGAGAATTAGTGATTACTATGGATTCGGGCTTCACTGATGATGAGGATTAATGAGTTTTGGGATTCGAGCTACACAGATGAGGAGGATGAGTGAGTTTTGGGATTCGGACTTCACAGATGACGAGGATTAGTGAGTTTTTGTATTTTATACTTCATGTATGAATGTCATTATTATGTCAATGTTTACTTTTACATATTTAGTAATTGAAATATATTTTTATGTATTATATATAATAGGATGTTTAATTAAACAGTGTAATATGTAATTTTTATATAATTAATTATGTATAATTTAGTATGGATATATTATTATAAATAAATTATACATTCTAATATTTTTAAATATATATAACATTTAATCTTTCAAAATAAATTTATCAAAAATTTAAAAAAAATCAAAAAAATATCCGTCGAGAGCCCAATGGGGCGGACCGGGTCGCTGTGCGACCCGACCCGACCCGCGCCGAGACCGGGTCGGCCGGGTCGGGCGGGTCGGCAAACCCTGATATAATTATGGGCTTTTCAGTTTGATACGAAAATATGATATTTCGTACAGAGATTTTTACATATATATCTCTATAAAATTTAAGTTCATCAAATATATCTTTCTTCAGATCATATTGTCATGAATATCTTTAAAATATAAATAATATTATAATTATACCTTCGTCTTAACTTTAGTGTATTTAACTCGAGTTAAATATGAGTTAAAAAATAAAATATTTAAAAACTTTATATATATATTTTTATAAAATTTAATCTTATCAAATATATCTTAGACAACGACTGTAGATAACATATTTTATGAAATATTCTATTTCTGTCGATGATAATAAACTAAATGGATATAATCGTAATAGTTAAAATAAAAGATATGTATGATAATATATTCAGATGAAAAATGTATTTGATAAAATTAAATTTTACAATATATATAAATGTAAAAATCCCCACGATATTTTACGGCATCCGTGACGGCAAACAGACATCACTTTAATTAATAAAATATTAGTCTCTATATGGACCTCATTAATTGACTTTTCCCATACTTGACCTGCGAGAGTGGGGGTCTTCTAAATGTCAAGAAATTTTAGATGAAGAAATATCTCACAATTAATTGATAGCCGATGCCCATTCGTTATTCAACGTCATCGAGGAAAATTCGTTAGACTTTAGAAGTATTAAATATTTGGTATTTGACTTTAATCCCACAAAGACATGGCATTAGCCTTCATGTCCCTCGTATCTACGTATGGCTTTTGTGTGTGCCCCTGCCATCAATATTTGAGAGTTTTAACTCAACTATACTACGTCCAGAGAGGGAGGAAGGGAAATTTCAAAGTTTGACTGATCGTTCGTATCGATCTTATCTTCTAGATGTATGGTATGATTTAATACCGTTACGTATTAAGATGAAAAAGAATCTTTCATATATATATATATATATATATATATATATATAGTATGTAAAATAATTTTAAAAAACTCTTAACATAGTTGGTTAGGTGGTTTGGGCTTTACTTAACAGATGCCTTGAGATTTGAATCATAGTAAATGTCTTTAGATTTTGAGTTTTTTTAATCTTTTATTTCAGAAAAGGTTAAAAACAAAAAAAATCATGCATTTGATGCGTTTTGAATCTGCGTATCATGTGTCGGTCGTACAGATCATCGGTTAGTACGGTCAGTACGTGTCGTATGAGTCGTATCATACCGATTTGTCAAATTCTTAAAAATTTTACCTTTGAGAGAGAAGAGGCCGGGAGAGAGAGCCAAAGGGGCCGAGGAAGAATCCAAAAACACACACACAAAAAAAGAGAGAGTTCGGCTAAAGGGAAGGATCATTGTTGCAATTCTAGGTGGGTTGTGAAAAGAGAATGACATGGATCCGGCCCAATAATGAGGTGAGGTTGCAGCCGAACTAAGAGAACGGGGGTGTGAAGGATAACCGAGAAGAGAGTTGTATTTGTTGCACATCCATGGTGTGTGTTCTGTACGTGGTACGCACGCGGTCCGGCCGAGTGAGTTTCAACGACGATAGTTAAATTTCTTTGATGACAGTAACAGTACGACAACGAAACAACTACGATACATTATAATATATCGATCGTATCGTATCGTATCATATCGTACCACTAGTAAATCGGTATAACTTATTCAATTAAATAAGTTAAACCTTTACCCACAATCCTTATTACCCACAGAAACTGCCCAGCACTGCAAAACTCTCCCCTGCTCGAAAGGGACATACACGGGCGTGTGTGATGCAGGCTGGGAGGCCTCACTAGCGCACGTCACTGTCATGCACACTGAGGAACAAGTACCCGAGGAGTGATCAGAATAATCCTTTTGAAAGGTGAAGGCAGTGGGCGAGGGAATGATTGGTCTCCTGGTCAAGCTCATGCCCCTGCAAACTCGACACTTCGAACGGAAAGGGGATTTGATTTAGTATGCGACGAGTGCCCTCTTTGGAGTGGTGCCATTGAGTAATGTAACCTGAGAGATTGACGAGGGGCCTGACCGACACCCCCCTTCTTTGGCACGTAGCGAGTACCACTAGCTCCATTGCTATGTGTTAGTTGGGAGGATTTTTTAATTAAAGTATTATAATGAAAGTGGGACACTACGTAAACAGTAACATATCAATAAATGTAAATAGTTCTCGAGTCTATGCATAAACATAAATTGGAATTGGATGTCAATTCAACGACGCTCTGGTTGAAATTCACAAAATTCTTGGCTCATTTAACTAATACTATATCTAAAATTTTAAGACGGGTCATGGACATTAATTGAGAGGAGATAATAAGATATCGTCAAGATGGGTCGTAGACATTAATTAATATGGAGATAACAAGATATATACCATGTTCTGATATCACGTTGAAATCCACAAAATCACAATGTTAAGATATACAGAGTTAAGGTCATAAACATATTAACCATAACTCATTTAATCGATACGGAACTATTATGCAGAGCTATGCCCAGATTCCAAATAGGGCAATGACATAAGATTCATTCAAAATTATCTTTATATTCTTATCTTTAAAGCCCGGCTTCGGTAGCCATCTATTCCCAGGCTAATTAACCAGCAGAGCTAGTTCTATTTTAACTCCTATTTTGATTTGAGAAGATGGATTAGCTATTCAAATTAAAAATTGAGTACATTTGAATTAACCTCGAATTACCTATCAAACCTCATCAAGTGGGTTAACTTAACTCTATTTGTCCTCAAATCAAAATTAAGTTAAATGAGAGTTTTTTTAATCACCCAGTTAACTTAATCCGAATTATATATCCTAACTCTCTACCAAAGTGAGACTTTAGGGTTTCAATAGTGTTGATCTCCGATAGGAGGGAACGTTCATGCAGATGGTGGCTGGCCTAAAAGAAGGGGTGGCGGTGAGATTCTAATCCATGGGTCATGCGCGAGATTCCTGTCCTCTTTTTGGGCACTGAGATTTGTTCTTCACAGAGCAGGATAAGTTTAGATATCTCTTGGTTTGTGAAACCTTTCGAGGAAGAGTACAAAGAAGAATCATGCTGGCGAAGATAAAACAAATGTCACGTCCATGCACACTTGTGTAAAGTATGTTTGAGAGAGAAGCTTAATTAATGCTTTCCCCATGATGTGTTTGGAGCACTTCAAATCCTATTACTCTTTTGAGTAGAGAAGTGAAGCCCATTGGTTCCATGAAAGGGGCATGAACTAGGTAGGGTTTGGTGGGTCTCATCTGATTGTTTTAACTAGTAACATGCAGTTTAAAGGGCCTTCTACCATGACATGATTTATAAGAGAGGGAGGAGGGAGTGCTCCAGGGAGTTCTCTTGATAGACCCACTTTGTAATCGGGATCGGGATAGCGTATTCGAACGTTTGAGTTCGCGTTTGAGTTCGAATAAGTTGCTCAACCCCGGGTAGCATCCATGTGTGTGAGAGACATCTCGAGGAGTCCACACACTCTCTCGGGTGTCGCATGTCTTATCTCTCTTACCCTATTCGAATTTTAAAGTGGACCTAAGAGTCGGACATATATATTTCTACCCCAAACGGGAGTTACATAAGGGATAACCCTCATTTGAGAGATCAGGTCTTTTGAGTATTCAGTGTGCACTGTGAGGGAATGTCCTTGAAACTATCTTGAGCTTACATCCTTGTCTAATATTTTTTGTAAACTTGGCTTGCAGCTTTCCTTGCAATTTGACTTCTCACTGCTCTCCATCAGCTTGACATGACTTGCGAGATCGGTTATCGATACTTGGTGCAATTTTTTTCTCAAACATAGAAAAAAATTCTTCGAAAATATTAAATAAACTCAAATTCAAACACTTCTATTTGATAAACAAATCTAAATATCGAAATTGGATTTACTCGTTGGTTAGTCCCACTTGTTCAATAATACTATTTATATCAGAGGTAATTGAGTTTAACCTCTTTATCTACTGAGGACCATTTTGACGATGGAATAATGCGGGTTAGAATGAATTATTTACGGGTGAGTGAGTTATTAAGTTTGAGTACGAGAATACATCACTCAAGATTGAAGAGTTAAGATTCTTAATCCGGAGTTAATTAATTTCATCTCTCTCGTAAAAATATATTATAAAATAAGTATCAAATTAAAAATATAAAAATTCATTCCTAATTCACCTGAATTATTTTTTATTATTCATTTAGAGTAACTTTATTTTTCCTCGACTCTAACACCACATTTAGGTAATTAACTCTTGGGGTGAGGCCGTGAGGGTCATTTAAAAAAAATAAAATATTAAATATTACACTAATTACACCGATCGATATAATTAATAAGTGTGTTTCACTATACATCTCTCTTGTTTATTAGGGTTCAGCAGTAGTGCCTAACCTACACAAACAAAAAACTCCCTTGCTTCCTGTGGGACTGAGAGACAAGATGATGGGTTCTGATCATCGATCGTTTCAGAGCTTTTGTTCCCTTTATGTGACGGTGAAAATGATGGCTCCCCCTCTCTCTCTTCCCCTTTCTCTTGTGCAGGATGTGGACTGAGTAAGATAATTCCACCCAGTGATAAGATATGCAATCTTTTGTGGATTCTTGATTAAAGATGACATTCTGCAGGATGTAGAATGGGAAATGATTTCCCCCAATGATAAGATATGCAAGCATTGGTGGATTCTTGGAGATGGCCGGTGACCTTTGTGAGGATTCCCCGTTTCAGTAGTTGCTTGTTATTATTCTATACAAGGTGGGTAGTTCAGCCATGAGAAAACCTCCCATCCGTTCCTATTCTGATTAACAATATATGAGGAAAACAAGATACTCTATAAAGAAAACTTGCCGTGAATGAGAGTAACTCCTTATGTTTCTCTCGGAGGAGACTTATCTGACTCATATTTAATTCTCAGAGGATATGAGTTCAAAATAGATTCTCTGTCGTCAAAAAAAAACACTCCTTGTGTTTCTCTTCCGATCAACGACACGAGGAAGACAAACTATGAAGAAACTTGCCATGAGAAAATCTCCTTTCTGTTTCTCTTTTGATCAACAATATGAGGAAAACAATCCATAAAGAAATCTACGTTGGCCAAAACCTTCTTCGTTGGATAATATATATATATATATATATATATATATATATATATATTTCTTAAGTTATGCATGGGAGCTGCATATGTTCATCATATGGTGCGATAGAGAATACAACTACGTACTTAGGTATGCCAATGCGTGTACTACATGACCAAGATATAAATATGTGCCATCGTATATATGATCCTCCATCCTATATATATATATATATATATATGATGCCCTTTGTGAATTGAAGCTTGGGTGTTTCGTCCAAGAAATTATTGAAGCTCGGGTGTTTTATGTCCTAATTCAGTGCTGCAGTAAGTGCAACCCTAATTTAGCATAAAACCAGTCAAACATTTTGTGCATTTTCAAAAAGTTGAGTTGGGAGTAGATTGTGTTTGATTTGATTTGATGATTTTTTTTATGACGGAGAACTTAACACAATGGTACTCTAATTAACATGGAGTACGAGAGACCTTTTTAAAATATGAATTGGACTGGCCCGTGAAGCCTGCCCAACAAATGCCTTATGAAGCACTAATAAGTCATCAGCAATTAAGTCTTCTAACTCTTCATTGTTGGTCTCATGTAGGTTAGCGGCATGGGAGCATGATGCTAGAGACTTCGACGCATGCATGGGCAAATAAGACGCGGCACTTACTTGCAGGGGCGTCGATGCATGGACATAAATATATGAGAGACATGAGTTCAAATCTAGCGATACTCAACTCATGCACACCTTTTTTTCCGATGATAATAAATCTGGGGCTCAGATCCTTCGAGGATTAAATGTAAGTCAAGTTACACCCCCCGCTCTCCAGAAGAGTTAAACCTGAGACCTCCTTATCACGAGACAGGGTCCCCACTAATCGACTTACTCGGATTGCTTATATGATAATTGGGAACTAAACAAAAAGCCAAACAAGTACTTAAAATTTATATGACATATATTGCTTAGTAAATATATAGCCTCATATAATAGTTTATTAAAAGTGATCCTTTGTCTGTTAAAGAATATATCCAAGAGTAACCCAAGCATTGATGACCCTCATTGAGCTTTTCTTCCAGGAAGTCCTCCATTCCATCCTATCCCAATCCACTGTTTGTACACTGTTAGTCTCACAAGTTGCTGTGTACCTTTTACTCTAGTTCTTTAGGCACTCTAACTTATGTTTCTTTCTACTCAAACGTACTGTCATGATATCAAACATGGACCATAAGTACGTTTACATCTTAACCAGCCAGTTACCGGTAACCACTAATCTTATATGACAGGAAGTACTTCCATGTCGAGATAGAGCAACATGATTTATTTATTTTTTTGTAACGAGGAATCTAGTTGAGTGGTAGGACGAGATAGAGACAGACGACCTGAGTTAGATTATCACATGATACTTATTCTCAAACTCCTTTTGAACCACTGTTCAATTAGTAAATTTAGAGTCACACATTCCTCGGGAATTGAACACGTGATCAAGTAAAACCTCCACGAGATGAATTTAACTGAGAATCTCTTGCCACACGACAATAGATCTTAACCATTTGACCCACCCCAGATCCTCCTCAAGACGAAAAACAGACCTTAAATAGAGTTTGTAATTAGCATTCTGTGTACTTCAGTTTTACACCTGTAAGGAGATTATTATAGGGATAAAAACAAAACTACATCACATAGGTTTTAGTAGCATGGGTTTGGGAGAATGACCCCTGTGAAGAAGAATGATGGCATGCATGAAGGCGAAGTCCCACGACATTCATGCATCCTAAGAATGGAGTGCATATAAACATTGCCACACGTAGGGCGTGCCGGCCATCTATTCTAAGTCGTCACAGATCTGTAACGAAACATTAATGGTGGGGATGACTCTAGTCGGATCTTTTTTCCTGACAGTACAACGTCGGATCTTCTTTTATCGGGACAATGGATTTTCGTATCAGGATATTGGTAGTTCGGACTCTCACACTTTGAAAGCTATATAGATTACTCGAAAGATATAGAAGCACACAAATTTTGGTAGACAAATTAGCCAATCCTTCTTCCATAATTGCCTCTTTAACTTTTGCTCCAATATGTTTAGGATACTCTGGTTTCCTCTTTCTTAGTTAAAGCTCCAATAAATTACTCTTGTTTAAGTGTTACATAGTGATTCATTATAATCCTTTAACACACTAACACTTCATTGCTTCAACACTTAACGATACTAACATGCTAAAACATTAAGATGTTATCAGTTTCCTCTTTCTAATGACTAGGGGAAATTCACTGTTATCACTAACCTCATCGTATGGCTGATTCGGGCCTACGGATTCTACTGCTTGTGTACCATGAAATCCACCTAGGTGTCTACATATTTACACACTAAATCTTTTGGTATTACATTTACAAAGTAAAACAAACAAGTGAGATCAAATTGGAGACGAAGAGGGAACAGTCTCGTGATCGAGTGATTTTACATTCTCTCACATGGTTGAGAGGTTGTATGTTCGAATCTGGACATAGAGTGAATGAAAAATTACCTGATATGTAGTTCTAAGTTCCTAACTGTACAATTTCGATTATACGGTTGTAAAAAGATATTACGTCAATCAGTGGCGTTACTAAATTTTGAACTCTAGATAGTGTCCACGATGAGTCTTAGTCTGCGTTTGACATATCAATTGAATTATAAATCATTTGTATAATCCGATTATGGAGACATATTTTGCATATATAAGTACAGATTTCACAGAGAATATATATTAAAATGTTTTCAATAATGCCCTTTGTTTATTTCTACAAGTCATTTCAATAATAAAAACAAGCACGAGAGTTAAAGGGGTAAAATTGTGAGACTAGCGCCTAATTGCTTTTGGAGGTACGATGGCACCCCTCCTTTTACAGTATATCTCTCTCTATCTTTCAAATAATCTATTACATGCGAAAGCTGAGGAGACTAGTTATCTTTAAAAATGCTCAACTCTTGTCGAGTACTTTTTCTCCGATAATCAAGGGGTGATAGTTATCAAACGCAGTATGCATTTGGTTCGACTTCTCAATGTTTTAAAAAGTTCAAAATCACTGTAATCGTACAATCATTAACGAGCCTCAGATTTGTATGCCGCATTTGAAAATTTTCTTAGCTCATTTCGATGGTCGATGCACTTGAACTGCCACAAGAGGTCATTCACGATATTACCCCTTCATACTTTCCAATGTTATTACTTTTATGCACTGTCCATTTATGTGAAATGAGAAAAAGTCAGGGGTAAACACCTAACCAATCATTCAGAATCGCATGCAGTTCTCTCAAAAGTAACTCCACATGAGCTTTTGAGAACTTGCCGGTGCTCTTCTGCTAGTGTCTCTCTCTCTCTCTCTCATCGAGAGAAAATCGGGAGTGCACAAAAGTCGATACCCCTTCGTCAAGTTTGATTCGACTCCAATTCTCTTGAGGATTCCAATAATTCGAATCCCTTTAACATCTAAACCAAACGCAGCCTTAGACTAACACGATAGATTCTAAATTACCAAAAAAAAAAAAAGAGGAGACAGAATAAATCTTCTCATAAGACAAAGGAGCAAGTTGGATGATCCAATTTGATCACTCATGGACCAACGGTGTAGATGTCATCGCATCGACAACGGGCACATCTCTCGATACTATGTGAGCCCATGACCTTCAGCTCTGCAATGCTTGGGATGATGCCGATCCATGATGTGACGCCATCCACACCATTGATCTCGTGGACCATGATCGACGAGGCCACCCAATCTACAGTTAGAAGATAAAATCCATGTAGAACAAAACTAACAGGCAATTAATCTGTAGTCTTCGTCAATTTTCACCTGTACAAACCACAAAGTGAACCCAGATTTCTCCAATCTGACCTCTGATCCGATTCTTTGGAACAACTAATTTGTCTCGTACCCTCCCTCCCTCACTCCGCGGCTCGCAGGGGCCTCCCGTACCTTATTACCTTGTACGTGTTGACGAGACTGGCGGCAACACGGGGGTGCAAGTGTGTGGTGGTGACGGTGCGTCCCATCAGCGGTGGCATTACGCTGACAGATGCAGAACAACCCCCCCTCTCCCCCGCCATTCCCTCGCAAATTCCCCATCATGGGGTGTGATCAGATCCACCTGGGCCTAATCATCAGCGCAAGGGGAGATTTCACCAGAAAAAGGGCGGGAGCATTCCAACTCATGATTTGATTCGATTTGTCGTCCTCCCCAATTCCCACTAGAACTGTCTTTTGTGGCGGACACACCTGCGGCTGGCTCATTATTTATAAGAGGTTCTTGCGTGTGTGTGGTGTTCTTGCGGGTCGTCGCACCCAATGATGAGCAATTATGATTGTTCCAGCACTAGAAGCATCAGGGTGGACAACATATATATGTTTAGATGGGGACACCATGTAACCGTTTGTTAATCTGTTTGAGTAAAGCCTAGTGAATCCGCGGGTGTAATTATATATCTATGGCGTACACTAAGTAAATATTTTTTAAAATAACTTTTTTTTATAACGTGAGACATGATAGGATGTTTGATTACTCTATTTTCTCAGTCAAATTTAAAAATAAGAGTAAGAGACATTTTAATTTCGTTTGGTGTTTCTTTTCTTAAATTTTATGGAGATAATCTCATCCTGTTATAATCTATTTCTAAATAAAAATAACCCCTTACTATTTTTTTTGAGACAGCTCTCTTGTCGCTCTCGTTCTCCCCTGCCCTCCCATGCACGGCCCCCCTCCCCCTTGCACTGCGCGGCCCCCCTCCCCCTCGGCCGGCATCCCCTCCCCCTCCCTCCCCTCCCTGCGCGGCCCCCTTCCGGCCCCCCATGCTCTCCCATGTCAACTCCTTTCACCTGCACTTCTCTCTCCACTGAAATCCCACACCTGGCCCACACACAAACTTCCACGTTCTCATGTTACTTTTGTTGTTATTTTTTCTCCCGTTTGCCGTGCCCCCGTCTACCACGGTCGCAGGCCACTATTGAAGCACCGTGCTCGCGGCGTCGTTGCTCAGGCGGGTCACCGCCTCCACCATCCACCGGCCAGCACTTGCGCCGCCACCACCGGCCTCTCCCTCCCCCTTCCCCCGTGAATATGTGTATTAATTTGTATATTTATGTGTATTTCTATGTATTATCTTTATGTGTCAAATATATCTACATATATTTTAAAAATTCGGACACTTTTGTCAAATAAAAATCGTCAATTTTATCAATTTTAAAATTTAAGTTAAAAATTGACACAATATAATTTTTTAGATAAAAGAATTTTTTTAAAAAAGTTGTTTCCAAACACCCTGTAAAATATCTTATCTTGTCTTACAAAACACATTAATTTTGATCTTATCATCTAAAAAAATTCAAAATTTAATTTTTAAACAATTGAGTCTAATACTATTCACTTAATACGATTTCTTTTTAAAAAAAATTGAACCGTCAGGTGGAGTTGTGTTTTTACGACAAACAAAGATGATTTATGACTCATGTTACCTATTTTTTTAAAAAAAAAGATTTACTCGATGCACACCAGAGTAAAAAATTAACTCGAACGTGCACCTAATTAAGAATTACTCACTGAAGCTATGAAGTAAAGTTTTCACACGGTTATCAACAAATAAAGATAAGTGTAATAAAATGACATACTTAAAACCAGTTATGATCATCCCCAATTCTTTGCCGTACACTGTAGATATTGCGGACCTTGGATGTACCGTATTTCTTTTAATATCGATTAATTTAGAGATCATTCGAGTACATGTTTGTATAAGACACGTTATGATTGAACAATTCACAAGATTAAAAAGAATGAATGAATGATAATTAATGAGTTGATGATTTTTAATGTGTTAGAGTGTTTGATTTTTTATTTTAAACCATATGACTGTGCTCGCTGACTGTCACTAGAGGTGTGTAATAATCCAGATTTGTATATCAATGTTCGTCGATTCGGTGATCCGTATCGAATCGGGATCGCTCTGATCCGATATAGTATGTCCGAGTCGTATGAGACTCGGGCCGACTCGGTCGTCTCCCGACCCACCCAGTAGACCTTTCTTCTCCCATCCTGGCGCCCTCTCAATCCGGCGGCAATTTCTTCTCTCACCTTGGCACCCCCCGCCCCATCCCCAACAGTCTCCCGCCGCGGTTAGCAATGTCCTTTTTGGCCGAATCCTTGTCCCCACCGCCGGATCTCATCTTTTACTGCTGGGTCTCATGTACCACCGTCGGATCCTCGTCGCCACCGTTGGATCCTCGTCGGAGCACGTCTAGAAGGTCACAGAGAAAGGTAGAGAGGGAGGGAGGAGTGACTCGATCCGAGTCGATCGGATCATGTCTCGAATTTTTGTGAATCCGAATAGATCTGTCTGAATTACTCCGACTCGGACCGAGTCAACAAATCATGACACATACGAATAGCAAGGTTTGCCGACCCGCGCGACCCGGCCGACCCGGTCTCGGCCTGGGTCGGGTCGCTCCCGACTCGGTCCGTCCCGATCCGTCCTGCCCCATATCTAAATAAAAAAGACTTTATATATATAATATATATATAATAATAGAATAAAATAAAAAATACACTATATATATATTATATTCTTAAATTAATGGGGCGACTCGGTGACAACCCACGGTCCAGTCGTCCCGCAAACGACTTGGGTCGGGTCAGATCGTGCGGGTCGGGACGACCCGCGCCGAGTCGACAAACCATGACCAATAGTGTTGATTTTTTTCCCTTCAGCGGGATATATATAAGATATTACTGTGACAGTTCTACCCTATTCAGATAATTATTTTAGATTTAAAATGGCACGAGAGTATCTTCTACTTCGTTGTCGCAGTGTTATCCCCGTCGCCGTCATGTCCACCAGTGTTTATTCTGTTCTTGTTCGACAGCAAAGTACCATCTCCCCCTTGCCGGAAGTCAACGGCAAATCAAAAACATTACTGCTCAAAAATTGTTGCTTCCATTCCGAAACCCTCCGTCAACTACGTTTCAAATGTTGTCACTTCACTTCACAGTCAGAAAGTGACACACCGAATTGAAGAATAAGCACCTTTTAACATTCTATGGGCAGTTTTGATCACTGAATAATGGTAGAAGAAGGTGGTTTATTCTCTTATGTCTAACCGGATTTGGTAGCACTAGTGGCCGGATTATTCGAGGTCGAAGTGTGTTGCTCTCTAATTAAATTCGAGTAACTAACTAGTTTGACGAGAATGGTGGAACTAGCTATTCTAAGTCGGGTAAGATACGGTTATGTGTTTTGAATTGTTTGCGCGTAAATTATTGTTAAAATATAATTTATAAAAAATATCAATAAAAAGGTATTAGTAGACATATCGTAACGTCAATTAATATTGTGAAAATATCATTGTCATAATTACTCGTTATCACCTGTCAAATTAACAAAGTTAACCCTGGGCTAATTTTGGAATAACATGAGATTAACCCTCAATCAAAGAGAGGCTTCAAGGGGTTGTTTCAAAAATTGAACTGTTTCTAGTAACTTTTAGATAGACATTTGACCGGGATAGGGTTTGAGTTTGGAGTTGATTTTTTTTTAAGAAGTTGTTTAGAATTAGTAGTACTTTAATATATTATATATTTATTTTTTAATAAAAAATCAGAATTTTCTATATATGAATAGACATCCCTTAGTAACAAAAAAGTTGAATTATCATTCATTTTTTCATTTTCTTAAGCACCGAAGTCTCTCTATCATCGTCTTCTTCTTGTTCGTGCTCCTCTCCTCTGATCCTTTGCACAGTCTAGTGGCTACTTCACACACACACACACACACACACACACACACAGAGTAGCAGTAGATAAATACATGTTTATGCGCTTCTTAGCTTGTCACTTTCAGCATGTCTTCTCCAACAAAGCGTAAGATGGGAGAGATTAGCAGTAGATAAATACATGTTTATGCGCTTCTTAGCTTGTCACTTCCAGATAAATACATGTTTATGCGCTTCTTAGCATGTCACTTTCAGCATGTCTTCTCCAACAAAGCGTAAGATGAGCCTTCGTTAGGTTTAAATAAGTGGCCAAAACCATCAAAGACCCACTTAAGCCCCACTGAAAAGATGGCCACACAAACAGCATTAAAGAATTATAGAATCGAAACTATCTCCTGTGTTGGGTTCTACTTTCTTCGTTTTGTGGGAGAGTCAAATGGCTGTCTTCAATGAAAAATTCATAAAGTGATGAGTTGCCAATCAATCCCACCTTTAGTGGATTCCAATTATGAATTAACTGTGTATATCTATGTCCCCATGGATGACCTGCCCCCCCCCCTCTCTCTCTCATATGTATGTCCCCTTGAATGACCTCTCTATGTCTCCAAAGTTTAGGATTTTGTACATAGATATCCCTACAAATATCAGTTATATCTAATATATCCCTCATTTTAATATATTATTAAAAAAATCCTCCAAATACGTCGAATGATTATGATTATATCCCTATGACTTATTGTCATCCATGCTGGATGAATAATTTGGGAAACATTCGACATAAAACATCAAAATATATGAAATACTTAAAATATCTCGACTGTTAATGTGTGTGTGTGTGAGAGAGAGAGAGAGACGTCGATCGGGGGTCTTCCCTTCGACGGTCAGCCCCCTCCTCGCCATAACCACCACCCCCCACGCTGGAACTCTCCCTCCGTATTAGAATCCCCACCCTCACACCTTGGAACACCCTCTCCATCCCCTCCCAGCCGAAAACCCCACCCCCCAACCTAGAACCCCTCCCCGCACTTTTTCCCATGGGAACTCCCTCCTCGCCCCCTCCGCATCGAAACCCTCTCCCGCCCCCCTCCCTTGTCGTGGCATTGCTCTCTCCTTCGGCTTGGAGGAGGAGTCCCATGTCGTCGAATTGAAGTCCCGCCGGCCCCTACGTCGGTGGCTGTCACGTCTCCCATCACCCCACGCTGCCGACACCCTACAGCCCCCTGTCTTGACCGCCCCCTCCTCAACCCTAAGGTTTTCATGAGAGAGAGAGAGAGAGAGAGAGAGAATGAACCCAAGAATAAGTTAGTAATTTCACTCTTTAACTCGTGTTTAACTCAAGTTAACCCAAAGATAGGTTAGTAATTCTACCCTTTAACTCGTGCTTAACTCAAGTTAAACCAACTAAAGTTACGACATAAGTACAACTGCAACCATTAGAGGTAAATAAAGAATATTTTCGATAATATACTCAGATGAGAAGTATATTTAACATAACCATTATTTATAGGGGTATATGTAAAAAACTTAAAAGTTTATCAACGTGAAAAGAGTGGATCATGATATTCATAACAAGAAATGCAAGTAAAAAAAAGTATGGTGATAAAATTCTGCTGCCATATTAAGCTGGGCATGCACTAGATGACAGATCCCAAGTGTGGGATGAGTTGGCTGAACCCTCGAGGGTCAGCTAAGGCCTGCACCCTTCCTCTTCCTACCTTATTGACCGGAGAAGAGAAAAGGCTGATGTACGTCTGTCCCTTCTAGCGTTCACCAATGGAGGGCCAGAGTCGGTGGGTAGTTGACCATGAAAGTCAGCCAGTGGCCCTCCAACCCAAGTTGCTAGACCGCAAATGTATGTGTCATAACTTTGAGCTCCCATGAACTTGAGGGAATAATTCCAACTCTCTCTCTCTCTCTCTCTCAACTATATTTGTTTTCCCTTTAGAGGGAAGGAGGAATTTATGCCTTCCATTCACAGCATGGGAGAAAGTTCCCCGTGCAAATGGAAAAGGTAAAAGAGGAATAATTGCTACTGTTTTTCCTGGTCAAGTAGACTGTATGGTCCAAGAGAGTGGAGTCCACGAATCATTTAATTATTCTCATTAATTATTTTTGTTAATTAAAAAAAATATCATTTTCATGAGGGGAATAAAAAAGGAAAATACTATAGATTTTAATGGAGAAAAACACGCTCGTGCACTGCATCGATCTAATGTGGCTCTCAAAGCTATTTGTTCTCCTCCGAAGCTATAAATAGCACCCCTCAACACTGATGCATACACCACCTTGTCCATCGCACTCCCTCTCTTCCCGTGCTCTCTTCACAGTTCACACCCTTGCTTCCTTCAATTCCCCCCCCCCTCTCCCCCCCTCTCGTCTCCATCCCTTCGACTGTACCTGCCCACCTCTCTCCATCCTGATCAGACAGCAACAGAGTGACAGAAGAGTCTGCAAGGGAAAGAATTAGAAGTACCCGCCACATAAAACGAGATGGAAGCCGAAGGGGTAAAAATCTCCCATCTGTCCCTTTCACTTCAAGGGTACTTGTCTTTTGACGTTTGTTACTGCCCCTGTCGCCGCGTATGCTATCACTGCGGTTAAAACATATATATATATATACCTTACATATTAATTATATGTAGAACATTATATATGTGCAACAGTTTTAACTGTCTCATATGTATGGCCTGCATGCTTGGATGGAGGTCTTGGGCCTTCCCTGCCAAAACTCCTTGCCTTGTCCAGGCACCACCCCTGTGTGTGTGTGTGTGTGTGTGTGTGTGTGTTCCTCTATATATATATATATATACTTATGCGCGTCATGTAGTCTGATCAGCTTGATCTTGTTCATGGTGATCCGCTCAGTTCCCAACCAGGGCTATTTCACAGTCGGCGGCGTCGCCCTTCACCACGACCAGGCAATTCCATTCAAACAATACTGTGGCCAACCTCCTTCTGGCGGGAAGCTGCTGTTCCATGGACGCCTTTGAACTACACAGCATCGCCGCCATGCGGAAGAAGAAGCCCGTCGTGGTGTTCGTGATGGGCGCCACAGGCACCGGCAAGTCGAAGCTCTCCCTCGACCTCGCCGCCCGCTTCCCCGCGGAGGTCATCAACTCCGACAAGATACAGGTCTACTGGGGCCTCGACGTGGTCGCCAACAAGGTCACAGACGACGAGCGCGGAGCCGTGCCGCACCACCTGCTGGGGGTCATCGACCCCGACGCCGACTTCACCGCCTCCGACTTCCGGCGCCACGCCACCCGCATCATCGAGTCAATCCTCGAGAGCGGCCGGCTGCCCATAATCGCCGGCGGCTCCAACTCCTTCCTCGAGGCTCTTGTCGACGGCGGCGGCGGCGGCGGCGACGGGGAGTTCAGGCGCAAGTACGACTGCTGCTTCCTGTGCGTGGATGTCGCGGTGGAGGTGCTGGACTCGTTTGTGTCCCGGCGCGTGGACAAGATGGTGGAAGCGGGGCTGGTGGAGGAGGTCCGGGGGGTGTTCCGGCATGACGGCGACTATTCGAAGGGCATCAGGCGGGCCATCGGCGTGCCGGAGATGAACGGGTACTTCCGGGAGGAGGCGTCGGCCGACGAGGCCACCCGGGCGAAGCTGCTGGAGTCGGCTCTGGAGAAGATCAAAGCCAATACGTGCGAGCTGGCGCGCTGCCAGCGGCGAAAGATACGCCGGCTGGAGCAGTCCGGTTGGGTCTTGCACCGGCTGGACGCCACCGAGGCGTTCCTGAGGCGCGGCAGCAAGGCCGAGGATGTGTGGTTGGAGCTGGTGGCAGAGCCGGCTGTGGAGATAGTTCGGAGCTTCCTCCGCCCGAGCGAGGACGAGGGCAACAGATCAGGCCTTGGCGTGGTCGACGTGAGCTGCGGCGGCACCGTCGTGGCCAAGGGGAAGGGCGCCAACACCGCCGAGGTCGGCTGCAACTGGGGGAGCGCCGCCTGCAACTGCTCGGCTGACGTGAAGCTGGTTACGGCGGCGGCGGCCGCCATGGCTACCACTGTCCCCGTTGCAGGGGCCACCTGCTGAGAGTGGGGAGCACCGTAGGACCGACCGACAGCCACGTAGACGGCCCCAGACTTGATCTTTCACAAGTTCGAGGAAGTGCTGACTTGCATCGTTGACCGACATCAAGGCCACCTTCCTCTAGCAAATAATAAGTGTGGATGAAGTGAGTTTCCGTTGACATCTAAGTCAACGATACTGCCCTCCTCCTCCTGTAAACAGCCAATAAGGAGGATGAGCACCCCTTGCCCTTAGTTAATCTACTCAGAGAGTTAATTCTACTGCTCCCATCTTGTTGTATTCCCTGTCGTTTTGATCTTGGGAATCAAGCCGTGTGCCATATATATCACTCAGGTCAACTTTAGTTGACATCTATCAAAACTGACATATAATGACTACCTCACTTGAAGTGTCAACAATAAAACCCTGCACTCCTTTGCTGCCATGCTTCGGCTGATTAGCATTAAGATCTGACACAATCTTCTTCCTTTTGTCTTCTAATCTGACACAATCTTATTCCTCTAGGGCCGTTTTATTTTTCGGCCGACGTATTCAACCATAGAGAGTCGAACATCATATCCGACCCCGGATAAAATTTATGTGTGTGAGGGGAGAGTGCGAGTTCTCCACATTTCTCTCTCATCGGATGGGAAATCTGCGGACGCTATTCCGATAACAAAGTGGGCTTTAAGGAAGCCCACTACCCACCTAGCCACTACTCCCAACCCTCCAACAACAGACGTCGGCGCCGCAGAGCTCCCATGCGCCGCCCTCTACCTCCCTCCCTACTCGGCTCACGCGACCGCCCTTCACCGGCCCCTGCAACCCCTGCCGCTGCTACAGCCACCCCTCCAACCCTAGCTGTATGTAACCCTGTCGGACCACCTCCCCACCGCAACCCCCTTCCCCTCTTCTCTATCTCTCTCGACCGCGACCGCCCCCTTCTTCCTCCTTTTAAACCCTAGTCAAAACCCCACAAGTGCATCCGAACCGTTGTCCCTGCCTCACCCCGCTACCCCTACCCTCTCATCTGCCACCGACAGGGAGATTGCCATCGCCGCCGCCGCCGCGCCTTCGTCCCATCTCTCCCACCGCAACCGCAAGGAAGAACCGCCACCGCCCCTGCTCGCTCCTCATAGCCATAGCCTCAGGGGAGGTCCCGCCCTCATTCACCACCTACCGCGAGCACCGCCGCCGTTACAGTCATCGCCGGTCGCCTCTCCTCTCCATGCTCCCTCACACAGCCACAATAGGGGACCACAACCCCCCCTATCGCCACCAGCCTCACACCATGCCAGCCACAGAACTCTGCCCGCCAAACTCTCGGCAGCCCAGATCCAGCCGGCCTTCACCCCTCTAGCTATCCTAGACGCCTAGCCCCAGCCAGCGTCGCCACCGCCGGCCGTCCTTGCCTTCATTGACCACCGCCATCGTCGTCGCTGTCGAGCCGTGGGACGCTAGACAAGACTGCCCCACCTTCGACCCGTCGTCGCCGGATGATGCTTGACCGTCTACGACCAGTGCGAACGTTGTTGTCGTCGGCCATCGTTGATCTTGGGAATAAAGCCGTGTGCTATATATCTCACTTAGGTCAACTCTAGTTGACATCTATCAAAACTGATATATAATGACTACCTCACTTGAAGTGCCAACAATAAAACCCTGCACTCCTTTACTGCCATGCTTAGGAAGCCCACTACCCACCTAGCCACTACCCCCCAGCAACAGCCGCCGGCGCCGCAGAGCTCCCTTGCGCCGCCCTTTACCTCCCTCCCTACTCGGCTCACGCGATCGCCCTTCACTTGCCGCTGCAACCCTTGCCGCTGCTACAGTCACCCCTCCAACCCTAGTTGTCTGTAACCCTGTCGGACCACCTGCCCACCGCAACCCCAATCCCCTCCTCTTTCTCTCTCGACCGTGGCCGCCCCCTTCTTCCTCCTTTTAAACCCTAGTCAAAACCCCACAAGTGCAGTTTGGACTGTCGTCCCTGCCTCACCCCGCTACCCCTACCCTCTCATCTGCCACCGTCAGGGAGATTGCCGGCGCCGCCGCGTCTTCGTCCCATCTCTCCCACCGCAGCCGCAAGGAAGAACCGCCACCGCCCCTGCTCGCTCCTCATGGCCACAGCCGCAGGGGAGGTCCCGCCCTCATTCACCACCTACCGTGAGCACCGCCGCCGTTACACTCATCGCCAGTTGCCTCTCCTCTCCCTGCTCCCTCACACCGCCACAACAGGGGACCACCCCCCCCCTATCGCCACCAGCCTCGCACCCTGCCGGCCACAGAACTCTGCCCAGCCAAACCCTCGGCAGCCCAGATCCGGCCACCCTTCACCCCGTTGGCTCCCGTAGATGCCCAACCCCAGCCAGCGTCGCCACCGCCGTCGATGTTGAGCCGTGGGACGCTAGACAAGACTGCCCCACCTTTGACCCGTCGCCGCCGGACGACGCCTGACTGTCTGCGACCGGTGCGAACATTGTTGTCGTCGGCCATCGTTGCTCGGCATCCTCCCCGCCGCACACGCCTCAGCTGTCTCCCCCACCCTCTACTTCATCTCTCTCAGTCTTCTCTCTCTATATCTCTCTCTCTCACCAGAGTTAACAAAAAATAAAAAAAACTAACAACAATAAAAAAGAAAAAAGAAAAGGAAAACATTACTTTCTTGAAAAAAAGAGAAAATAGAAAAAACACAAACCCAGGCTTGTCCCGTGTCACCGCATATATTAGCCTCTCTTTTTCTCATTATTTTTATGTCAAGATATTTACAAGTCTGAATAATCAATTTCCTATACCCCATCTTGACGGAGAGTTATCTCTCGTTTAATCCACTTTTAACCTTAGATTATCTCTTTTATAACTCGGTTAAGAATAGATTAACTCCGGATTAACTTTAACTTTTCTAACCCACTTAGAGAGGTGAGAAAAGTTAGAGGCGAGATAAGTTTGGCTGAGCTTATGAATCAAAAATAGGTAGTTAAACATGGTGTAATTTAACCCGGAGAAAAGTTAATCCCCTTGTGGAGGTTAAATTTCTCCTCTAACATAAATGTCAAAAGTTAGATTTGAATCTAAAACTCTCCAAAAGAGGTGCCTGTACAAGGCTCTTTGCTCCATTTTGATAGCGGGTTAAGTCGGAGTTAGTTTGATTTTTATCTATAAGTTAATGTTTTTTTACTTTGATAGATGGAACAAGATAACTAGACTAAAAATATGATTAATCTAAATTTAATATGAAATTCAAAACTCACCTCAAAAGATTAGTTAACTCTAATCTAATACATATCAAACTGGAAGTGGATTAACTCTGAAACAATCTAATTTAATTGAAGTAACGTACTTTTAATTTATCCTGCTATCAAAGTGGGTGAGTCTTTATCCATCCTTGAAACTTGTCCTTTTCACCCATCAAATATGAAAAGTTGCATACTTCTGAAGCTTGAAAAACCCAGACTTAGTTGGGAAGATGTCATACGTATGTCTCTAAAATCCATATAAATCTATCAAATTATGAACTATAGACATAGATAAATGTGATGTCACAAAGTTCGACTTATAGATGCCCGATAAGACCCTTGAGAAATTGTTTTGGGAGAGGTCCAACTACCTATATATGCGAGGACAGCAGGTTGGAAAGAACCCCCATTGATGCTAGCCATTAGTGAAGTTGCTTCCATGCATATAGCTTAACGGTGTTGGAAGGAAACTTGAATAGTGTAACCATTAAACTACTTGGCAATCAAGTGGCATCGCGAGATGACTTTGATGGACCTCCAATTGCACGAAGTTATGGCCGTCATTACTTGATCGACATATTTTGGTAGAAAGATAATGTCAAGCAAACAACCGATCAACTAAGGCACACGGTTGGTTTCATTCATACTGTTTCTCTAATGAACACATCGTATCATCATCTATATGCCGACTTAAAATTGTATGACATAATATGATTTGAGAGTTTTCAACCCCAACATTAAAATGTCAAATGTGACTCTGGGGAGGAGAAACCATGCTGCAGTGGGACATATCTCTAAGTACCCTCTACATAAAAGATTTGTAAATAAATCTACACCATCGAATCTACCATGTTAACATTGATCATGGTTTGCCAGTCGGCTCGGTGCGACTCGCACCAAGTCGGGCATACCATACCTCATCTGAAAGGAATCGATATGTGATGCACTGAGTCGGGTCGAGTCGGCGAGACCCTAACCCCACCAACATATATCATCGTCCCCTCACTGTCGTGGCACTGAGAGAGGGTTTGCGAGCCTCGATCCGCCGACCAGATCATCGTCCTCCCGCCGGACACCCTCCTCCTTGATCCATTGACCGGGTCTGCAAGCAAGGGGAGGAGGTTGCTGGGGTGGGGGGTGGGTTGTCGGGGTTTGGGGGGAGGGTCTACGAGCAAGGGGCAAGGGGGGCTAGGGTGGGGGTCGTCGGGGTGGGGATGGCCTGTTGGGGTTGGGGGGGTTTCTGGGAGCAGGGGCTAGGGGGAGGGAGCGTCGGGGTGGGGGGGTCTGCGAGTGTTGTCAAAGTGGGAAGGTGGACTACCGAGGTTGGGGGGGTGGTCTATGAGCAGGGGCAAGGGGGATTTCAGGATGGGGATGGGGGAGGACGGAAAGACATGACTCGGACCAAGTTAACTTGAGTCACATCTGACTCAAACATATTGTATCAGATCAGTGAGATCCCGATCTAATACAAATCACTGGATTGGCCAACCTTGACAATGATAAAGCTCTCTCTTTATATATGATGTTAACATTAAGAAGACCCAAGGTATGTGCTCAAACTGCTCATGCATGGTGCATTTTGACCATGCAAGTGGTGGAGGGAAAGAGAGTGAAAAGGTTCGGCTGAGATTAGGGTACCCTTCAATGTCCTATGGGGTTGCTTTGTCCTCCGATTTGTTCTCACTTGCTTTTTGCATGAAGGAGGAGGATCCCTTCACATCAGTCAATCGCCTTGTTCATCTCATAATAAAGGGCAAGAAGAAAAAGGCAGGATGGACGCCCGTCTCTAACTAGTCCATGTCCAAGGCTGAAGAGGGTGTCAAGAGGTCAAGATCCTCCTCATGAGTGATCTAATATGAGCTGCATGTTTGGTTAGGTCAACCCGAATCTTGCTAGATCAATTGGGAAGTCCAACTTGTTGTAATAAGATGAGGAGGCTCATGTTAAGAAAGCTATGATTTGGAGTCAGTCGGGTCAAGTCAACTGGATAAATCAAACCAATCTTGATGTAACTCAAGCATAAGTATATCGAAAAGAATTTGACTTGTACACTTAGGTGCAACTGGCGAGATACACTATCTCTTCATTGGTCCAGTCAAAATCGATAGTGTGTAAATAATTTTCAATCGAAAATGCAACGCATGCGAGACAGACACCAGCATGTTAACTGCAATTTCAAGACTTGTAATGATGCTTTTGAGTTCCATTACTAGACATGAAATAGACCATTGCATCTATTTTTGTGCCATGTGCATATAGCGGCTATCTAAACATATTAGTTCATATTTTCATATGCTAGTGAGGTTGTGTCGAGCTGGTAATCCTCAACTTGGTCTCACGGGTCAGGTTGAGTTGTGACGCCCAACTTGGTTTCTCGAGTCAAGTTGGGTATTTGCAATGGGGGTTTGGGCTCATGTTCGAGTATAGCATGGTCGTGTTATGCTTGCATGAGTTGAGATTGTGTCAAGTTGTAGTGCTCAACTTATTAGTTTCACGGGTCGGGTCGGGTTGAGTAAAGTTGGGTATTGCAATGTGAGATTGGGCTCAAGATGTGAGGGTTCAAGTATAGGATGGTTGTGTTATGCTCAACATGTCTCGGGTTACCATCACTGACTAACCACCAAAGCAAGTGTAGCGATATGCTCGATGTAGATAGAACACATGGGATGGGAGACACTCGTCACCCAAGTGATTTTGAGGGATTGCGGGGGCGGGGGGGGGGGGTGTTGAGAAAGAAAATGACTGAATAATGAATCTCTCCCCTAACACCCCCTCCCATTCCACGAGAATTCCTCTGAATGAGGAGCCTAAAGGTTTGAGGTTTTGTTTGGCATGACATAGTTTTACTTAATCATCTATGTTTGGTATAACATGGGATAAAAATGGAGTTTAAGTTAGCTTGTTATTCGGTAAAAATATGTATAAGATATGTAAAATTGCCATTTTATATACCATGGTTGTGGAAAGAGGGGATGAGCAACATGAAGGAGATGAGAGAAAAATGGTTAAAATGGAATGGAAATAACTCATGACACCAAAATTGTGGAACGAGCTACTCCCCTATTTAATCCACAAAACTGGGATATGTGTATATATATATATATATGAGAAATGTTCACATGGGGCCGGCCCCATGGTAATTTATCATGGGGCTGGGATCCGAGCCGTTAAATGCATGGAAGATGATCTCTTATATGTCGGCCCCATGTATTTAAGGGCCCAGATTTCGGCACCATGGTAATTTGCCATGGGGCCGACCCATGTGAACATCTCTCTCTCTCTCTCTCTCTCTCTATATATATATATATATATAACTTTTCTATATGTTCCTTTACGTCTACAAGCATGGTATCAAATGCGTCATGCAAATCATGCTGAATGCTCAAGAAAGAAATTGCCTCAAAGTTTTGTATTAAATTGTCGAGCTCTGTTCTCTCTTTCCAATGCTTGATTTCTATGCATGACTAGTCTCTAGGCCTTGATATTCTAATCCCCAAAATTGGGAGATGTGTGTGTGTATATATATATATACACACACATCTCCCAATTTTGGGGATTAGAATATATATATATATATATATATATATATATATATATATATATATATATATATATATATACACACACACACATCTCCTAATTTTGGGGATTAGAATATCAAGGCCTAGACTAGTCATGCATAGAAATCATGGTATCAAATGCGTTTACCATATATGGAAAATGTTCACATGGGGCCGGCCCCATGGCAATTTACCATGGGGCTGGGATCTAAGCCGTTAAATGCATGGAAGATTATCTCCCTATATGTCGGCCCCATGCATTTAAGGGCCCAGATTTCGGCACCATGGTAATTTATCATGGGGCCGGCCCATGTGAACATCTCCCTATATATATATATATATATATATATATATATATATATATATATATAACTTTTCTATATGTTCCTTTACGTCTACATGTAGTATAGAGGAAATGTATGCATGGTATCAAATGCGTCATGCAAATCATGCTGAATGCTCAAGAAAGAAACTGCCTCAGAGTTTTGTACTAAATTGTCGAGCTCTGTTCTCTCTTTCCAATGCTTGATTTCTATGCATGATTAATCTCTAGGCCTTGATATTATAAGTTTATTTGTAAATCTATTGCTTGTGCTATATACTAAATCTATTTTATAAATGATTTCTATCAACATGATAAAAGTTAGCACTAAAAGTTATAAAGTTGTAATTCTTCTTTAAGAACATGTTTTTGATTAATTATGGTTAAACTAGCTCCCAACTTCGTTAAATCCATAGGAGGTATGCTAGTTCAGAAATAGGGGATTCTATTAATCTAGACAATGGATCTATTTTTTTTCACTGAAGGTAATTATATTTATATGCTATGTATCACTGTCAGAAGATCTATTTTTTTTTCACTAAAGGTAATTATATTTATATGCTATGTATCACTGTCAGAAGAATTATCAATATAGTTTTCTAGGCTATAAACATGATACAACATGGTAGGATTTTTAGTAAGTTTGATTGTAAAAATAATTCTTGACAAATAAAAATGGCCGAAGATAATATAGATTGGACAACCTATATATATATATATATAATTAGTTCGACAAGTTATGCAGAGTTCACATGCCCTTTCTATATGACAACGATGTACATTATGATAGGTATGTGAGCATGTCATTTTGTCATTAATTGATGAAATTTGTATGTATCCACATGGTTCACATAGATGTTTGCTTCCTCTCAGACTTTTACAACATCCAAGTAATAAAACATTCCACCCCCCAAATCAAGATACAATTCCCATCATCATGACATAACAATGAACAACAAGTATCTAGTCTCTGAAGTTGAAATCTGCCTTGGACTCACTTCTCCAGTCAACAAGGAGGCACCCCAAAATTCTAGATCCACAGTCATGTAAAGGGCTATGAATATTTCTCTCTAACCCCAAAAAAAACATAAAGATGTATAATGAAGGCAGATGTCAAAATCATCAGACCACAAATCAGCTGTTTGATATTCTCACGACCACCAATTGATGTAGATGCACCAACTTTTCAAGCATTCCACCAAGGTTAATTGGTTTTGAGATTGGCCGTTGGATGCACTCTCTCATTAGCATAAATGGTACACAGTTTTGTAAAGGCTCATATTGAGTAAATATTTGTTTTTTTTAATATTATTGTCTTCAATCAAAGTTGTGCTGACCATATTTTGTCGACTCGTATCATTCTGGTGTGAGTCGACTGACCCTTATCACACTGGTGGAAACCCAAGTTGATAGGTGACCAGTACGGTATAGATTCTCTTGTTGAAGAGAGAGAAAAAAAATGTTACGAAGATAGTCAGATCGGCATGGTGATATAGTATTGTACCACTAGGCCAAGTTTGATAATCATGTAGAATAAGTCACCCTTACTCATCCGAGAAATAAGTGATTCGACTCGTATAGGTCGAATTACTTATTCGACCAAAACATGCCCAGCCTTCACGTGAAATCGAGTTACAGAAGAAGTTGTCAAAGCCGATTACGTGAGAAACTTGCGAATAAGTGTGAGAACTGGGAGGGCACCGGCGAACACACCGCCCTATCCGATTATCAAACTTGGCCCTAGGGAATCGAGTCGCCCAACCCGACAGTATGGTCAACCTCGATACTGACTTTATGTAAAGATTCATCGTACTAGTATCCTTTTCATTTTCTTTAGGAAAAAATACTTCTATTATTTATATATACTTTTAACTTTGGTGCATATCGGTCCATTTTAGCTTTAGCAGATTTTTAACCATATATGTGGACATTCATATGTCGGATTGATAAATATGTAAATTTTATTTTAAAAGTAATTTGTATAATAAAATCAATAATAATTAAGATAATAATTTATATCTATCAATTAATCAGATGATTCTGAACCCCCATCTAGTTAGACACTTGGACATAATGCAAAGGGATGATGAGTGCCCTTGCACGAGACAACCCAATCATCTTCTCTTTTGTTACCGTCCTTTACTCTCCGTCCCCTTATCCCATTCTTACTCCTAATGAAGAGGGAACACATCCTCCAACGCGAAGACACCTGCAGAAGCAGATGGAGCAACTGCCATGCAAACGGGAGTGGAAATAGTAAGAAGACGATTGCCATAATTGTCCACGTTATTATTGTGTAGTGAGTCTGTGGCGGGTCGAGCAACAGAAGGAACAAAAAGGGGAAGGAAGGAAGGAAGAGTGCCGGAAAGGAGAAGGCCGGGGCGAGGACACGGAGAGGGGGAGGAGAAGGAGGCGAGGACGACCGTATCTGCCTGCCGCTGGGGGCGCCCCTCCCTCCATGATCGCCGTCGCATTCGATTGCTGATTCGGGGGCGAGCCCTCGCCGATCCGGAGGCGGGCGGTGGCGGCCGTGGCTGAAACCTGGCAAACGCGGAGGGCCTGAGGGCGCGGTGGTCGTGGAGGGGGGAGGGGGGAGGCGGGGCAGCCGGGGCGGAGGACGAGGAGGTGTGCAGCAGCAGGCCGTGGAGGCGGAGGCTGGCGGCGGCGTCCATGGCGGTCTCCTGGGCGTCTGTCCTCCGGATCTCGCTCCTGCTGCTCCTGCTGGCCGCCATCGCCGTCGCCTGCATCACCTTGCCCGTGGAGAAGGTATCTGGCCCGACCTAAAACATCCCGCGTAGAAGGCTGTTGAGTTGACGCTTACCCCGTGTTGTTGAATGTTGATTGATACGTTATTTGTGCCTCGTCATGTATCGCTTTTTGTTTTGTTTTTCTTTTGCCCTTTTCCTTTCTCATTCTCTTCCGGAGACTGTGAAGGTGGCTTGATCGGGTTGCCTGCTTTTGTTCTATTGGAGAGACTAAATTAGAGGAGTATTGGAAATCTGTTGGGAAAGAACCTGGTGGGGTAACCATTGATTGCTATGTTGCCTTTTTTCTTCTTCAAATTCTTGTCTGAGGGTCATTCTTGAGGCTTTTCTGCTGTGTCATTTCGGATATATAACTGGCCCCTGGTTATATTTTGCCGTCGAAACAACTTATATTATCTTTGCAGTTTGCACATATATTCTGAACCATTTATTTTACTGGTTTTCTGTCAGCCTCTTTCTGAGGTAGGCAGCAATTGAACTGGTTGATGAGTTGCGTATGTTCTTTTTTCATACCAACGGAAGAATGTTGCATGTTTTCCTAGAAGAAAATATATAGACGGATCTACTGATTTCAAGCATACAAGGAAGGGAGTTGGAAAGATAACTGGCTGGCAGTGTGAACCCAGATAAAGCAGTCATATGGAAATGCTGCTTTGAACTCTACTTGTCTAAAAACTGGTTGTCGAAAAACATTTATGGTGAAATCAAGGCTTGTCAATTGCCCTCCCGGGTTTATCACACCTGCCAGGAGAAAGCCATCAAAGGTGCCATTCTTATGGTGGAAGCAGTTTTTGAAGAACTGTAGTTCAGTGTTGGTTCCAGAGAAAGTGTGAACAAACTGCTCGTCTTGTTCCATCCTAAACGACTTTTCAATTTTAATAGACACAGGTAGATACTTAACAAGGCGCATTTAGATGGTCAAGCCATTTTGTAAAAAACTAACTGCTTCAATGCAACCTGCTTAATGTTTGTTCTTGGGATCTAAATGCTACATAATTAATTGCTCAAGGGTATTTGCAAATTTGCCTTTTGGCAATCGGTGAATTAGTTTTTTAGGGATGATAACAAATGTGTCTCTTGGATTCAATGTACCATCATAAGAGAGTATAACCAATGTGTCTCTTGGATTCAATGTACCATCATAAGAGAGTAGATATATCTTGGATTCAATGTATCGTTAGAAAAAAATGTTTCGGTATCCAATCCTTATTGGAACTTCTGCTTTTGTTTCTAATTTATTTCAAAAAGGGGTAATTTTCTCATGAGCTTCCAATTCCATATCTGAATAGTGGGAATCAGGTTAGAAAATCAGAGATCAGAGTACATGCGGTGCCTCTGATGTAAGCATTAAGGATCACCCGAGAATTTAGACAGTGTAGAATTAGTGGAATTGGGTGTGGCAATAACATACTTTGCATCTACTGGACATCTCCCTTTTTTAGAAAACAGTTGTGGTTTGCACCATCAATTTTATAGCAAGAGGTAGTACAACCAGTAGGTGTAGAGGAGAGTTTCCTCTACTACCTAAAAAAATAAAGAAAAATTCTTCTAATGGGAAGATTACAAATAACCAAATATACCCTTCCAAGAGTCCAGATAACATGAAGACGAAATCTGGACCAAAAATGAAGAAAATGTAATGCCTGTAAACAAATGTTTTCTAAATAAAGTATACTTCTCCGACCAATAATATCATTGTGTTGTTTCCAGATATTCCAACAAATTGCTTGGGGGAGCAGGAAAAGATCTTGAAGGTGTCTCAACTTTCAAGTAATCTGCTTCTTCTTGAGATCCTGGAAAATTCCACGTGTCTTTAACTGATGCCAGAGAAAAATGCAATCCAGTTATGTTACCAAATGCTGACCATATTTCTTGGCTAATGGGACATTGGAAAAACAGATGATCCACAATTTCTGGAGTTTGACAGGAAAAACACACACCAAATATCACTGTTTAAGGCCCATTTGCTGCAATATGCCGCGGTGATACTGATAACTGATAATCCTCTCTGGGAGAGAAGTCACATGAAAACTTTAATTTTAAGACGTGCCTTAACTTTCCAAATTCTGCCATAACGCATGGCACTTGATCTGCTGCTATCAATAATCTGATATAAGGACTTGACGGAAAATTGACCACACCAGATCAGCGATTCCTTAGCAGAAATATTAATCTCAGTGTTTGCCAATAGATGCAATAAGGCTACATACCCATCTACCTCATCAACTTTTAAATTCTAGTGTATTCTCCCAATGTAGACCACCATGATGATTAAGGACATAGCAATCACGCACCAAATGCCACTTTTGAAGGGCAATTCTGAAAAATTTCTGAAGCCTATCTTTGAGGTTTTAAAATCCCCTGCCCATTGTTTCCACCAAAGAAAAGTGCTTTCTCCACTCCCCATTTTGGTTGCCGAACCCTTCTCAACCAACAAGCTACTTTCAGAAACCCTTTCCACATAGGAGAAAGGGCAGCTGGATTGTCAAGCCAAAGGGAAAAATTTGAAGAAGCTTTGTAGTGCTTGATCTGAATGCCCTGTTTCCCAAGAGCGTTATTGTCCAAGCATGGTTCCCACAACCACTTGCAAAGCAGAGCAAAGTTCATAGTCTGCAGATTCTTAACAGTCAAGCCCCCTTGTTTTAAAGGTCTGCTAACAATATCTCAATTGACAAGGGGAACTGTTTTGTTATTTATGTTGGTGCATCCCCAAGGGAAATTTATGCAAATTCAGTATTCCAGTCTATCCTTATCAAAACAGCCTGTGGTATGCGGAAGATAGAGAAGTAGTGCTGCGGGATGGATGCCCCGGAAAGATACTTCTTTTGCATACCAAGAATAAGATACTTCCAGTCTGAAACCGAAGGGTATGGTGGTGTAAAGGCAGGTCCAAACACTGGCTAGGGATGGCAGTGTTGATTACCATAGAGTAGTGTTTGCTTTGAAACAGCGATGGCAGGATGATTCAAAGTGGTCGGTCAGCATGTTGTGATTGAGCAGTGCTCTACTTTTCTTTTCTGATGCGAAACTCAAACAAAGTGTTCTCAACATCTCTTCACTTCCAATCCAAAATTCTTTGTTTGTGTGGTCTGATGGGAACAGGAACGAGGGACGAAGTTGGCGACCAAGGGCCCTGTGCGATGGGTTTGTTTATCGGGGATCCCATTGCCACTTTGGAGTGTGGAAGTGTTCACTAGCTTAGTTTCTTCCTTTGGCTTTCTTGTGGTGGTGGATGGTCATACAAATTCCTGGAAGTCATTACAATGTGCATATCTATTGGTTGAATTAAAATTTCTGATGGACGTTTTGAAGTTTATGAAAGTTCAACGAGGTTCTTTTTTCTGGATGAACATAGAGGTTGAAGCTTCTCCCTAGTCAGCCAGAGGGTTTGTAGCTGCTTATTCTGATGTTGCCAAGGGGTTGCAGGGAGTTATGGCAACCAACCCTGCTATTCAGAGGTTGAAAATGACTCAGTCAATCGGGTTGCACTGTGTTAACTCAGTTAGTCCGGCGGGTCGGTCACCTGCTCAGCATCTTCCACAACCAAGACTTCCTTTTCTAAGTCTTTTTTAGAGGGAAAGATTCACATGACATGAGGACTTTTAGTGTCTCTTTGATGTGCTGGAGAGGATAGGCTTTGGCGGCAGGTGGATTCGTTGGGTCAGGGCATGCATCTCTTCGGCTTTCTTTGCGGTCCTAGTCAATAGGAAGCCGTCCTCTTGGTTCCACAGCGGTCGTGGCCTTCGCCAGGGGAACCACTTGTCTCCTCTACTGTTTGTGCTTGTGGCTAGTGTTTTGAGTAGGGTGTGGCAGAGGGCCGAGGCTGTTTATTCGATCAGAGGTTTTCAGGTGGATAGAGGTGGTCCGTCACTTACACACTTGGGGCCTGTTTTTTACTCGAGTAGGGTTAGGGAGAATGGCGTATTCACCAATTACCGTCGGTCTCATGGCATATTCACCGGTTATTGTGAATACGCGCTTTGCTGGCTTCCGCGTAATCGCCCTTGAATAGGCGCTTTCGTGCGCTTTTGTGAGTCGGCCCTCGAACAACGTGTTCGAGTAAAATGTGTTGAACGTGTATTCGCCCCTGGTTAAGACGTTCGCCGCATTCGCCCCCACCCTACTCATTTAACAAACTAGCCCTTGTAGTATGCAGATGATACCATTATATTACTTGTTGAGGGCGAACATCTGTCTGTCACGGCTAGGCTTTTGTTGGAGCTACTGGAGGTCACTGGCCTGAAAGTTAACTTTAACAAGAGTCTTCTTGAATGGGTCAACGTGGAGGATATGCTTTATTTGAGGGTAACATGCTTGTTGGGTTGTAAGATTGATGAGTTCCCAATCTCCTACTTGGGTCTCCCTCTTATCCCAGGCTCTCTTCGGTGTGCAAATTGGCGTCCCATCATCCAGAGGTACGAGTCTAGGTTGGCTGGGTGGAAGGCTAGAGCTTTATCTTATGGGGACAGACTAGTTCTATGTAGATCAGTGTTGGATAGTCTCCCTATTTATTTTCTTTCCATGTTCCGGATCTCGAAGACGGTGGCGAAGAAGATTGATTTTATCCAGTGCAAATTTTTCTGGCATGATAGTGGAGGGAGATGCAGGGGTTAGTATGATATAGCATGGGGAAGACTAACCACTAGCAAGAAAGAAGGAGAACTGGGAATCAAGAATATCAGGGACTTCAACTTGACTCTCTTGTGTAGTGGCTGTGGAGGTTAGGGCATGGAGAGGAGGGGCTGTGGGCGCAGGTGATCAGGCTGAGGTACTTCGACAGGAGGAGGGTCTAGGATTTGACTTCTACTCCTCTTCATAGGACTTCTCCTCGTTGGCGTGATGTCCTCTCTTGCAGGGATGCTATTGTCTCATGCGTCCGGGTCTGACTACGAAAAGGCGACATGAGTCTTTTCTTGAAGGACAGATGGTGTGGAGACTTCTCTTTGGAGGCCATGTTCCTTAGTCTCTTCGCAGTTGTTGCGGATCCCCTGGGATCTGTCTCTCAGGCTTTTGACTCCCCCTTGCCTGGAGGGGCATGGGCACCGGTCTTTAGGAGGGACCTCATGTAGGAGGAGTTGGTATCAAGGATGGTAGTATCGGTTTCGGTTCGGCCGAAACTGGTTCAAAACAGTCAGAAAAGGCAAAAAATGTATTGAGCAGGTCCGGTTTCGGCCGAAATCGGACGGTTTCGGTCCGGTTTGGGTCGGTTTCGGTTCGAAACCTGACGGTTTCGGTCTGAAACCATTAAAAAAATCATTTTCTTTGGTATCGGACTTGCTACAGTAACAAGGCCCGTTTCGGTTTCGGTATAGGCTGAAACTGATACGTTTCGGCCGAAACGTATCGGTTTCGGCCGATACTGCCATCCATGGTTGGTATAGCTTCAAGATCTCCTTTCTCTCCTCCTATCCCTCCATCCTCTGCCTGATAGTGAGGACGTGTGGTTGTGGCGGTGGGAAAAAGAAGGGTCCTTCACTGTCAGGTCAGCCTACGGCGTCATCTTGGATGGCGCGTCTATGATCAGGTGTGGAGACCGTCGAGCCCGTTGAAGGTGAAGCTCCTGACTTGGAGGATCTCTTATGGGAGACTACCGACTTGTGATAGGTTGTGTCGTTTCCTTCCAGACATTCAGTCGACCTGATGTCTTGTGGTCAGAAAGACGAGACCCTCGACCACCTGTTTGTACGCTGTACCTACTCACTAGGGGTGTGGGAGGAGCCTCCTAGGCAGACCCGTTGCGTAATCAGCCAGCACAGCGAAGTTCACCACTTGTTTGTGCATTGGAAGAGGCCTTGGCCCAGTAGGAGTGACATGAAGGTGTGGTGGCTTATCCTTCATGCCACCTTGTGGTCATTGTGGTAAGAGCGGAACAATAGGATCTTCAGGAGAGAATCTCCTGTCGAGGATGCTCTTGTACCTTTTTTTGTGATAGAGTAAGGGAATTGGCTACTATTCTTTGTAATGTGAATTATCTTACTTCTCTTTTTTGGCTATCTAGGAGGTTAGGTTGATCCACATTGTTATTGTGTGGCCTCTCTTACCCTCTCTTGTATAGGATTTTTTGGGGTTGCCATTTCTTGGAATTGTGACAGCATATACTTGTACATTCTGTCCCATTTTATATATTAGTGGTACCACCCACTTAAAAAAAAGGCAATAATTTAGATCTTAGTAATGATGTGCAAAATTCATTTCAAATTTCGAAAGGGTGTCATGGTGAGGGGGGTGCTAAGGATGGCCGGATTTCGCCCTTGCAATCTGGGATATGGCTTGGAGGCAGGTGATTTCATAGCTGGCATCGGAGATCATTTTAGGTCTTCGAAAGGTGCAAACTAGGCATCAAGAAGAGAGATTTTTGCAACCCATTGACGGTGTGGGGGCCTGAAAGGTTGTGCGGATAGCTGTGATGACTGGGCTTCTGTTGTGGGCCTGCCATGTGAGGATGTACAGGTGGATGCAGATCCGGATCTCCCTTGTTGCCAGGATGGGAAGGTTGAGCTGATCTTGTGGTTCGGCCCTCCATTGCTGATGCCTGTTGGCCTGTATCCCCCACTGAGCATGCTGCTGCTGTTGGGGATATTGGGCTCTGTTTATCTGCAGAGGCACCTTCACAGAGGGACGTGGGGTAATCCCATAGAAGCGGTGCACTTGCTGTTGTGGTTGGCGGGCCTCGTTTCTCAACTGAGAAGCCTTCACAGGGGGACGCGGGGTCATCTAATAGAAGTGGTGCAGCAGATCCTGAGGACACATTTTCTGAGTCAGAAAAGGAGGAGGTCAATAAAATAACTTCACAATACTGGATGGGGAAGTTTGCCAACTTGCAGCCTAAGATGGCTTCTCCAGCAGATAGTTACTATTGAAACAAATTGATACTGCTTATAGAGCATTTATCAAAGGTGATCTTGAGACTAGAAATGTGCTTGAAATATTATAAGATAAAGCAGAGGAAACACAGTTGATCTATGTCACTTCTAAAAAAATCATTGTATCATCTGCAAACTGCAAATGTGACTAGCTAATCTGAGTTCTTATTATCTAAACACCATTGATCCATCCCTCCTGTTCAGCTCTTGTGCACATTTTTTACCAAGAACATTTGCCACAGTGATATTATGGGGCAGTGAACAATGACGTGGGCATTAAAGACTGCTGTTAAAGTGAACAGTTATACTTATGTCTAAACAACATTACAACAAAGCTCATAGTTGTCAAGGCGACCCAAGGCGTTCACGGGGTCCCTAAGTGCTTAAGCGACAAGGCGTCCGTTTAGGCGTTACCTAGGCGACACTTTGGTCACTAATTAAAAAAATTCAAAATGTATATCCCCTAATATATAAAGCAAGAATAAAGTATATGATTTCTTTTGAAAATTACAGAAAATTAAGTTACATGGAGAAATTGCAGTAATTAAATAGCATGAAAAAATTACAGTAAATTCAGAAGTAAATGTAAAAAAATCATAAAGTTACAAAAGAACATAATAACATCAAGAAAATGACAAAAAAAGAGAGTTAAATGCGCCAACTTGAGGGCTTAATTTCTTTAGGTTCATCCTTTTTGCTTGAAAGTGAAATTTATTAGCTTCATCTTGAAAGATATAACATGGAAAACAATCCTAACAAACATATAATAGGAGGGGCCCTCTGTTGGGGCTCGGACAAAGAAAGAGAGAGAGGGGGGAGACAGAGAGAGGGGGGATTGTTGGGGAGACACAGAGGGGTGGGCTGTGGGGGAGGGAGACAGATAGAGAGAGGGGGGCTATTGGGTCTCGGATAGAGAGATGGGGGATTGTGGGGGAGGGAGACACAGAGAGAGGGAGATGAGGGGCCTTGTACTGGGGTCGGATAGAGAGCGGGGATTGTTTGGTAGACACAAGGGGGGGGGGGAGACAGACAGAGAGAGGGGGGGGGGGGCTGTGGGGAGACAGAGTGGGGGAGACTTGGGGCCGTGTTGGAGAGAGAGCCTAAGAATGAGAGAAGAACGGCAGAGGTGGTGGACCGGAGGGGGACTATTTTACGCGCGCGGGGAGTCACGTCTGTTTTGTCCTTGCGGCGGGGGCGCACACTCGCCTTTTACGGAAGGCCGAGATAGGTTGACTGGGCACGCGGGGGTTCCGGGGGTATTGAGAAGAAGGCAGAGAGAACGATATGAACGCGCTGGAAGGAATGACGTATGGTTCATCATTTTGGGAGACTGGGACAGGGATGGCTGGGTGGAATGCGGGCGTGCCAGTCGATTTCTCGACAATCACCTATGGAACCAAGGATTGACCGGGGAAGCGTCGCCAGGACGCGGCACGTGGCTTGAGAGATCGGGCGACACGTGGATAGAAGGGGTTCCACGGATGCGAGTGCGCATGCGATTATGGGGATTCGTGTACTGGACGTCTTTCCCCCCTGGTCGCAAACAACCGATGTTTATTTTACATCGGATTGAATCCGAATACCTTTGTTTCTACTGCCGAAGAGAGAGTCAGGGACCCTGGGAGCCGCGACGTCGGGAGGGCTTAGTCCGTGCAACAACGACAGGGCAACAACAACCCAACAGGGATAACTGGGGGCAGAGAGACTGGTTCCGGCGAGGAGGGGGATCCTCTCCCTGACTGGATTACATGACTTATATGCCATGAAAGGCATTTATATGGGGGCATGAGAGCCCGATTACAATTGCTTTCAAGCCACGGGACAATTCCGACATTCATGATGGTCCCCGGGTCATTGCATTATTGTGTGGGTAGTTCCGTATCTGTACATAGTGTCCGTCCGAGGCAAGGATGGCAGTGTCGGTTTCGGACTCGGTTTCGGCCGGGTCCGAAACCGATACGACTCGGTATCGGTTTCGGTTTCGGCCGAAACCGGTTCAAAACAGTTAGAAAAGGGGGCAATCTATGAAAATGTTAGGTTTCGGCCCGAAAACAAGTTAGGTTTCGTCCGGTTTCGGACCGAAACCGGACGGTTTCGGTCCGAAATCATTAAAAAATATTTTATTTTTGGTATCGGCCCTGCTACAGTGCAAATGCCCGTTTCGGTTTCGGTATAGGCCGAAACCGATACGTTTCGGCCGAAACGTATCGGTTTCGGCCGATACTGCCAACCCTGGTCAGAGGACGGCCGAAACGTATCGGTTTCGGCCGATACTGCCAACCCTGGTCAGAGGACCTGTGACATAGCAGGATGGCGCCTGAGGGGCGTCACAATGTATTCCCGACATGAGACAGTGTCGAGATCGGGGCAGTAGGGGTGCCGTGGGCACAGTTGTGCGGGGGAAGTTGAGTGGTCGGGTGCCGCGGGCCCCGATGTGACTGGAGTAGCTGGCAGTCGGGTGCCGGGGGCACCGTTGTGACTGGAGTTATTGAGTGATGGGGTGCCGCGGGCCCCGATGTGACTGGAGTAGCTGCTAGTCGGGTGCCGGGGAGTCGAGGCCGGTCCCGGGAATATTACTTCCGGGTCAGGGTCCGGATAACTCGAGTCATCGGTCCGAGCGGTCAGCGGTTAGCTCGAGACGAGCTGTAGGCACGCGGTTCCGTGACGGAAGTAGGTGCAACATCATGGCGTAAGCGTGGCCACCGTGGGTTGTCATATGCGGGCGGACCTGGAATACGGGTGTGTTTGCCGTTGTCATAACGCCTTAGGTGCGACGAGAGTGGACATGTGTGCGATGGCTAGACGCCGCGTGAGGGGAGTACGTGTGACATATCCTCGGCGTGTACGAGCCGATCAACAAGCCAATCACGCACGCACTTAGTTCCTCGCGTTCTGCGTACGACCCTCGCTGGGTGCCTGCGGAGGAACTCCGAGGGTGCAGCGATTAGGTCGTAGGTTGTTGCATGCATGCCATCGCTTGAGCTTCTTAGGGGGGGCTTTTATAGGGAATGTGAAGGGTCAGGGAGGGGTTTACCCAGACCAAGTTGAGGGCTGGGTTTGGTCCGGGTAAACCTTTAGAAAGAAGGTTTTTTTTTTTTGTTTCTGGAGTAGGGAAGGGAGGGTTTAGGCGGACCAGCGCAAGGGGCTACTCTGGTCCGCCTAAACCCCTCACGGAGGGGTTTTTTCTTCATTAAAAACTCTTTTTTTTGCTTTGGGAGGGGTTGGGGCGGACCAGCCTGGGGGTCCAGGTTGGTCCGCCTAAACCCAAGGGTTTAGGCGGACTGGGCATGGGCTGGGGGCCTTTTTCATTAAAAAACAATTTTTTTTGGTTTAATGGGGTTTAGACGGACCAGCCTTGGGGCTGAGGCTGGTTCGCCTAAACCCCTCCCCCAGGGGGGGTTTACGCGGGTTTGGTCGCGGGTATGACTGGGAATTTGATTGAGGGTTTACCGCGGGTTTGACTGGGGGTTCGTAGGGAGACAGGTCACAACCTGCAGGCTCCATGAGTCAGGGTACCGAAAGACAGCAATGCCCCCGTTATAAACAGGAATTCTGCGTGCGAGGGCGCACGATGGTGGTGCATGACGCGATGGGTTGCTGGGAGTCCCGAGTTGGGCTCGGACTTGCTGTAGAGTGGCTGGAGCATACGCGCCCACCAGGTGCTCGGGAAAATTCCCGACACGCGTGCGTGGGCCGTATAAGGGTGCCGTGAGCTCCTGAAGCTTGTGGTTGACCCAGGTGGGTCTTTCTTTGACTTTAGAGAGCTAGAGCGAGGCGACTCGGGGGTAGACCCCGGTCTCGTGGCTGGATGCCATGTGGCGTGGCTTGTAGTCAGGGCGTCCCCAGGTCGGCCCGGGTAGCTGTGTTGAACGCGGGTAAACCTGCAAACTGAGTGATCGGGGGTGGGCCCGACCGATTGTCGATGCTGCCATGGGTCACGGCTAGCTGGTTAGGACCCTTGGTTGGGCCCGGTGACTGGGGTGTCGACATGACGATGCCGTTTGTCTGGTGGTCGGGGTGACCCTCGCTCCCTGGTGAAGAGTCGTATGAAGCGGCAGGCTGTTCTGAGTCCCGAGTTAACCCGATTGTTGAAGCGTCGGCGGTGTGACACCGTATGCAGGGTGTCTGGGGGTGATCCCCGAATCTTCACAGAGTGCCGTAAAGTACGGCAGGTTGTCCCGAATCCCGAAACTGACCCGGTTGTCCGGAAACTGGCTGGCATAGTGCCATTTGCTCGGGGCCGATCCCCGGTTGTTATGTTGCGCCGCTCGACCCGGCGAAGCGTCTCGATTTTCGAGCTCAACTCGACGGGTAGAGCAGCTTTGGCGATGTGCCGTTTTGCTCTATTTAGGGAGTATTTCCCTATGCTTAATCCTTGATTAATTCAAGAAAATAAGTCGCTGTCAACATGGACTTACTGGAGGTGGTGGATTGGCAGCGGAGGTTGTTCCGGCTTCGAGAAGACCGGCTTGGAGACGAATGAGAGCCAGAAAAAGATTGTCCGGCGGTGGAAGATCGTGATGACGCTCGCTCCGGCGGCGGAAGATGACGGCGATGGCGACGGCGTCGGAGGACGGCGATCGACGGCAGATGACGGCAAACCCTAGTGTTTCTAACAGGGGAGGGAAGGGCCAAAGGTTCATGGGGGGAGAGAATGGAATAGGGTTCTTGTAGGGGATCGGGGTGGGTTTTAAACGGGATCCGCACTTTTCCCTTCTGGCCGGATCCTCATTAGCTAGTCTCGGTCACCCGGTAAGCGCCCGCCTGTGGACACCTAAATTTTTGCATTGCAGCAAGCTCCCGGCGGAAGAAGAAAAAGAAGAAGCAAAGCAAGAGGCTCCTGCGGCTGAATTCCGACTTCGGCGATGGTGGGGCCGCATCCTACACATGACACCGTGCCATCATGAATTTGCATTCCAAGGGACGAGTTGAATGTAAAATTGAGCGAGGTCTCGGCGTCCTCGAAAATATAGTCCGGGTTGTGGAAGCTCGGACGTCAAAAAGAAGAAGAATAGAGAAAAGAAAAAGGAAAAAAAGAGGAAAAGAGAAGAAGAAGAAAAAAATAAAAAAAGAAGAAGAAAATAATAAAAAAAAGAAGAAATAGAAGAAAAAAAAGAGAGAGAATAGAAGAAAATAAAAAAGGGGGAAATAAAAAATGGAATAGAAGAAAAGAAGAAAATAGAATAGAAAATAATAATAATAAAATAATAATAAGAAGAAGAAAACTGGTGGCCTTTCCCTCTTATATCCGGTGGCTCATGCCCCACCGGATAACACTTCAAAACCTCCCACCGGATCACCACTTCACACCACCCACCGGATAACACTCCAAAACTTCCCACCGGATGACATCCCGGAACCTCCACCGGATGACACACCTTAAACCCTCCACCGGATCACCACCCTCGAGCCTCCACCGGATCCCCCTTCACCTCCCACCGTTTAACTCCTTTGCCCCCTCATCGTTTAATCCCTGGTGTGATCTCCTCTCTCTTGATTATGGCTATTCAAGAGCATTCATATTATGCTAGCTTTGGGGCCTACGAGCTGGGAGTTCTTGTTCCCATGGATATTGTTCACAGCCATGCATCAAAGAATGTCTTGGATGGCCTAAACTTGTTTGACGGCACAGACTCACATTATTTTCATTTCAGTTCTCGTTGTTATTACTGGGTGCGGGATTTTCATCTACTCAACTGTGGAACTCGGGAAGTTTTGAGGTTTCTTATTTCTAATGCAAGATGGTGGCTTGATGAGTACAAATTTGATGGGTTCAGATTTGATGGGGTAACCTCCATGATGTATATCCGCCATGGGCTGCAGGTAGCTGTTACTGGGAATTACAGTGAATATTTTGGATATACTACTGATATGGATGCAGTGGCACATCTAATGCTAGTAAATGATCTCATTCGTGGGATTTTTCCGGAGGCTGTGATCTTGGTACCTTCTCAGGAGATCTGATTTTGGCTTTCTTTGCACAAGATGGACATTCCAATGGAGAGAGTGATCGAGAACCATATAAGGAGTGGATTTCCGGGACAATTGAAGATACTTGGAATCTTTTCAATAAGAACCTTTTATCACTTTGGAATGAACATGAAGATGGCCCTGATGAGAGGCATAGCCTGTCTCTATATACAGCAAGTCAGAACTTTTCCAGCGTGCTCAGCAGGTGTACATGAAAGATTACTTCATGACAGCCTTGAATTTGGTGCTGCCAGGATGATAAGGAGAATTGTGGATATAGCTCACGTTGAGGATTTTTAATCAATCGAAGATGCCTGCAGACGAGCCTACTGCGAACGCCGGACCCTTGACTTTGCAAAGATGCTTCTCAAGCGGAGACACCATTTCTATTCTATCAAACGAGACCACAGCAGCCCTACAGCCATAACCGGTGGGGTTTTAAAGCCATAACCAATGGCCTCCAAATGTTCAACCGGTGACTCCCTCCTTTCGGCAGCAACCTCATTTATCCAGTGGGGAAGATGTTTAAACGGTGGCAGGGCATCATGCATAGTCGGTGGAGCAACGGCAGCGCCATAAACGGTGGGGCTACTGTAGCACCCGGTGGCCTCTAAATGTGGTATATCCGGTGGCACCCAAACATAAGTGATCCAGTGGCACCCAAACATAAGTGATCCAGTGGCACCCAAGTGCCCAAGTGATATGGTGGCGCCCAAGTGATATGGTGGCACCCCACTGAACCGGTGGCTCCGACATCACGTGATCCGGTAGCCTGTTTTGGCCCTTGATCCGGTGGCACGGTCGGGCTTCTTCATCCGGTGGCACGTATAAGGCCTTCATCCGGTGGCCTTCAAATATAACATGATCCGGTGGCTCCGGCGACAGCGTGAGTGTGGCTCTGCCACACTTTTATGAAAACGCCAGAGCATCACTTTTTCAAGAACCACTGGGTATTACCCCTACCCAAAGGTCACTGCTCTGGGTCCCTGCCAATCTGCTGTTCACCAATGAGCGGTCGAAAGCTGGCAAGATGCCAGGCCCTCCGCTGACGACGTCGTCGTCGTGAGCTGCCATATAAATAAGACCTGCACACAGAAGAAAAAAAAGAAGACGGGGCAGGAAAAAAAACGCAGAGAAGACCAGAGGAGAAGAAGAGAGAAGGGCCCACTACTCCGACGACCATCGCCCGTGCAAAGAGAAGAAGAAGAGAAGAGAGCTTGCCAGAATAGAGAAGAGTGAGGAGGAAGAGAGCGGAGAGGTGAGGCTTAAGGGGGAAGAGGAGCTAGTGCTCCTTCTTCCCCTTTCTGTCCCATTCATGTAAAACCTTTCGAGTGTTTTTTTTTCTTTGAATATTTCTCTTTCTTTGTCACCCCCATGGTGGGGAATGTGTGTAACCGTGTTTTGCGTTCGGAGCGAATAAGAAAAGAGTCAGTCTGCTTCTTCTTATTTCCTTTGTGTGTCTGCACGAGGCTCATGTACACCGTTGCTCGTTCTTCCATAGTATGGAAACCCCAGTCAAAGGGGGAAGGTAGTTCAGCGTCTGGGTTCGTCCAAAGCTTGAGTGAAGGGTTCTACCCCTGCCTTGCTCTTCCCACTCCCTTGGGCCCTTTACACCCCCCTAACGGGTAGCATGCCTTCCTATTTGACTCTGTCTTACTCTTCCACCGAAGAAAACTCCTATAGAGCGGTGGTTCGGGGTCTACCCAACGCAATGGGTGGTATTCTGAAGCCATTCCCGCGGGGAAAGCTCCTCCTCCCTTGACCTCCTTTGTCTCTTGCCCGTGGCCTTCATCCGGTGGCTTGCCACCACACTTGATCCGGTGGTCTTCTTTTCCTCTTGATCCGGTGGCTCTTAAGCCCATGTGATCCAGTGGCCTTTGCCACCACTTGATACGGTGGCTTGCCACCACACTTGATCCGGTGGCCTTCTTTTCCTCTTGATCCGGTGGCTCTTAAGCCCATTTGATCCGGTGGCCCATGCCACCATGTGATCTGGTGCCCCTCTGCCACCCCCTCGATCCGGTGGCTCGACCACCTATCTGATCTGGTGGCCTTTGTCACCATCCTTGATCCAGTGGCTCTGCCATCCTGATTGATCCGGTGGCCTTGCCATCTTCGGCTCATCCGGTGGCTCGACCACCTATTTGATCCGGTGGCCTCCACCTCTCCTTGATCCGGTGGGCTCTTTGTGTCTCTGATCTGGTGACCCCTCACTCTTTAACCCTTTCGTATGGGAGTTCTATACCGTGTTTTGAACGCGACTGTTTTAGGTGTTGCCGCTTTCGTGCGCACCTTACTTTTGGGATGCGTCACTCCTTGTGGACGTGTAACCGCTTTATCTCCCCCGCTCCCGCATCTGGGTCCGGGGGAGATGTTGCCGAATTTTTGTTAAGAACAATAATATATTAAAAGACAAAAGGCAACAACAAACAAATAAATCAAATAATGATAAGAAACTTTGCTGGGGCAATGAAGGACTATGGAAGACTCGGTTGAATGCAATTTAACAGAACGAACACCTCATCATCAATACAAGGACAATTAAAGATTGCGTGAACCGATTTAAAAAAATGTCACTAACGTGCATGACACAACTCACGTAATCATCACGTTAATGCTCTCATGAACAAGGATGGCAAACTCGGTTTCGGACTCGGTTTCGGCCGGGTCCGAAACCGATACAACTCGATATCGGTTTCGGCCGAAACCGGCTGAAACCCAGTTAAAAGGTTAAAAAAATTAAATTAATTCTAAAAAATCTGAAAAAAAATCATAAAAAATATAAATAATCACTTAAAATCACAAAAAACATTACACATGCATTTGACTGTCACTGTATAAGTTAATGCAATAACCTTGAAGTAGACAACTACGCATTGAACTTCAAACATTGAACATGTGAAAGTTAAACTAATATTTCATTGTACATTAATACAAGCAGTACAATAAACCAAATTAGACAAAATAAATGTTACAAAAATTCATTGATTCTTACCTAATATGGATAATAATTACTAGAAGAACCTTCTCCCTCATCGTCTGGCCCTTGATGTTGATACCCATAACCAGGTTGCATGTATGGTCTATATTCACTATAACCAAACAATGAGGTAGCCAAGTCCTGCATCCCTCTTTGGATCCCTCTTGGAGTGTTTGGTTGGCTTGATTGGAATCCAGTATCAGCATAAGAATCTTGAGGAAGAGAAGAGGAACTGGTCGGATATGGATGGAACTGGAATGGTGGTTTATAATTCCACGACCCATAAATAGCTGCTTCTTGTTGGCCACCTTCGTAACCTGGTGAATCATATCCTCGTTGACCTTGATTGTATCTAGTAGTACCACCTGCAGCACCTGCATCACCTGTACCACCTGTAGCACCTCCGGGATGATCACCATCATCATCATCACCACAAGAAATCAGTCGCTTTTTAGCCTTCGGGGATGCTTTTTTCTCTTTTGGTTCGGTTTCTTTAGCCACCCTTGACATGAATCCTCCTGCCCTTGGCGTGTCTCATATAAATCTGCTTCAACTGCTCAATTGCCGGGTCCTCTCGAGCAGCAGCATTTGTCCTCTCAGTTTGTCCATGCACTTATGTACTTCTTCTTAAGGAGACCGGTGGCTTGACCATTCTAGGAGTGACTGGCCTGCTATCTGTATCTGAGTGTCTAGCTGACTCAAACTCGAACTGCTCCTCAATGTCATCAACAACCCTAGACTGGTGCGCATGAGTATCTCTGGCCCTCTTTGATTTTTTTTTGAATTCGGGATCTCTTGGCTCATCTTCATCAAGTATGCCCTCTGCCCATGTTCTATCATCAACATCAAAAATGGGCTCATCAACCTGCTCTCGTGTCTCCACCCAAGACTGCAAGGGATTATCATCATCAAATAAGGCATCCACATCAATTTCTGCGGCGGCATCCTCGGCGACGCGTTTGTCTCGCAGCTGTTGTCTCAACCTCATATTCTTTATTCTCAATCTCATATTGTAGTGACAGTACACTAATTTCTCTAACCGATCAGCCTTTAGTCGATTGCGAACCTTTGAGTGTATAAGGCTGAACGTGCTCCAATTTTTTTCACATTGGCTTGCTGATGTGGTTTGACTCAACACCCTGATTGCATTGAAAGCCAATGCAGAACTGCCCAATTGTCTATTGTTCACCATGATCCACCAGTCAGCTGTTACACCAACCAACCATAAACAAATAAATATAAGTTGTAAATAAAAATCAATTAAGGAAGATGTAATTGCAAAGAAAGCACAAAGATGAAGTATATCTGGGCTTACTCTTCCCACTGCGTATAGCAATTGGGAGTCAGAATACGTCCCAGTTCTCATTTTATAGTTGTTCATCTACAAAAATTACATAATAGATTAGCATAACTACTTAAGTAAATTCTATACCTCTTATTCATGAAATCAAACAAGCCAACCTCTACTTCCGCCTGAAGCCTCTTATCTGGTGTCCTCGATAAACGACCAATGACTTTTAAAGTGCCCTGAAGCACCTCGGCATCAACATGTGCATTGGCATCGTACATGAATCGAGGGTTCAGGAAATAACCTGCATTTGTATATAGTTAACTAAATGTTATATATAAAATAACCTAAAGAATAATGTATGAATACAAATAATCACTCACCAGCTGTATGCAAGTCGTGGTGTAATGTGGTGTCCCATCTATGGTCAATAATCTTCCACCACTTTGCATATTCTTTGGGAAGGGACTTCTGCAACTCCAATTTCGCACGGTCCATGGCTTCATACAGATATCCCATATCATTCTTGTCATCGCTATCCACCAATCTTAGGACCTTCACGAGGGGGTGTGGACGCACTAAAATTCAATTTTGCATGTCCACAGGGGGGTGACTACTTTCATGTATCGTGTTACTCTGCCCCAGAATTTGTTGTCGTCCACGATGTGACAGACATCCAAATAATCCATTTGAGCATCAACATTGCCCTTGTCGATGTATTCACGCAAGGTATTATGGTACATGAAAGCTTTCAACTCATTCTTATACCTGTGCAAAGAAATAAAATTTGAATCAAATACGGATCATAACTATAAGGATAAAGAAGTAATAATTGAGTTCAACCTTATATCTATGCAGAGACTCTAAAGAAATGAAATTTGAAGCAAATCTGGTTGGCCCTGCACGGATGATATCTCGCCCCCCACTTGCATGCTCCCTGAACATGTTCAATATCTTAGGATGGCCATAAATATACTGGGTAATCTTTTGTGCCCTTTCATCCGTCTTCTTCACATGTTTGTCCTTCCCTATGTCTTCAAGTATGAGATCTAGACAATGTGTTGCGCATGAGAGCCAATATAAATGCCTGCGCTTATGCATCAATTTCCTCCCTGCAGCCTTATATCTGGCTTCATTATTAGTCACAACTTGTACAACATTTTCTTCACCAATTTCGTCTATTATGTTGTCCATCAAATGAAACAAATAATTGACAGTTTTTTCAAAATTTGATGCATTACAGATTTTACAAATACTGTACCTTCGATGCAATAGACCAAAAAGTTAATCATAGATTTTTTTGTGGTACCAGTCCAACCATCACACATAATAGTGCATCCTCTCTCCATCCATATATACTTGAAGCTTTCAACCTAGTCATGGAGCTCCTCAACCTCTGCCTCAATCCCACGCCCGTATATGTCCCGACGTGATGGCGCCTTCAAGTCAGGGCCAACATCTGCTATGGCATCCAACATAGGTTGAAAATATTCACTTTCAGCAGCATGTGCAGGGACACCTGCATGAAAAAATCATTTACAGATGCTTGTAAATGCATGCCCTGCAACTTCTGTAGATTTTTTGACCCCTCTCAATACACTTTTGATCTTAGGTTGTGTAGCCTGGGGCCTTCTGTGGAGATAACTGTCCATGGGGCCTGTTCTCTGCGTCTGCTGGGGCGGGGCAGCACCAACGTCAGGACGTTGTGCAGCTGTACTGGAGTAGGTCTCTCTTGAACCCATGGGTGTCTTTCTTTCCTTCGAGCGGCTTCTTCACGCTCCCTTGCTTCAGTCAGCTCTGGATCAGAATCTTCAGTGCCTTCCTCATCATCATCCCTCCTAACCCTTCTGTCAGAAATCTCCTCAGCAATTTCCTCCTCATCCTCAGGCCTTTGTTGCACCCTCTCCTTTTTGCCCAGAAGGCACTGGCGCATCTCCTCTCGCACCTCTCGTGGACAGTGGTCACATTGTCTCACCTCTCCTCGTACCCCTGCCAAATGTTACTTTCCTCTGGTAATTCCGCCATGCATCTCCCTACCACAATAATTACATTTAACCTTTCTTCTCTTAGCATCAACTAAGGACAGGTGGGCCCACCCCGGATCCTCCTGCCCTTGCTGCTTCTGTGTTTGTTGACGTCTAGGCATGATGCTGCATTAAGACAGTAAAAGACAATGTCTTGTAAGTACAATGAAAAAAAGATAATTTGTCATGAAAGAGGTTAAATTTAGTCAATGAATCTTAATTGAGCTTCAATTGAACTTTACTAAACCTAATTAGGGGAAAGTCCCAAATTTAAGGGTGTAATTAAGGTTTAATTAACGCATTTAGCCTAATCACCCTTCATAAGAATTACATACCAGCATGATAGAGCTTCAAATTAGTCAATGAAGCTTAATTGAGCTTCAATTGAACATTACTAAGCCTAATTAGAGGAAAGTCTCAAATTTAATAGTGTAATTAGGGCTTAATTAACACATTTAGTCTTATCACCCTTCATAAAAATTAATTACGAGCATGATAGAGCTCCAAATTAATTAATGAAACTTAATTGAGCTTCAATTGAGCCTTACTAAACCTAATTAGAGGAAAGCCCCAAATTTAATAGTCTAATTAGGGTTTAATTTACAATTTTAGCCTAATCATCCTTGAAAAAAATTAATTACCAACTTGATAGAGGTTAAAATTAGTCAATGAAATGTAATTGAACTTCAATTGACCCTTACTAAACCTAATTAGATGAAAGCCCTAAATTTCATAGTCTAATTAGGGTTTAATTTACAATTTTAACCTAATCACCCTTGAAAAAAATTAATTACCAATATGATAGAGGTTAAAATTAGTCAATGAAACTTAATTGAACTTCAATTGATCTTACTAAATCTAATTATATGAAAGCCTTAAATTTAATAGTCTAATTAGGGCTAAACTAACATATTTAGTCCTCTCACTTAATTACAAGAATTATTTAACAAAATAAGTATCCAAAAAATCTTACTTAGCCCTAATTAGAGCTAATTAGGGTGGTCGGGGGCTGGGTTGGGCGGGCTGCGCAGGGGCTGGGCGCTTGCGGGCTGCTGGCTGAGCTCACTGGCTGCGGCAACAGGGGCGGGCGCAGCGGGGGCGGGGTTGCACTCCGCAGGCAGCAGGGCGGGCAGGACTGCGCGGGCTGGGCTGGCTGGGCCGTTGGCCGGCTGGCGCGTGCAGGCCGCACATGCGCAGGGGGCTGGGGGTCTGGGCTGGCGTGCGCAGGCCGCTGGCCTGCTGTTGCTGCTGCTGCTGCGCGGGCCACGGGCGAGGCGAGCGACGCCGGCGGCTGCTGCTGCTCCGCGGGCGGGGGGCGACGACTGGGCCGCTGCTCCTGCTCTGCGCGCGGGCTCGGTGGGGGAAGGGTTTTGCCGTTTCGGGGTTGGGGGGCTGGGTGGGAAGGGTTTCACGTGAACTCCAAAGGGAGTTCACGTGGGTTTCGCCCGAAATCGGATGGTTTCGGGTCGAAATCATCCGGTTTCGGGCGAAAAAGGTATCTGTTTCGCCCGAAACCGATACTCCAACCCGAAACCGATCCCCCTACAGTGAAAGGGGCTAAAACGATTTCGGGTCCGGCCAAAATCGATACGTTTCGGCCGATACTGCCATTAATGCCCATGAACCCACGCATACTCAGACTAACATATGCACATAATATCTCACGTAATATATCTCCCCTCCCCATTCTATCATATTTAACAAAAATCCTACATAACACCACTTAACACCTACTAACACTCTCACATAAACTAACATTAACCAAGATACTTAACCCTGTAATGGCATGTGCGCCGATTCACACTTCTCTTCCCCATTCCCTCATGTCTAAATAAAAAAAAGAACCAAACACATTTAACACTAAGACACCCACAACTCACGTAACATACCCCATATAAAATCCATCCGATATGTGATAATGGGTGAATCGGCGATAAAAAAAATTCAAACAAAAAAATAAAGATAATATAGTTAAAAAACAAAAATAAGTAAATGAATAGATAAATAATAATAAAATAATGTTAAAGTGAATAAATAAATAAATATAAAAAGGGTCAAAACAAAAAAAAGAAATAACATGATAAAATCGAAACAAAAAAACATGATAATAATATTAACACTTAAAAAATAATAAAAAATATAAATATACATCCATGCATGTGAATAAACAATAAAATTCAATAACCTTAATAATAATAACAAAAAAATATGATAATGTCCGTTTCGGACCCAGCCTCTCCAGACCCGGTGAATGGAACATCGATGACGCCCCGGCGAGTCGTGTTCGGATCTCGGGGATTATCTCCAATATGGTCGTAACTCGGTATCGCCCCGAGCCAATAGCTCAATAGACCGGACTCGTTCTCATTGGGATTTTATCTCGCTCTATCATCAAACTTGCCGCATATTCAGTAGACATTTGTACGGGTTTTACCTCTGTCTTCGTCACACTCTCGATACGGACTTCCGTCCGAACATGAAGTGGTCCATTAACGGCCGACATGATTCGAACACTTACACCCTAACATGGGGATTTACATGTGATCCAAAACGCTTATTGTCTTATCTCATTAGCATGATCCTCTTGGCCGTAGGGCCCTTATTCCTGGCGTTTAATCAAGGGTTTTCTCTCCTCTGGGGAGATGTAATTAACGTCGTGACCTTCATGGCACGACAGATTTTGGTCCCGACACGACACTCACATTCGTCTGATTAGTCCGATCGCGTGCACCAAGGGCTCCCTCGGAGTCCAAATAAATCGTCACTTTGTGACTGGCACCTCCACACACTTAATAAACAAATAAATGAATCATAACAAACAAACAAAAGAATAACCAAATGAGCGTGTCGAAAAGTACGTCCACACTGCCTCAGCCGCCTAAGCACCTAGACTGCCGAAGCGGACCGCTTGGGTCACCTTTTCACTGGGAAACAAGGCGGGATGGCCCTTGAACTTCCAAAAGGGCCTTGACAACTATGGCGCCGCCTAGGCGTCCGCCTTGACAACTATGGCAAAGCTATTAGATTTACTATACATATTGAATTTTAGCATGATTCCAGGTATGATATGGAGATGTAATGAAGGAGGGGAATTCTTGTTGTATCCTTCTATGGTTTCTTGAGTGATGGTGTTCTAGGATTAGTTGGGATACGCTAGTCTGCTGTAGCAATCCCCAAAGAAATACAGTTCTTTGTGCACTCAGCAGTACTGAGTAAGCATCTAGCGGCCTGAGACTTATGGTCTTCAAAGAACCTGAACATTTCATATGTTTTCTCCCATCCAAGCTAGAGATAGAGGCCTACTTATTTGAATCTTTGGTTCATTGAACAGGTGAAGGTGTTTATGTCCAAACTAGAAGGTAGAAATGAAGTCATTTGATAACAGTGTGAGATGTTGGTGATGTAATCATGAGGGTGAGATCAAGGAGTGGCCATTCTATCCCCACATTTCTTGTAGTATCTTAATGTCCTGAAGGATGCTGGATCTTTTCATTTTTTAGACAGACACAAAATGCTGAATATACCTGGATTAGTGTAGCAGAAGGATCTATGGATCATCAAACTTATAGGAGTAATGTAGGTTTTGCTCCGGCAAAGATTTCAATGTTGCTGGTGGTCCTCATCCATCTATTTGAATGTCAGGAAAGTTTAGAGATTGTGTAGTTATTTGAGTTCGGGCCTAAGTTGCTTCACTGTATAGCATTTTCATGTTCCACATTTGCACCATTTTCGTAGTCTGTCTTAGTTTTTGGGTCATTTCATGCTCAAGATATTCTGGACAAGTCTGGACATGAAAATTGTAAATTGTCCATGTGTGATAAGTGGGCAGTAGGGTGCTGCTAGGCTCTCTGGTGTAGGCCGGCCGCACTCTAGCATTAGCTTTTTAGACGATATCCTCCAAGGGCACTGTTGAACCCCCCAAATTTGTGAGCCACCTCTGAAATTTATTAAGAATTTTCAGATAATATTAAGAGAATTTCCAAACAATTTCAGAAATTTTCTGATAATTTTCGGACTGGATAAACAATTTCAGAGAATTTCCAAACAATTTCAGAATTTTATGATAATTTCTAGACTGGATAAATAATTTCAGAGATTTTTCAAACAATTTCAGGAATTTTCTGATAATTTTCAGACTGGATAAATAATTTCAGAAAATTTCCAAACAATTTTAGAAATTTTCTGACAATTTTCACAAATGATTAAACACATTTCAGAGAATATTTTTTAAATATTTTCTGAACTTCTTGAGAATTTTCAGGAATTGCGAAACAATTTTTAGAGAATGTTCATGCCATTTTCTAAGAATTTTCAGGCGACATGAGATGGCAAAAAAATTGTCGTCGTGAGTAGAAAGTTCCGGGACGGCGTTAAAATTATTGCCGTTCAAAGGCATCCCAAGAATTAAACTTATAATTTTCTGATTTTATTTAGAGAAAAAATGTTTTTTATGATGACATGACATGATATAAAATCATCGCCGTTCAGTCACATATACATCCCAGGTATCCCTTGAACGAGGAAATATACAAAGTCCGGGTGTAGTTTTTTCGCCATAATTTTATCAAACATATCACGGGTGGCCTAAAGCCATGAACCCGTGCACAAAACAAACGAACGACGTCGCCTCTTATTTTGAGGATCTCGTTTGGTGTCTCAGGATGCGATCCCTACGCAGCAAAAAGCTCAGCTGTAGGTCTGCGTCGCTACGGGGACAAACCTCACATCCAAAGGCCTCCGAGCAATATGTTGAAACTGTAATGCCGTTGGAACTATGGCTACGGCTGAGAAAAAAAAAAGAATAAGAACAAAATGAAACAACAGAAATATTATAAAAGGGGGATGGGACTTGCTGAACAGGTGTAAAGAGGCCTCTTGCAAGGTCTTCTTGGGTTCACGAGACAAGGAAGCAGTGACTAGACCTCTTATCTCGGTGGACGTGCAGTGTGCACAGGGGGAGCAGCTGCCTCACGCTCTGTTAGAAACAAAAGGCCTTAAACTTGCTTCTCTCCCACGCTCTGTTTGTTATGTTGCAGAAAGAGACAAAATGCCTTAAACCTCTCTCTCCCAAGCTCTGTTAATCCTGCATAAAAAAACAGAAGGCCTTAAACCTCTCTCTCCCACGCTCTGTTATCCTGCAGAAATAAACAAAAGGCCTTAAACCCCACCTCTCTCCCATGCACTGTTATCCCGCAGAAAGAACAGAAAGAAATAAAAGCCCTTAAAAACCCTTAAACCAGCCTACTAACCGGGGGAAATCCCCCACGTCTCTGCCAGCCTGGACTGGGGGAGAATTCCCCTCGGTTCCCTCTCTCTCCTCCACCTCTCTCTCATGCACACTCTTCTCCATCTGCCAGCTGGACTGGGGGAAATCTCCCCCGGTTCCTCCTCTTCTGTCGGGGCTCACCTAACCGGGGGGATTCCCCCCTCATCATTCCCAATTAAATTTTAAACCGGGGAAACCCCCACAGCCCCACTCTCTCAAAATAAATGTGAACCGGGTGAACATCTCCCTCTTTTCACCTTGCGCCCAAGCTAATTCCCCCGGGTCTCTTGGTCTCCCCAATGAAATAAATGCAAAATATGGAGGTTTCCCGGTTCATTCCCTATAAAAAGGAGGAGAGCTCACATACACAAGACACACAAGGAGATCCAAGCCAAGGCGCAAGAAGTTCCAAGGAGACTTGGCTATCTCAAGAACGTGAAGAACACTTGAAGTTTGTGAAGACTTCGGATAAGGTCTAGTTCGCCCAACCCCTAAGATTTTGTCTGTTTGATCTGAAAAATCCTTTGTGGAAGGGTATTTTGGTGTTTTTGCACTTAAACTCCTCCCTCAAATTGTAAATGAGGAAAGTTTGTAAATGAGGAAAATTTGTGAAAATATAGAAAATTGTGCAAGAAATCAGAAAAATTATTTAAATGCATCTGGAACTTGTTTTCATATGAGAAATTATATACAAGTCCCGGCTTTGTGTTAAATTATAGGAAAGTTCCTACAAATGTGTGAAGCTACACAAATGTTTAAAAATTCAGGAAAAATCTTGAAAATACAGAAATTGAACAACAAATGTTCAAAATTATAAATAAACTCCCGATAGAGGGAAAAATGCAAATAAACCCCTGATTGAGGGAAAATTACAAAGAAACTACCGATTGAGGGAAAATTTCAAAGAAATCCCCGACTGAGGAAAAATTGTAACTAAACCCCCGATTGAGAGAAAATTACAATTAAACCCTCGATCGAGGTAAAATTGCAACTAAACCCCCGATTGAGGTAAAGTTACAACTAAAATCCCGATTAAGGGCAAATTTCAAAGGAACCTCCGATCGAGGAAAATCGTAAACAAATCTCCGCTTGCGGGAAAACTCAAATAAATCCCCAATTCATGAAAAATTACAAAGTAACCCCATTTCATGCTTAAGGCATGGGGGTCCTTTTGTGTTTAGGCTTTCATATCACACTGTAATGCAAGGGTTAGAGAAATTATTTGGTAGTTAATCAAAGGTGTTCGGACTTATGCCGATGTAAAATAAAATCGACTACGGCCGATGAGAAAATGTCCTGCACCCGAACCCTAAATTGTCTGATAAAAAGAAAGTGTGGAAACAGTCATGCACATGTTAATTGATTAGTTAAACAAAAATGTGCATATTTATCCAAAATGGATAAAAACCCAAAAACTCCCCAGCTTTTTTCCGCGTGGTAAATAGGCACCAAAAGTGCCTAGCATGTGGGAACACAATCAAGTCCCATCTGATCACATAAATGGGCAATCGTGTGGCTTACTAGATCCATATCCCTCTGTATTGGCGAGTGATCAGTTGTCCAATTGCATCTTTGCAAGATTGAACGGCCATGCTATGGTGCGGCTATGCTAGGCTGCAGAAAGGAGCTTGTTTGCACTCTAGTGCAGTAGTGCTACTCTTTGTGCTCATTTTTTTTTCCTGGTGAAAATAGACTACTCATTGTGCCAATGGGATTTATTTTCTTTGGTCATTTTCTTGTTACTTGTTTTTTTTGAAAGTGGATAGTACCACTGTATGTATTAAATGAAAAGAAGATGTGCAAGTGTAGTCAAAAGCTCCCAAAAAGAGACCCTAGACAAAACCACACCAAGGCGGTGTGGGGTGGTCTACCTCCCCCAACGAAACTAAGAGAGGTGAGTTGAGGGCATTCACATTACATAGCAACTCCGCCCATTCCCTTACTCTAGTACACATGAAAGAAATAAGAGAGTCCTCCACTCTAGCCTCCTTCCTAAAGATCCTATTGTTCCTTTCACATCATAGGGACCATAGAGTGACATGCATAATGAGTCACCAAAGAATAAGATCATCTCTGAGGGGCTAACTCCTACTCAAGGACCAGATAAAGGGATGCACACCAGTTTGTCGGCCGAGTACACATCGGGCTCTCAAGGCCACATCCTCCCACACTGCCTGTGAGTAGGGACATCCTACAAACAGGTGGTCCACGGACTCATCCTCCAGGCCACACAAGCAACATGTCAGTTGGGCTGTATCGCACCTTGTCGTCAGATATGCTGGAGTAGGCAGATCTAATAGAGAAGGTCCCCTCCCTGCCTCACCTCCAAGTCTATGCATCTTTCTTGATGGGGTGCGGGCCGAAGTCAAGGAGGATCAAGAGGAGATCCTGGAACTGCTCCAACTCGACACTACTGAGATTCCTTCTGAATGTCGGTGTCCAGGTGTCCCTAGAGAGGTGGGGATCAAATACCTGGTCAATCGGCCCCAAAGGGTCAGCCGAGATCGTGAACATACTAGGAAATGAAGCTGCCAAAGTGAAGTCACCGCACCATCTGTCCTTTCAGAAAAGGCAATGGTTGTCTTTTCCAAGATAGATCCGAACACTAGAAGAGATGAAGTCCCTGCAAGAGAAGATGCCGCGCCAAATAGGAGACGTCTGGGTTGGAGTTCGAAAGTCTAAGTCCCAAACTCTTCTCTTGTCGTAGTACCTCTGCCTGATGAGTTAATCTCAAAGACCTTCATCCTTTACTCCCAACCTCCATATCCACTTACTCAAAAGGGCCAAATTGAAGTCACCCACATTCTTGGTCCCAATACCCCCTTATTCCTTAGGAGCAACCACCATCCCCCACCTGATATCGTGCTAACACACCTGTCCCCACTCCCATGCCAGAAGAACCTTCCCTGGATGGCTTCAATCTTCTTCATCACAGCCTTCGAGATGCAGAACACAGAAAGATAGTAGATGGGTAAATTGTCCAAAATCGATCTACAAAGGACTAATCTGCCCCCATAAGATAGCAACCTCGCCTTCCAGCCAGTCGGTCTAGTCTCATACCTCTGGATAATAGGAAGCCAGTTAGCACGTCGAAGAGCCCCTAGTGTGAGAGGGAGACGCAAGTTTGAAATAAGGAAAGCCTCTATTTGACATCCCAATATGCGTGCAGTCTTGTGAAGTGGCCTGCTCTCCATGTTAACCCTAACAATCAAACTCTTGTTCAAATTAACCTTCAAGCCAGTAGCCTCCTTCAACAGTTCCAGCAAAATTCTCACCACATACATCTGCCTCTCATTGTATGTCAAGAACATGATGGTATCATAAGCATACTACAAGTGGGTGACTGAGAGTCCACCTCTCCCAACTTGGAATCCCCTAATCAAACTTGCAGACTCTGCTCTCTGCCATACCCTGTTAAGAACATTAGCCACACCCACAAGCACTTTGAGGAGAGGAGACATAGGATCTCTCTGCCTGAGCCCTCCGGCTTCCCGTTAACAAGAACCACAAATGATGCAGAAGAGATGTAAGACCTGATCCAGTCAATCCATCTATCTCCAAAACCCATCTTCTCCGGCACATCAAATAGACAAGACCAGTTTACCCTATCATAGACTTTTTCCAAGTCCAGCTTCAAGACCCTCTCTCTTTTTGAGTCTTCATGATATACATGCACTCGTAGGCCACCAAAAAATTGTCCTATATATGACGTCCCTTGATAAAGGCTCCCCTGGAAGCAACTGGTCACCCTATTTATAACTCCCTTTAATCTCACTACCAGCATCTTGCTGATGATCTTGTAAGTACCATTCAACAAACTGATAGGCCTGAAGTCACAGCAGTCTTGTACACGTCATTTTTTGGGGATGAGAACAACGAGGGTTTTGCTAATTTCTCTCAAGTGTGCCCTCCCTTCATGAAATTCCTTAACTGTTGTCAGAAGATCATATTTGATAACATCCCAACACTGTTGAAAGAAGGTCAAAGGGAAACTATCAAGACCTGGAGCTCTATCCCTTGCAAGATAAAAAACTGCTTGATGAACCTCCTCCTCAGTGAAGCTCTGCGAGATGTCATCCCTCTCTTATTGGGAAAGCCGTGGAAGAAGCTCATCTGCAATCCTCGGTCTAAAGTGGTCCTCCTTTGAAAACAGTCTGGAATAGTACTCTCTCGTTAGACCCCTGATTTGCTCATCCGAAGATATGGAGACCCGAATGTAGGTAATAGCATTCACTCTCCTCCTCTTAGATACTATGTGCTAAAAGTAAGCAGTATTTCTGTCTCTCTCTTTGATCTATTTATCCCTCGATTTCTGCCTCTAATAGATCTCCTCCCTAGAGAGGATCTCATCAAACTGACATCTCAGAGTGTCTCTCAGCCTCTTGTCCTCTGCATCCATAAGTTCTGCCTTCTCCAAACTATCAAACCCCTCAATTTGTTGAAGAATTCTGTTCTTAGTTATATTTCCCGGGAGGGTTTTGTTCCCCCCCAGGTCTTGAGAACATGAGCATTATGCCTCAATCTGGAGACGAGTAGCCATAGCAAAGCTGTCGATATCTTGTGCAAACTAAGCTCCCCTGACAGTGTGCATGAAGTTTACCTCCCTGAACCAAAATTTCTCTAGCCTAAATGTGAACCTCCTGTCCTGCAAATGAGTGGTCTTCGTGAGGATACACATGTGATCCGACACAAATCTACCCAATGGAAGCACTTGTACATAAGGATAATGATCCTCCCAATCAACAGAAATCAAGAATTTGTCTAGTCTCGATCAAGAAGCATCAGCTTGCAAGTTAGATTAGGTAAAACAACCATGTGCCATGTCAATATCCACCACAGTCGCGCCTTCAATGAAAGCAGTAAAGTCATCCATGTTCTCAATGAAAGTAGTAAAGTCATCCATGTCCCCTGTATGAACACATATTCGAAGAAAAGTGTAGGCTGATCAACTCCTCCCATAAAGCCCCTTCTCCTCTCTCCCCTGTGGCCCGTACACCTCGTTGAAGTCCCACGATAAGTCATCCTTGCTAAAGTGAAATGGAGGGAGTTGGCCCACCTACTAATGTGTCTGTCCACCATCACGTCATCAGCCTCATAAGGGTTCCATAGGATCATGATGCCCTTGACTTGCCCTCCGCTGGGGAAACAACACCCTTGGAGAGTCTAGCACCCCCTAGCTCCCTCATAAGAAGCTCCCCATCCCCTTTACATTTGATTTTTTGAATACACAAAATATCAATCTCTTTAACCGCCCTCTTCTTTTTCACCCCCGGTAAACCTCTCACATTCCAGGAGAGTATCCTCATGGAGACGCCATGGTATCCCTCTCCTCTCCTTTCCCTTCCTCTTACCTCACCCTTCTCTGCTAAGCCCTTTCCTCCTGCAAGCTAGCTACACACCACCTATTACAGATATTGGTGCACGCCCCTCTCACAACTTTCTCATCCCCTGCTTTAAGGAAATACCCACTTGATTGGCCATCTCCCTCACCTGCTTCTCGACCATTTTTTGGGCAGCTGCCATCATCTCCTTCACCTCCTCCCTAGTCATGTGGTACTTTTTCTTCTGCGCCCCACCTTCTATGATTAGGGCCACCGGCCCCCCTGGTAATGACGACAGGGCAGTTTCTTCCGCAGAAAAATCCTTGTCCTCAGAGTCTTGCGCCTCAGGCTCCTGGTTAGGGTCTTCTGGGTCGTCTCGGATGACTTGCTCTGATTCCACTACCTCCCTGTAATCCATCCTCTGAAGACGCATCCTCCAAGGGGCCTGTTGTAGTAGCAGGCGAATGGCGGGCAGCAGAGGGGTGTCGAGCAGCATTAACCTCCTTTGGATCTCCTAGGAGTAGGGCCAGTTTTAGTGAAGACAGAGTCCGACGGAAGCCATTGGCCCCCCTAGCCCCCTTTTCTGGCGAGACATCGACCACCACTTCTTTTCCTCTCCCGCCGATAGTTGTCGGTTGCCACCCTTTCACCCGCTGTGTAGGCTGAGTAGGCGAGCCACCCTCTCGAGCTTGGCGAGGGCGACCGACCGTCGACGAGGGGGAGCTGATGACGTGGACAACCCACCACTGGCAGGCTCTGCTTCGACTGCGGCTACAACTCCTCCTGTGAGATCGGGCGGGGGGCCGACTCATATTGGGTCCTGGCGACCCGTTACGAAATGGAGTCGCGGGTAAGTTGCGGGTCTCCCTGCCTGACCCACCAGCCCGCTCCACTGCGAAACCTGAACTCTTGCCTGCCTTAGAGCCCAAATCGTCCCGGTCTGTGTCATTTAAACTTGGCTAGGCGCTACAGGGTGGTCGATTCAATTTTGAATTGACCGCCAACTCCTGCTTGGGCCGTACGTTGTCTACCTTTCCAAGCTGCTCCTGTTGCCCTAGCTGGGACGCCGGCTCCGCCGCCTCTTTCTCAAGCAGCCATAGCTTGATGACGATTGAGATGCCGTCGAGGACAACAAAGATGACCGCCGGGATGTCCAAGGGGATGGCCACTTGAACCATGGCTAGCACTGATGTGCGAGAGCTCATGGGAGAGAATCCCAAGCTGCCGGCCTCCACATGATCGAACCCCTTGGCCAGGAATGCCATTCCTCCGTCGTTGCAAAGAATAAGTGGGACCCCCTCAAAGACGACATGGCACCTTTGCACCGGCGGGTTAGGGAAGGTGCCTCTGGCCTCCGAGCACCATATGTGCCGGACCAGAGCTCTTCCGATCGTGAGATAGCCCACCACCACCATCTTTTTCACGACATCCTCCTCTTCCCCCACCGCCAGAAAAGTGGAGGAAGTGGCCCTCACGATCTCCCAGATGCCTCCACCAAACGCCTCTGGACCTCCTTTGCCACCACCCAACCTTCAAGCATGGAGACACATATGCACCTTCACAGCCACTCCCCCTACACTGCAAGACCTCTGTTGATAGCTCTCCAGCATCAGACCATCTCTTGCTAGCCGGCCCCAACACCAATGGGGAAGTCTTGAGAGCATCCAAATATAGACGATGCCCCTCATGTCCGCTTGAGGCCTGCGAACCGCGACCTCTGCCATTGGCAGAATCGCTTAATGTGGCCTCGATGGCCACAGTTGAAGTAGGTGGGAGGGTTGCCAGTGACCCGACCCCCCACACGATGAGCGCCCCGGCTTGAGCCGAGCTTTGGCGAGCGGCGGCGAAACATTGACCCGGCCTTTCCAAATCCCTCATTCTCCAAAGCTTCTCTCTCTAGAAAAGGCTAGAGAGAGAACACACATTACCATTTTCTTGTTACTTGTTGAATTGTTGAGATCATCAAGTTAACTGGTTTTCTTTGTTTTTTTTAAGGTGTTAATGAATCTTAATACTTTTGTAAGTTGAAACAAGTCTAGTTGAATCTTCTATTACTTACACAATTAATTCATGCTTATTGGCTTTTAGGGCACCATAAGTGTTCTATATGGCATCCATTTTGGTCGCCCAAAATAACTAAAAATGTGTGTTATGCACTGGTGCTATACATTTTCTATTCATTCGTTCTTACTTTAACATAGGTGGGTATAGCCGTCAGGCAACATTGAATCTTCAAACTCTGGCTATGTGACTTATTTTTCCATTTTGTTTTCTTCAAAAATGATTTCTTATGTTCCATATAAATTTTAAGGCCGTTTGTATTTGTTTGGTTCTATCTGTTTTTGTGTGTATTAGTTTGCACAGTTTTTTTGGCAATCAGCATTTGAAATTCACTGGGTAATATGTTTTCTCCAATCATTAATGCTGAAGGTGAACCTCTTTCCCACAGATTTTGAAGGACTTCTTGATTTGGATCAACCAGAACCTAGGCCCATGGGGTCCCCTTGTCTTGTAAGTGTGAATGAAATGCTTTATCATTCATGATTCATCTGTCTTATTGTCTCGTGTGCCTGTTACTGTTTCAGCAGCTTATGCATCAGCCTCTTTCCCTGTGATGTTCAATTCATGTTTACCTTGCAAGCAGCCCTTTTGAGGACCTTTTCTCCTGTTATATTGTTCTATCTTGTTTTATATGAATAATTATGTTGCTCTTGACTAATGGACTTTGCTCACAACATAGAGCCCAGTAATGTAGCTTTTTCCCCTGTACACTTTCTTTTGCTATTGTGAATGTTGTTCCATCCCCTTGTCTTCATCGATTGTTACTATGAATTTCAATGCTTCTCCAGATTGTCATTTTATCTGCTCTTCTCTGTGACGTCATAAACATGGACTTTTCTCTCTCTTTTTTTCCAGTATAAAATGGAAGGTCCTTCGTTGTGTATTCTTTTTGTGATTGAAAAAGGATAGAACAAGCAAAAAGGCCTGAATAATTTGTTGAATATTAACTATGTATAATGTGAAGAATAAATATCTTTCTAATGCATATACATTCAGTACTGTTGTAGAGAATGCATGATATGACTACATATATACTTCTCACCTAAACCTATACTTTACACCAAGGAAGGTGGGATCGAGGATCCGGATCGGATCGGATCGGCCGGTCCCGAACTGATCCAGATTGGCGGGATCAGGCGATCTGTCTGATCCAGGTAATATATATATATTTATTTTAAGGTTCATCTGAAGTAAGGATAATTTTTAATGTTTTGATACAAAAATGCAAGGGTTGTTTGAGTTCTTCTTCGGCTTCGGCTTTTCTTCTTCTTCTTCTTCGGATTTTCTTCTTCACTGTTCATCATCTTCTTCTTTTAGGGATGGGGATTGCACTTCTTCTTCACGGTTCATCATCTTCTTCTTTTAGGGGTGGGGATTGCACCCGATCGAGCTGGATCGGCCGATCTGGCCCGATCCGGGCTGATTTTGGCCGATCCGGCCTATCCCACCCTTGGATTGGGATAGGTGGGATTGGGATCAGATCAGATTGACCAAACCCGATCCGATCCTATCTGATTCTGCCTTCTTTGCTTTACACAGCCAATTGATCAAGTTATTTGGACTCTAAACAAAAGAGAAAGGAATTTCTTTTAGTCCAAGCCCAGCAGTCTGACAGGAGTTCTTTAGCGGGATGCCGCTTTGATTTACCATGAATAAAAAAAACAATGAAATTTACTTCCCCTTTTCATGATGCTTGAGGCTTGAGCCATGCAAGAATTGCTCTCTTGGCAAATTGTTTATTGGTGTCTTTAAGTCACAAATCTGATATAATGTGTCTCTGCACATGTAACAACAATTGTACAAAATGAATAGTGAAACTGTTGATGAACTGACAGTAATCATTGCTTGTCAACCTCTACAAGCATAATGATAACTTTATTTATCACAGTAAATGTTCTGTATTTGTTTGGCTGGGCTAAATTGCATCAGAAACTGCATATTCTCATAAAATGCCTATGATTTTGCATTTCATTCTGAGTTGCACGTCAATATTGATGGGTACATCTTTTGCCAAACATGCTAAATGCTGGTGGTTTCTATATCAGTACATGACATTGACCATAAGTGTGTGTATTCCAATGCAGTTTGATGTTTGAGCTCTATAAATCTTACGTTACATAACCAATTTCAATTGGATTGCAGAGCTATTGCGTACGTTCCTTTAACAATCCTGGCTGTCCCTGCTTCAGTACTCACGGTAAGAATTTTTCTCTGCGACAATGTGAAACAACATCTTGATTTGTGTTTTTCTTGTTAATGCAAGGCGTAAACTGGAGCTTTTGCCCATTCTTTAGGGAACTCTACTTGATAGTTACTATGTTGTAGAAATCTGATGAATTAATATATTTGTTTAACACAAATCTTTGTCCAGTTCGGTACTTTGTGACCTGGAAAAAGAAGCCTGGAGGTTGCCTCTGGAAGTGGCCTTAATTTGGATTATCAAGGATTCTTATGCACTGGAATATCCTTCCAGAGCATGGTTTATTTTGTGGGCAGCAAGCCATTTTCAATGCTACTTCAGGAACTGCACATTTTTTTAATCCCAGATATGCTTTTCTTTTGGAGAGGAAATAAGTTTATGGATCATCTGCATCTATGTTAGTCATTTTCAGTCCAGTTTAGAGGGAATTTTTGCATACTATACTCAACTTAGTTTGCTTGGAGGGGAAAGAGGACCTGGGCCTTAAGCAAAGAAGGGAAAATGTTTTTCTAGCATGTGTCCTCATGCCTGAGTTGTGATCTTTTGTGACCTTTTTGGATGGTTTAAATCGTCGGAAGTTTGACAGACTCAGTTGGTTTCAATGTGTTGTGAAATGTCTTTGCTGTCACTGGGCTTGATCCAAGATTCTCATTATGGTAGAATCCTTCCCTTGTTTGGGTGCCCTTCTGCTCTTGTTTTGTTTTTGTATTTTTTTCCGCGGGTTTTGGGGGGGTTTGTACTAGGGCTGTTAGGGTCTATTCTTTCCGTTATTTTTACTTTGTTTTCTTTGCGATGAAATGCCTAAGTTTATTTGATTTTAAATTTATACTCTATAAATCCTAGTTATTTATTATTATCTGGTGTGTTGGAAATGGTTGGTTCTTTGCTATATCACTTTCAAAAGAAAATCCGTTAAAAAAATACTTTCCAAAGAAAGTAAAAGGCATATTTCAACATTTTTATGTGCCTACTTTTCTGGAAAGATAGGTTATGCAACAATGTTCTTCAACTAAAAATACCTTTCACTTAATCAAAGGTTAGATGCACATTGTTATGGCGTTTAATCGGTTTCCAGTACCAGAATGTTGCACGAACATCCTTGTTCATCACTTATTTGTGAGATCTGCCATTATTTGTTCACATATTTAACCGCTTATCAAGTGGCTTAAGTTTCTTGCTTCTCCCCAATTCTGGTTTTATTAGTGCAGATCATGTGATATCATAAAATTATTGTTTCAGCTTGGAGGTGGATATCTCTTTGGGCTGCCTGTGGGATTTGTTGCTGACTCCATTGGTGCCACAATTGGTGCAACAGCTGCTTTTCTCCTTGGTAGAACAGTAAGTTTTATTTCCAATGAATGCATACTAGAGAGAGTTTTGTTCCCAATGGGTGTGTGATAGAGTCATAGAGAAAGTTTTGGTCCCAACGAATGGGTTATAGAGACCAGTTTATTGTAACAAAATGTTGACAGCCAAAGCAAGTATAAACATCTAACTTATAAAATAAACAAAAAAAACTGACTTACATTATTTTCCCTGTAATCATATATCTGTCCACTTTCAAAAAAAAGTCATATATCTGTCTAAGATTATGCGAAAGTAGATTGACAAAGATCTTGTTCTGCTGGATCTACATGGATCCTTTTTTTTTGGAAAGTGGTTGGTACCACTATTGTATTAAAGGTAAAAGGGATATACAAGTATAGTCAATAAGTTCACAATAATCCCTGTACAAAGATGTCTTCCACTCCAAGACGGAGTAGCCACTAACCCCCCAAAAAGTCCAAAAAAGAAGAGTTGTGAGAGTTCACATTACAAAGGAGTTCTGCCCATTCTCTTACAAATAAATGAGACTACTCTGTCCGTGGTTCTAGCTTCTCCTCTAAATGATCTATTGTTCCTTTCTCTCCATAATGCTCACACGTAGCATGAAGGATCAACCACCAAGTAACTCTGTCCCCTTTTAAATTCCACCTCCTGTGCTAGTGGCCAATCAATTGTTGCACACTCCCTTGCAAGTCAATAGTACAATGAATCCTCCTTGTGACATGCGCCCACACCTCTTGTGAGTAGGGGTATTGTGCGAAAAGGTGAGCCATCATCTCATCCTGCTCTCTGCACAAGCGGTACACCATGGGTATATTCTTTAGAAAAGGAGCATGCCTGTCATAGGTAGGCAGCCTCCTGTGTGAGATCCTCCAAGTGAGGAGCTTTACTTTCAAAGGACTCCTAGGCGACCAAATTTGTGAAGCAAAGCTATGGCGTAACTGTCCATAGGATATGAAGGTGTACGCTTACCTAACTGAGAAGAGACCCTCCTTATCTCATCCCCACCACCACTGGTCATCATTGTCTGCCTCTGGAGCAGAGTCAAGAGCTGATCCATCTCCTTTGACCTGAGGTTCTTTCTGAAAGCTAGTGTCCATGTTCCACTTGATAGTTGAAAATCAAAGACTGGGATACTGATGCTAAGGGAGCTACAACAATAGCAAATAACCTTGGAAAAGATTCTTCTAAGGTGCAGTCACCACACCATCTATCTTTCCAGAATAGGCATTTCTCTCCCTTGCCCAGCCGGACCCGAAGACCAGAGATCATGACGTCCCTGCATGTCAAAATACCTCTCCAGATGGGTGGTATAGTATGCTGTGATGCCAATGTCATCTCCCAATCTCTTACTCTTCCATAATATCTCTGTCTGATGACTTGAGCCCACAGACCACGATCGCTTACCCCCAGCTTCCATAGCCACTTGTACAAGAGAGCTAAATTGAAATTTCTAATATTTTTGATGCCCACACCTCTCATGTCTCCGCTTCTACATACCTTGCCCCAAGATATATCATGCCAACCCCTACATCTGTCACCACTATCATGCCAAAAGAATCTCGCTTGAATAAACTATAATTTTTTTTAGCCACCGTCTTTGGGATCCGAAAAATAGATAGAAAATAGATGGGCAAGCTGTCTAGCACTAATTTGTAGAGCACCAGTTTTCCCATAAGAGAGGAGTCTCGCCTTCCATCCTGCTAGTCTGGATCCAAACCTCTGCATAAGATGTTGCCACTCACTGCAAGAAGGGGCCCTGGAGACAGTGGGAGGCCCAAATAGGAGAGAGAGAAAACTCCTATTTGGCATCCCAAAATAAACTCAAGTGTCCTCTCCATATTCACGTCCACCAAGAGGCTCTTGCTGAAATTCACCTTGAGACCACTGACCTCCTTTAGCAACTCTAGCATCAATCTCGCCGTATATAATTGGGACTCATCTTCTGCTAGGAATAAAGTGGTGTTGTCTGCATACTGCAAATGGGTGATAGAGATACCCCCCGGCCTAGCCTGGAAACCACTGATCAGCCCTGCGGACTCAGCTCTCGAGCACATCATACTCAGTATGTGAGCCACTAGAACAAATAGGAGAGGGGGCATGGGGTCTCCCTGACGGAGACCTCTACCACTCAGGGAAGACGTGGTAGGCTTCCCATTCACTAGTATTGTAAATGAGGCAGATGAAATGTAGGCCCGAATCTAGCCAATCCATATCACGAAAACCCATTTTGTCTAGTACATCAAACAAACACTGTCAATTGATCCTGTCACGTGCTTTTTCAAAATCTAGCTTGAAGACCACTCTCTTCTTCTTTTGTGTTTTCATATCAAAGAGATATTCAAGTGCCACCAAGAAGTTTTTCTGAATGTGCCTTCTCCTAATGAACGTTTCCTGGATACCACTATCCATCCTATCCATGACTTTGTCAATTCTTCTAGCCAGCAGCTTGGTGATAATCTTATATGTGCCATTGAGAAGGCTAATGGGCCTGAAATTATGAAAACATTGAGCACCCAGTTTTTTGGGGATGAGGACTAGGAGGGTTCTGTTAACGCCTTTCAAGCGAGTCCTTCCCTCCTGAAACTCCCATTACTCCCTCCTAAAACTCTCTAATGGCATCAAAAAGATTCCTCTTGATAATTTCCTAGCACTTTTGGAAGAAAGCAAGTGGGAAGCCATCAGGACCTAACACCCTGTCACCTGCAAGAGAAAAAACTACCTCATGGATTTCTTCCTTAGAAAAGTGTTGGGAAAGAGCTTCCCTATCATGTGGAGGAAGACGGTAAGGAGGTCAGGAGCAATCCCTACTCTGCTAAGATCATCCTCAGTGAAGAGCCTGGAGTAGAAGGTCCTCGCCTGTCCCCTAATCTCCTCATTCCTAGAGAGGAGTTGGTCTCTCACTCTAATACAAGTGATGGAATTGACTCTTCTTCTCCCTGAGGCAATACGATGAAAGTATGTAGTGTTCCTATCTCCTTCCTTGACCCATCTCTCCTTTGACCTCTACTTCCAATAAATCTCTTCCCTAGCAAGAATCTCTTCAAACTTTGCCCTCAGATTGTCCCTGAGTCTTCTGTCTGCATCATCTAGCAGCCTTGCCTCCTCCAAGCCATCCAAATTCTCAATGTGCTGCAAGATCCCGTCGTTAGACACTTTGTCAGGTAGTGTTTTTCTTGCACCCCATACTTTAAGAGTCTTGCCTCATTTTACCCACCAACCTAGTCATAATTGAAGTCTTGGTCCTCCGCACATTCCATGCTGTCATGACAATATTCAGAAAGTCATCCTCTTTGAACCAGAATCTCTCTAGTCTGAAGTTCTATCTCCCTGCATGTGACCTGTTGGTCTTTAGGAAGAGGGGTTTGTGATCCAACACTGACCTAGCTAGAGATGACACCTGCACATGGGGATAGTTTTTTTCTCAGTCAACTGATACAATAAATCTATCCAGCTTAGAGCAAGTGGGATTTGCCCTCAGATTGGACCAAGTGAACTGAGCATTCGACGTCCCAACATCAATAAGAGTGGCTACCTCTATAAAGTCGGTGAAGTCTTCCGTCACCCTCGCAGGAGGTTGCATCCCCATCTCTCCCTTGGTGCTGCAATAACATTAAAGTCACCACCTACACCAAGGCCGATCTGAGCTGTGATGAAATGTGGACAATTCTTCCCATAGTAACATCTTCCCTTCTCTGCTTTGAGGACCATACAAAGTCCCAAGAGAAACCATTATTTACATTCCTAAAGTGTAAAGAGATGGCCTCTCGACTGATCTGCCTATCTTGCTCCACCTCTTCCACCTCAAATTGATTATAGAGGATCATATACCCCCAAATCTCCACTCAGCCCGGTAGACCTCAGCTAGTCTGCTGTCCCCAATCTCCCTCATGATAGACTCCCCATCCCCTTGATTCCTGTAGGCACAAGATATCAATCTTACATCTCCTAATCAGCTCCTTCACAGTCCTCCTCTTCTCCCTCCCTACATATCCCCCTCACATTCCACGAGACGATCCTCATCTGGACAATGAGACGTCCCGATCTTTCACTACCTACAGCCTGTTCCTCTTCTTCCCTCCTCCGTCACTCTCCTTGGTCTCCCTCTTCTGAGATTTCCCTCCCTTGGCCCCCCCATCCCCATGAGCCACCTTCTCTTAACTCTTGAAAACTCCCTTTCACATCCTTATCCAGTGCAACAAAAGTAATGCCCATGTTTTCCGCTAGCACCCCCACATGAGCCCTCCATTATCCTCTCCACTGCTCCCACCATCTCCTTCATCTCCTCCCGTCCCAGGTTGCCCCTATCCGACAGTCCCTTCCCATCACCACCTCCCAGAGTCTTTGGGATGATTACCTCCCCTTCTGATATTGTCTCCTCGCCTACCTCTTGGGTCTCACATGCATCAATGTCAGTCACCAAGTCCCCCCAAACCACCACCTGACCCTGCTGGCTGGGAGGGGTGGGGTTGGCTGGCTCTCCTTCAGTGATTGCAAGAAGCAGGGGCAACACTTCCTATTGTCGAAGACGTCTCGTAGGGCCCCGATCTCTTGGCTAGGCCGCCATCCCCGGAGAGAAGGCCCCCTGCCCAATAGCAGGCCTTGGGAGGCAGACACCTCTTGGACCACTAGATCAACCTCCCTTCCCTGGTTTAGATGAAGGGCCGCCTGACAAGGAAGCAGGAGCTTGTCACCATCTGTCACCAGACACAGAGAGGATTCCACCGGCCCAAGATGCCTCAGTGCATTAGCCCAACCCCGCAAATCAACTGCCGGCTCCATCTCCGATCGCTCCTGCAAGAGAAGCTAGTTCATGACTACAGCCTGATCGAAGCTCCCAGGACCACTCCCTGAGTCCTGCAACCTTCCCCTCCAGTGAATGTCTGAGCTCCACAGTTGCGGCAACGCTTGGGAAGTGGCCAGGGACGATAGTGGAGGCTGATCCAGTGGTGCTTCTGAAAGCGGAGTAGGCTTCCCTACTGCCTTTGCCAGCGGCCGGTGATCACAGCAGGAGACGACCTCTTGTCGTACACAGGATCGGCCAGTGCAATAGGGAACCACTACCGAGTGGGGAAGAAGGGTCTTATCGCTTCTACACGAACCGATACGCACCCCAAGATCGGACTCGGGTAAGTTCAAGGCCAAACCTGACCCACTACAGAGGAGACTCGGGCCCGAGCCTTAGCCCGGATGCTGAGGTGGCCTAGCTAGCCCAAAGGTCGGCCCAAACTCAGAATCGATCGGCCCAGCGGGAGCCCGCCTTCGACCTTCACCCAATGGCAATTTGAAATTTGAAACGCCACTTGAGGGGTTGCCATGTACCCCCAGGCTGAACCCGTCTGCAACTTCCCGATCAGGACAAGGATGCCTTAGGCCGCTCCCCTATCTCTGGAACCCTGCGCCGTCCTGCAGTGTCGATGCCGGCCCCTGTGTCTGCTCCTACTTCAGAGTGGCCCACATCGGAAAGCACTCTTTGGCAAGGTCAACGGTGAGGACAGCGGGCACCTCCTGGACGCTGCTCATCTAGACCGCGGCCTCCAACGCCGTGAGTTCCTTGTCGTCTACCTTCCTCACCGAGCCTGGTTCTAGCCTCCCAAAATGACAGACCAAAAGTGAAGTGCCCACCTCATCACAGAGGATGAGGGGCACTTTGATGAGGATCAACTGGATAATCCATCCCTTGGGGTCTAGGAAGGTGCTCCTGTGAAGGGTCCACCTAGGCACTCGAAGCACTAGCCCCTCTGCCACCGCGACGCCAGCCCTTGCCCATGCATTCGTCTCCTCCTCGCTCTTGCCATGGAAGGCAGTTTCGGCCGAAACCGAAACGTTTCGGTTTCGGACCGAAACGAAACGACACCTATACCCGGGTTTCGGCCGAAACCAAATGTAGTCTTTTAAAAAAAATATATTTTAATTGGTTTCGGACCGAAATCAAATGTAGTCTTTTAAAAAAATTATATTTTAATTGGTTTCGGACCGAAACCGAAACCGAAACCGGTACTGAAACCGGTACTGCCAACATTGGGTCTTGCCCACCGCCAGGAACCTCTTTCTTCCAATGTGCAGCACCTCCCATCCCTCTCTCTGCTCACCCCTCCATCCAGAACTGCCTTCACCCGCTTCGCATCCCCTATCCCCCCTCCACCGGCACCACCTTCAAGCATCTCCTCAGCCACTGAACTCTCCCCTGCACAAGCTCGGCCGGCACATTGTTTACCGCCAGGCAGACCCTTCCTGACTGTCCTTGCGGTCCTCAGGCAGCGGTACCCCGGACCACCTGAGCGAAAGAGGGCCGAGGATGAACTCCACCTATCGAACCTTTGCAGGAACGTTGCAGGTGACGTTGTTGCCCACATCTGTAGCACCACGCCCCTCCTGCTCTCCTAAAGCCCTCAGATGGTCTCCGGTGGGCTGTCCCCTGGAGGGGCATCCGATTCGACCCGGTGACATACCTTGGCGGGACGCCCCTCGCCATCACTTCCCCAGAATTTCTCACTCTAGAAAAGATAGAGAGAGAATCTCGCAACACCAACAAGGATTCAAGAGATCTACATGGATCCTAGTCAACATGCTTGATGGGATGAGACTTATGATTGATTTCATAGAATTATTGAAACCCAACTGTGTATTGTTTTTCTTATCCCTTGATTTGACATTGCTGCAAGACATGTACTCATAATTTTAGAAAACCAATCATCTAATTGTTTTCAAGGATTTATTTCTTACAGGGAACTGAACTCTAAGCAAGAAAGCTTCTGCACCAAACTTCCTTTTGAACTTAATATTCCTGCTTTTGATAGTCAATTTAGAGAATTTGTCACTTGTCCTGTTTGCAAGAAAATGTAAATGCGTAAATGCGTTCATGGTTTTTTATTTTTTAGGCTTGAAAGCTTGCTATATTTCATAATTGCCTTTACCCTTGAGACATCTTTTAATTCATGAAAAATACAATGTTCCCCTTTTCTTGGAATGCCTCTCCGTGCCTCATCCTACATCTTGTTGTCTATATTTATTTTTGAGTGCAACTTGCATGAAAGAACTGTTGGCTTATCTTAACTTTGGAGTCACATGTAAAGACTAGAGAGGCTGGGAATGGAGTGGAGGGAGAGTGAGAGGAAGAAGGCTGCGAGTGACAGGGGGAAGGAGAGAGAGGCAGGTAGAGAGAAGCAAGAGGGATCTGAAGAAGGATGGAGCACAGTCAAGAGGGGTAGGAAATTCCCTTTAGCTGAAAATCCTGGTAGACATAAGGAACATAAGCTGCTGCCAATTCAACAAGATTTTTGTATCAGGTGCTTGGAGAGAGGACACTGGGCTAGAGATTGCAGAAATGCAGTGAGTTGCTTGAATTGTAAGGGAGCCGGTCATAGGAAGAGGTACTGCAGGAAGACCCACACTGGGAAGGAGATTCGATATCAGGACACCCAACAAGAAGCTACAAGGTAGAAGGTGGTGAGCCTGAGGAGTCCTTAGGGGGGAAAGGAAAACAAACCATCGTAGACATTTTGTTGTCCCCCTTGGTGCTGGAAGGCAGGAAAAGATTGGAAGCCTGTGGGGTGGTGTCCGTCCATGGACAAACACAAGACAGGAAAGAGCTGTGGAGGATTTTCTGAAACATACCTGGAACCTCAGTTCTTGGTGGATCAGACAACTGAAGAATGAAGATTTTGTCGTCTGGTTTCCTAAACCAGAGTGGAAGCAAGCATGTCTTCAGAGAAGAGTGATTCACAGAAAAGGGTACAACTTGATTTGGAAGCCCTGGGCCATCGAGACTGCTACTCGAGGAGTGCCACAGGGTAAGCTTCTTTGGTGCAGGATGTCAGGAATGCCCCTTCACCTCTAGAATCTGGAGACATTTCACAGTATAGTGTCACATTTTGGATTTTTGAAGAGGGTGGATAGGGAGACTCTCGATGGAGACAATCTGAAGTCTGCAAGACTCCTAGTAGAGGTAGATACTTTCCTGCAGATTCCAAAGGGGGTGCTTATCAGGGCGGGGGGGGGGGGATTCTGGACAACGGTTATTGTTGATCTTGGGGAGGCTAGCAGGAATGTGCAAAAGGAGTCCATGGATTGGACATGGGCTGAGGTGGTATCAAGCCTCCGGAAACTCCAGCACAAAGCTCCTCTAGAAACAGAGGCGCCCGGAACTAGAGAACTCACCCTTTGCAGGGAACGATTTGGTGACTCGGACAGATTTTTCGCCAAGTCTTCAGAGTCAGAAATGAAGCGGCAGTGAGGGGGATGCGGAACGTGTGCAGGCGCAATCTCCAAAGCATGTCATCATTGATCCGTTGGCTTAAGATGGCAAGCAGAATAAAGCTTGGCTGGGGGAAGTGGAAGCGGAGGGCAGTGGATCAAAGAATATCAATTCCCTAGTAGTGCAGGATTTGGTGACAGGTTCTAAGGTGATCCAGCCTGTCAGTGGAGATCTGCCGGTCGAGGTCGAGGTCGATGGTGCGCCAAGTTTAGAGGGCCCATCTGGTGAAGGAGATATACAGGACCGGGCTTCCTTTGGACCCGAGGGAACTTACCCGAATTTGAAACACTCGATTGAATCGGGTAAGTCATCCGGGCCCCGAGCTTCGAGTAAAGGCCATATCGGGTTTACGTCGGGGCTTCGTCCTCTTCACCTGCCAAATAGCCATTTCACTGATACCCTGAACCTGGCACAGATAACGCACATTCCATCGGCGAGGAGGTGTGGGGTCATCTTCGAAGACCCGTCTCCCTCTCCGGTAAGTGGCGGCCCTCCTGCCACTCCTAGCCAGCTGTGGAAGCAGCTTCTGATCCCGGTGAGTCCACAATCTGAGATGAACAGGTTGTATAGGGAAGCAGGCCTGCAGGATCCGAGCAAAAGGGGTAGCACATTCGAAAAGGAGGGGGGTTTGGAGAGGGCATTCTGCTCCCTCTACGCCAACGGGAGGATGTATCAGCTGCAGGCAGAGGGATTATACAAATGTTTCAGAGCTGAGAGCCGTAATTGATATTTGACAATTACATGGCAGCATATGAATGCATTCATAAGCAGAAAATTAAGAGGAAACAATGCTTGATTTTCAAAATTGACTTTTGAGAAACCATATGACAAAGTCACTTGGAATTGCTTATTCAAAATCCTTCAGACTATGGGGTTTGCAGATCAGTGGATTGAATGGATGAGGAGCTGTGTTCAGACTGCAAGGTTCTCTGTATTAGTCAATGGCAAGCCACGTGGATTTTTTGGAAGCTGTAGAGGACTGAGACAAGGAGATCCACTATCCCCCCTACTATTTGTGCTGGTTGGACAAGTCCTCAGTGCCATGTGGAGAAGATCAGCAGGTCTTATTGAAGGGATTAAGGTGTGAAGAGCCGCAGAGGAAATAACTCATCTGCAATATGCAAATGATACAATCTTATTTACGGCCGCCAAGGAAGAATAGGTGATTAATCTGAGACTGCTGATTACACTACTAGAAACAGTGATAGGTCTGAAAATCAACTTTGCAAAGAGTGAGGTTGTGGGTGTAGATATAAATGAGGAATGGAGGGACCTGATTGAGCTGATTCTAGGTGCGAAATGGGGAACATTTCCTATGAAGTACCTAGGCTCGCCCCTATCTGATGGGGTCATAAGGGTAGCGGACTGGGATGTCATTATTAAGAAAATGGGAGAATTGTCTCGTGGAAAGGTAAATTGCTATCAGCTTGGGGTAGATGGATCCTATCCAAAGTGGTTCTTACAAGCCTACCTCTTAACTATTTATCCATTTTTAAGGTGCCAAGATCTGTTTGCAGGAAGAAGCAATGAGGGCAGCATTCTCTTGGAAGGGAAAAGGCCCGGAAGTGAGAGGTGTCCATCTCATAGTTTGGAAACATGTGTCTAGATTAAAGGAGGAAGGGGTAGCCGGCCTTACCCCCATTGACACCATAATTAATGCTCTTCTTATAAAATGGCTCTGGAGGGTTGATATGGAAGAGGGGTTAATGTGGAATCTAACTGTGAGGAAGAAATACGTGCAAAATCATGAAAGTTGGTTTTCAGAGGAAGTTCAAAGCACTCATCTGTCCCCAATATGGAACAACATCATGAAGAATAGGGATATCTACAGATACTCAACTGTGGTACAAGTGAGAGATGGCAGGAAAACAAGGTTTTGTGAAGGTCCCTGGATGAACAGTATGTCTCTCCAAGATAAATTCTCTAATCTATATGGCATAGCAGGGCCACCGGGGTTATATATCAGATCAGTTTGGCCAGTACCAGGGGATACTTAATGGAATCTTCATTTCTGATGTGATCTCACTGATTTGGAATTTGCTGAATTTCTGGAACTATCTAAAGTATTAGATAATATGAACATAGCTCAAGGCAAACAAGACAGCAGGATCTGGAGATGGGAAAAACAAGGAACTTTCTCAGTTAAATCAACAACTAAAATGCTGATGCAAGGAGGAAAAAAAGTGGTCTGGCATAAGCAAGTATGGAACAGGAAATTACCAATCAAAATAAGGTTGTTTCAGAGGAAATTAGCATGTAACAGAATCTCTACAATGGATAGAGTGAAGTAATACAAGCCAGAAGTCAGCATTACTTGTAGGTTCTGTGGGTACTACAAGGAAACTATTGAGCATTTATTTTTGGAATGTGGAATCATTACAACAGTCTGATCTCAGCTTTTCAAGGCAATCGGGTTGCAATGGACCTGGGGAAATAGCATTCTAGACCTAAGTATGGAATGGGGAAAGATTTGCCCAGGGACTGGAGATAAGGAAATATGGATGATGTGTCTTCCAGCAATGATATGGTCCATTTGGAGAGAGAGAAACAATAGAATTTTCAGAGATGAGTTCAGAAATCCAGTCACCATTATCAGAAGCTGCATTATGTGTATCCAGGATTGTCTGCTTTCAGATCCAAAGCCACCCAATCGTGGCTACTGTGTAAATTGGGAGGGTGAAAAAAAAACTGACATTGTAATTGATTCTACAACTCCTTGAGGTCCTTGCTCTGTTGGAGGGGGGTGCTCATTTATCTTTCATGAATCAACCATCTTGGTAGAGCTTCTTGGGTTTTTACTTTATATGTACTTTTATCTATGCTTTTCTTACTATTAATGAATTGTGGTCTTTTGGCCATCTTCCAAAAAAATCTTAACTTTGGTTTTTGCTTCTTTACTGTCGGTACAGATTGGCAGGCCCTATGTACTTTCGAAGTTGAAGGATTATCCAAAGTTTCAGGCAGTTGCTATTGCAATTCAGAGATCTGGCTTTAAGGTTCCAATATCTTTCATTAAACTTCTAAAATGAACTACTTTTGCCATGCAACATTCCATGTGACTTATTTTAGTGCACATGACAATATTTGATGAGTCTGTGTTTTTATCTAGAATATGTTTATGTCATTCATAGTTGTTTACACACGAAAAATAAATAAAAAATGCGGGCACGCTGATGATGAATTAAAATTTGGGCGGTTTTGGGTATCATCAACATGTTTATTTGCATTTCTTTATTCCGCGTTTTAGGTTTATCAGACGATTTAGGGTTCGTGTATAGGACTTTTCCCCACTAACCGGAGTCGGTGTTAATTTACATCGGAACAAGTCCGAACACCTTTGATTAACTGTCGACGAACGCCTTTTGCCTCTATTCGTTGTGACATAATGATCACGATGATCTCTCCTTACAGGTACATACTCTTGGAAAGAAATTTGAAGGCTTTATTTTCTTGAACATATGTGATTTGAATTACAATCGATCTTTCAAGACCCTTACATATGGTCCCGATTGTGTAATCGGGTCTTCAGGATTACATCCAGTTGCAACTAGAGCCTTTGAATTTGCTTCAATCTGCATTTGGATTTTTGAATTTGCTTTCGTCCTGATCGGGTCATTGAATTTACTCTTTTCCCCTGATCGAACGGTTGAATTTGAATTCCATCACGAGGACCGTTGGATCGCCAAGATGATCATTGTCAGTCCCTCAGAGTTGCTTCATGGTCATAACCACTCTTTTGATTGTAATTGGACTCTTAAGTTGGCTTGGTGTCCATAAAGGACAGTCCCGCCTGAGGCGGGTATATTTGTAATATTCCTCCATCAGAGTATTTCTACAGTTTTCCCAAACTTTGGGATATTCTTGCAATTTTTTACTTTCTTGGAGATAGTCCCGTCACTTCTCGACTTCCTGGGCATTCTTGTCATTCTGGCTTTTCGACATATATTTGACATTTATTGACTTCTCAGAGATAGTCCCGTTACTTCTTGACTTCTTGGGCATATATGCCATTTCTTGACTTTTTGGAGATCGCCCCGTCGTTTGATGTCCTGGGCGCTCCTGACTTCCTTTCTTGACCTCTCGGAAAGCCCCGTCATTTGACTTCTTGGGCATTCCTCGTCTACATTTCTTGATTTCTCGAAAATAACGCTGTCATTTGACTTCTTGGGTATTTCTCATCTTCATTTATTGATTTCTCGGAAATAACCCTATCATTTGACTTCTCGGGTATTTCTCGTCTTCATTTTATGACTTCTCGGAAATATCCCCGTCATTCGACTTCTTGGGTATTCCAAGTATGAATTTTCTTGACCTTACAGGGTTTATTTGCAATTTCATCAATTTCTGAGTTTCCGGACATGATAGCTCTTGGCCACGAACTAGATACATGGGCTTGGGTGGTTAGCCATAAGTCGAACTCAGGAGAGCGCACACCGCTTCAAGGAAGGGGCGTGGTCTCGCTCCACCGAGTTGTGCAGACGGCGCCAACCGGAACAAGAGCGTTCTTTGGTGATTTTGAGACTAGCCAAGAACTTCCCTCGAGAATGATATTTCAGGGTTTTTCTACAATTATCCCGCCGTCGGGGTATTTCTGCAATTTTTGCCCTTCGGGGTGGGGGGGGCATTTCTGCACTTTTTCCGCCGTCGGGGATATTTCTGTAATTTTCGCCCTTCGGGGAGTATTTCTGCAATTTCCTATCCGTCTGGGATATTTCTGCAATTTGTGGACCTTCCAGGTCTTTTCTGCCATTTTCCCATCTTTCAAGGGTTTGCCTCTAATTTGTAGATAGCAGAAGATTTCCATGCAATTTTTTATTTTCACAATTTTTTGGTATTTCAAGATTTTCTGCAATTTTCTACATATTTTCAAAACATTTCTGCAACATTTTCAGAACCTTAACCTTGCAAGATTTCTGTCCATTTTGCAAGCCCATTTGATTTCAATTTGTAAGCCCATTCATTTCCTTTGATTATTTGCAAGAGGTGAGGAGTCCCTTAGACACACCATTCTCAAAAGAGGTGGCTGGAACACCCAGGGGGGCCTTTTTTGTGGTGACCATACCCCTTCTGATGCTAAACAAGGCATCTTCCCAAAAAAACTCTTTTCTGCGCTGCTCTTTCCCTCCCGAGAGCTCCTTCCTCTGCCCTGCTGTTTTCTCCACAGGAGCTGCTGCTCTCCTGGAGCTTACTGCATTTTATAGTAGTTGGAAGTGGACCGGAGGATTCTTCTTGGCCCTCCTCCGGTGGAATCCGAAGAGGTAAGCTCCTTGATCTTCTCCTCCTCCCAATCTCTTCCTTTTCAGTTTTCAGTTTTTTTTTTGATGAGCTGCGGACCCAATGGGGAGAACCCCTCCCTCCGGCCTGCGCACAGGGCGGAGGAGGGCCTCCTCCACCCTGTGCAGGGCGGAGGGGGCTTCCCTCCGGCCTGTGCAGGGCGGAGGGATTTCTTTTGCCCTTTTCTGCTATAAAAAAGCATCTGTACGGCTAAAAAATTCACCTTTCAGCACGTGCACAGGCCGGAGGGGCTTCCCTCCAGCCTGGCAGGTCCGGAGGTGATTTCGTTTGCCCTTTTCTGCTATAAAAAAGCATCTGTACGGCTAAAAAATTCACCTTTCAGCACGTGGAACTCTTCTCCATTTTTCATTTGGCTTATACGGAGAATCTCCGTCTTGACTTTCATTTTTGAGAACATGTCGGTGATAACATATGCCACGACTTCCACATATATTTTTTCACGCACCTAATATTATCTCCATGTCCGAAAAAATGTCAGAAATAATTTTCTTCTTAGGACTTCCGAATGGCATCGACGAAACTCGGTCGTTTTTCCGACTCTTGTCAAAATATATATTTCTTCTTCAGAAATTTCTGAAAATATAAAACTTGTGAAGATATTTTGTGGGGTCAAAATATAGTCTATCATTTTCATCTTTAATCTGAATGAAATGTACGTGTTTGGGGGAAAAGTTAGTTTTATTCCTTTCCCGTAATTTGGTCCTCGGGGAAAGGTTATATGTAGATAACAGCAAGGTGCCATTTTCTAAAATTTTCTAGTTCAACAGCTTTTAGTTTTTTTTATATCACTAATGTGGTTCTGAGGATTTTCCAAGTTTGATCAGGGTTAATACCCTCCCTTCCAAGTTCCTGGGGAGACATGATCCCTTGCGGAGAGCTTAAATACCAGAAGTAGCCCACCCTGATCTGATTTCTAATTGTGGAACCTTGAACATTAACTGACTTATTTTGATCAGCTGCCAACCTTCTTTCCATACTCCCCCTCCCTTTTCGTCACCTTCATCTCATTGATTGGCAGCCTTCCCCTTCCTCCCTCGACATTTTTACTTGTGAGAACTGCTGGCTCCAGTCCGGTTTTTAGTTCCATGGTCTGAAGTGATTCTTTCCTTTCCTTTCCCTTTGCCAAGAAATTTGCAGCTGTTGTGTTAGTCCACCCTATTGATGCTGTCCCAGAGGCAGCCTTGTAAGCAGATTCATGCAGCTGTTTGACTGCCATAGCCATTCTGTGGCTGCTCCTTATTGTTAGTAAACACTTTCCTTTTTCCTCTTTGAGCTTATGACCCAAAACTAGTTGAATCCATCATAGTTCATACACAGCTATCTCTAACCTTGTTAGAGTCATATCCAGCTGCTTACTGAGCAAACCACTTTGCACATTGTTTACAGTCCAAATTGAATCCAGCCCAGTTACAGACATGTACTTGAACCCATTTGTAGTAATAATCATTTTCTTATGCAAGCAGATTACTTGCAAGCCCTACTGGTTACATGTTTTCTGTACCCAATAAACAGTTGTCTCTTCCCCTTAGTACCCGTTTTCCCCTGGGAAGAACAGACTATCTATTGGACATTGAGGCTTTCAATGCCACTTCAATTTCCACATCTGAAACTGAAAGCCCAGACCAATATCCCACAAGTATACAAATGAGTTTTGACCGGCAATATTGCAAGTGGCTGATTTGCATGTGAAATGAAATATTCTGCAATATGCATGACCGCGTGACATGCATACATGATAGAGATTTCTTGGGCTGTCTTGCATCCTATCATATTAAAGCTTGAATATTGAGTCCTGCTTTTATTATTTATAGAAATTCTTTGAATTTTTTGAGCAAAATCTTTTATGACAGCAGATATGTTTGGCATCAATTCGTGTCTTTTTTTCTTTTCATGTATTGAGTCTGTAAGATATGGAATGTCGGTCAGCTTGAAATTTGGTTCTTGAGAAATCATACTGAGCACCATATATCCCCAGTGGTTATAAGTAAATGAATCAGGAATAATTGTTTAGGTTGCTAACTTCTGTTGACTTTAAATCCTCCCATTTTACGTCCATACACTATATTGGCAGTGAATTAAACATCAAGGTTGCATCTTTAAAGGAAAAGATATATATCTTTTTGCCACATAAAGATGATAGCATTGGTTGTCTACTACAGTTCATGTCCTGTTAACTAAATCGTTACATTTATCCATTTGTAAGGTAATGCTTGTAGCCTTAAATGTGGAGTTGTGGACATGGGCATATAACATACTGAATTTGAAACTGGGGTAGTGAATGTAATTGTGATTTCCTATGTACTTGAATCTTTCCACTTTGTGGATTCTCTAAGAATTCTCCATTTTTGGTCTAATACGGCATGAATTGATTCTACAGTGAAACCTGTTTACTGAAATGATTTTCTGCTTTCCTTGCCCCCATATTGCAGATTGTTTTTCTGCTTCGTCTTGTTCCTCTACTTCCGTTTAGCATGTTGAACTACCTCCTGTCTGTTACTCCCGTTGGACTTGGTGAATACATGATGGCATCTTGGCTTGGAATGATGGTAAGGTTTCCTCAAATTCCCTAAATAATTTTGAGCATCACTTTGCATTGCATGATTCATTTTTATACTGATTCCTCAAGACAAAACTTGCATGCCCTCATCGGGCAAGGATAGAATTCATTCTTGAATCCATGGGATATTTATTATGAAACAATTGGTTGACGTGCAATGCAGGAGGTGGAAATGAAACATGAGGGAGAGAAGAGGTGCAGTTGGGTGTTCGGCTTTCTTGATCATTATGGCACACTAGAACATTGTTATTTATAACATAAAAAATACTTAAGCTCATGTATTTGTTTGCCTTTTTTTTCTATGTAGACTGGATTACATCTTGTTCTTCTTTGGAAAAGGGTGACCTTTGTGGTAGAATTTTATGCAACAGTATTTATGTTTTATCGCATTCATATATTGCTCTATTTGGGTTGTAATCAAGTATTCTAGTAGGAAATATAAATGCAGCATTGTGATATTTTTTTAATAGTTTGCATTTGTTTTAACTCTTTCAGAAGGAACTGCATTTTCTAGCTTTGGCTGTAGTTTTCCTACCTCTGTTTTTTTCTTTTTCTTATGAGGAGATAGAGACATAATCATGGCTGTGTGTGTTATACTTAAGGAGGCCCATGCAAAGTGAGCCTACTTCATCATGTAACTATGTTCACAAGTTGTAACTTAGTTCAAAGTTGAATCGATATATCTGAGATTGTGTTTGTGTTTGTTTTTTTGTATGGTTATACCATTAATTGGATCTGTTTTGTTTACTCAAAACTGTTAGCTGCCTCTGTGGCTTTGCATGAAGAAACTTTATGTTTAAAACAACTTGCCATCTTGCTTGATTCTTATGGTTTTCTAAGATATTTGTAAATTATTAGGCCATCTTAAATAGTTTACAAAAAATGCTTATGTAGCTGATCCTTTTATAATGCAGCCTATCACACTTGCATTGGTGTATGTCGGAACCACCTTGAAGGATCTTTCTGATGTGACCCATGGATGGGGTGATTTTTCAACTACTCGTTTGGTAAATCTTCATTCGCCAACTTTATTTGAATAGCTTGCAGTTGATCACCTATATATTGAAGTTCACTATGACTAGATGCTCATGTTGTCACTTGAGTTGTACTCTTTATCTTTGAAGATTAACACTAGACTCGACTCAGCTCGTTTTCACCTATAACTGCCACCTCCAGAACCCATGGTTCAAATTTCCACTGCTTTTTCTATCTCTTCCCCTGATTCTTCCGAACACCTGTCCATATCTTTACAGGGAACCACCATGGAATTAGTCTATCCTGTAAATCCTGAGTCAACCATTCTCTTTCTCCAGGCCATTGATGGTGTAGAAACTGTTCTAGCTCTTCTTGCCCTCTAGCTGCATGTAAGTCAAGATGTTCCTCTTTAACTTGGCTCTTCTTAATAAGTGGATTTGGAAGCTGGGATCAGGTGATGGTCTCTGGGCGTAGATCATCAGGCATAGGTACTTTGGGAGGAGTTTGGGATCTATAGTTTCCATATCCAGTCCAAACGTCTCCTATCTGGCGCAGCATCTTTTCTTGCAGGAACCTCCTTTCCTTTGTAGTCCATGTCTGTCTAGAAAAAGGTAGCCAGTGTCTTTTTTGGAAGGACAGATGGTGTGGTGACTTCTCCTTAGCGGACTCTTTTCCTAGTCTGTTCGCGATCTCGGCGGACCCTATGGGAACCGTCGATTGTGTCTTCGACCCTCACCTTTTGAGGGGGTACTTGGGCGCCGACTTTCAGGAGGGGCCTCTCGAGTGCTGAGTTGGAGAGGCTTCAGGACCTCCTTTTCTTCCTCCTAGACTTCGCTCATCGCGCCTTCTGTGAGGATGCATGGTCGTGGAGATGGGACGGTGAGGGGCTTTTCTCTATGAGGTATGCTTATATCGTCATCTCGGATGGTGGCCTGCGTCACGCTTTCGCTTCCCACATTTGGAGACCGAAGAGTCCTTTGAATGTGAAGATTCTTATTAGGAAGATTTCCCATGGGAGGCTCCTAACTAGAGATTGGCTTAGACGCTTCCTTCCGGAGATCCAGCCCTTTTGCTGCTTATGTGGCCTCCATGACGAGTTAGTGGACCATCTATTTGTTGGCTGTTAGTACGTGCAGTCTGTGTGGGAGGGTTTGGCTTTCAGAGCCCGATGTGTCTTGGGTCATCATATGGAGATCCGGTCATTCATCAGGTCGTGGCCCATCAGAGGTGATCGTGTTGTCTGGTGGCTTATTTTGCATGCCACCCTTTGGTCCCTTTGGGGTGAAAGGAACAACAAGATTTTTAAACGGGAAGCTAGAGTTGAAGATTCTCTTATTTCTTTCATTTGTGCTAGAGTGAGAGAATGGGCAGAATTGTTTTGTAATGTGAACGCCCTTAACTCCCCCCTTTTTACTTTGTTGGGAGGGTAATTGGCCATACACCGCCTTGGTGTGTTTGTATTGGGTCTCTTTTTGGGGAGCTTTCTTATACTTGTACACTCCTTTTTCATTTATACAATCAATGGTATTACCCACTTTAAAAAAAAAGTCAAGAACTCAAGATGTTCCTCAACTCACTGACCTATGGGGACAATGGAATCGCCATTCTTAATTGGTAACCTTGTCCTTCTTCCTTATTTTTACTATTCATTTTAATTTCCTTAAATAGCCTGTTCTCTGTTGTCTCCTTGAACGCACTACTGCATTTCTTGGCCCACTCTTCATCCAGGCATCTGATACATTTCTTACCTCCTACCACCACCATCCAACTTCCTCTCCTTTTTCCTGTGTAGTCTGATAACTCTTTTGTCCTCTTCTAACTCTCCTCCACTGCCTCTTTGCAGTTTCCTTCTTTTCTCTCCTCTTCAACCATATTATCAAGTTACTAGCTATTGGTATCACCATGTCTGGTTTTCTCTAAGAAGGTTTTTGCCCATCACTTGAAGATCCTATACCTTCCCATTTCTTAAGAAGTCTCTCCAACAGGAGATTGGCGACAAGCTGGCAGCTGCCCAGAGAAATTTGGGGGACTGAGATCCTAGGGGATATCTTTTGGGGGATATCATGGTTAACTCTTATACAGTAGCAAGTGATTCTATAAGGGAGATGTTTTTGACAGTTGGAGCAGGCTGTGTGGAAAGATGACATTTGCATTGAGGATGGTAAAATGGGGAAGGGATGTAGCAATAAGTGCTTGGAGGATGAGTTTGCCTAAAATTCCTAAAACAGTGCTGTGGAAGAAAGGTTTAAGTTCAGTGGGGTCTATGTTAGTAATGAGGAGTGGAGGGAGGGGATTTTAATGGATTTAATGACCTTCTGTGGCACTGGATGTTTTCTGTTGATTGCTTATAGGTAAGGTGGTTGATACTTCTAAGTAGGCTAATTCAAGGTTGTAGAATGTGTCAGAAAGTGCGGCTGTGAATGATATGAGAGATAGTTATGAAACCTAGGCCAGTGGGATGCAAACTCAGTTACTCACCAACATATGGACTGTCATTATGAGGATTCAAAACGTGACCTCTTTAGATTGTTTACATAGCATGTTTCTGGAGAATGCCTTCAACTAACACCTGCTTCTGATGGTTTTCCAGAAGAAAGTGCTTATTATTTTACTATATTTTATTTTTGATGACCGGGGAAATCCATGGCCGGTCCCAAGCCCGGATGAGAAAAGAGGAGGGTTTGCGTTAGGTCGACAGCCAGCAGTAAAATTTTGTCACATCTCCAACATGAATTCTGATCCAAATACATTATGTGCTAATGCTAGGGCGTTCCCCGTAAGCGACGCGTTACATCGGAACCCGGATGGAATGACAAGTGAGCAAGGGCTAGCTAGGGCGTTCCCCGTAAGCGACGCGATACATCGGAACCCGGATGGAATGACAAGTGAGCAAGGGCTAGTTAGGGCGTTCCCCGTAAGCGACGCGCCGCAATGGCGCCCGATTGCGGTGTCAAATAGGCAAGGGTTCTCGTGTGGGGTTGGACGCACACGGGTAAAGAAGCAAGTCCAAAAACATAGGATCCGTCTAGCTACTTGGAATATAGGAACTTTAACGGGTAAGGGTTTAGAATTAGTTAAGTTAATGAAGGACAGGAGGGTTAATATAGCTTGCCTATAAGAAACTAGGTGGAAAGGACATAAAGCTAAAGACATTGATGGATATAAAATTTGGTATACGGGTAATAATAACTCTAGAAATGGTGTTGCTATAATAATAGATAAAAACTTAAAAGACAGAGTTGTGGAAGTAAATAGATTGGGGGATAGACTAATGTTAATTAAACTTATCTTAGGTGAGGATATTTTGAATATAATTAGTGCATATGCACCTCAAGTAAGATTAGAAGAGAGCATTAAAAAGTAATTTTGGGAGACTATTGATAGTTTGATCCAAAATATCCCTAGTGAAGAGAGAATCTTTATTGGAGGGGATCTTAATGGTCATGTGGGTATAGATAATAGAGGCTATGAGAGGATTCATGGAGGGCTTGGTTTTGGCAATAGAAATGATATGGGTAACACTATTCTTGATTTTGCTGTGGCCTATGATCTAGCAATTACTAATACCTTCTTTAAGAAGAGGGACGAACACTTAATAACATACAAGAGTGGAACACATATAAGTCAAATTGACTATTTTCTCATTAGGAAGGTCGATAGAGTTTTATGTAAAGATTGCAAAGTTATTCCTGGTGAGAGTCTAGCCCCTCAACATAGGTTGTTAGTAATGGATGTCACTATCCCTAAATTCAAAAGAAAGATCATTATAAATAATTATTCCAAGATTAAATGGTGGAATTTAAAAGGTAAAAGTTTAGAAACATTTAAAAATCATCTATTAAAGGAAAATATTTGGAATTTAGAACAAGAAACTAATGTAATGTGGAATAATGTTACAAATTGTATAACGAGGGTTGCAAAACAACTCTTAGGCAAATCTAAAGGTAAAAAGAATTTAGACAAAGAGACTTGGTGGTGGAGTGAGGAAATCCAAAATACCATTAGAGTAAAAAAGGAATGCTTTAAAGTTTGACAAACTAACAAAAATGATCAAACCCTAGAAGCCTATAAAATCACTAAAAAGAGAGCTAAGAAAATAGTTAGCGAAGCTAAATCAAAAGCATTTGAAGATTTATATAATAAATTAGGAACCCGAGAGGGTGAAAAGGACATATTTAAACTTGCTAAATTAAGAGAAAGGAAAACTAGAGATTTAGATCATGTTCGGTGCATTAAAGGTGAAGATCAAAGGGTTTTAACTAAGGATCTTGAGATTAAAGGGAGGTGGCATAGCTATTTTCAGAAGTTACTTAATGGAGATTCCGTCAAGGATTTATCTTTAGAAGGTACCCAAGAGTCCATAATATTTGATAAATATCAATATTTCAGGCGTATTAAGATGTCAGAAGTGGAGGATGCTTTAAGGAAAATGAAAGTGGGCAAGGCCTTAGGATTAGATGGCTTACCTATTGAAGTATGGAAAGGCCTAGGAGATATTGGTATTCAGTGGCTAACTAAATTTTTTAATAAAATTTTAAAGGAACGGAGAATGTCAGAAGTTTGGAGAAAAAGTGTCGTAGTTCCTTTCTATAAAAATAAAGGAGATATTCAAAGTTGTAATAATTATCGTGGAATTAAGCTTATGAGTCATACTATGAAACTTTGGGAAAGAGTAATTGAAAAACGCCTCCGATGTATGACTACTGTATCGGAAAATCAGTTTGGTTTTATGCCAAATAGATCTACTACAGAAGCTATTTTCTTACTACGGCAGCTAATGGAGAAGTATAGAGAGATGAGAAAAGATTTGTATATAGTTTTTCTTGATTTAGAGAAGGCGTACGATCGAGTATCGAGAGAATTGATTTGGTGGACATTAAGAAAGAAAGGAATCTCTCAAGGATATGTTAATTTGATTAAAGATATGTACGGCGGTGCTATTACTAGTGTTCGAACTATTGCTGGGGAGATTGGTGAATTTCCCGTTTCTATAGGTTTGCATCAAGGTTCTGCACTAAGTCCGTATCTCTTTGTCTTAGTTCTGGATGAAGTAACTAAACAATTGCATGAGGATATCCCTTGGTGTATGCTATTTCCAGACGATATTGTTTTAATTGATGAGAGTATTGATGCTCTAAATGCTAAGTTAGAGCGTTGGAGACTTGCCTTGGAGTCTAAAGGTTTTAAAATTAGTAGGAGTAAGTCAGAGTTTATGCACTGTAATTTTAGTAATGGGAGAGTGGTTCAGGAAGACATGGTTCTAATTGATGGACATAACATTCCGAAGAGTAGTAGCTTTCGATATTTAGGGTCTATCATACAAGAGAATGGGGAGATTTATGATGACGTTACACATAGGATTAAGCCAGGCTGGTTAAGATGGAGAAGTACATCAGGTGTCCTTTGTGATCGTCGTATACCTGTGAAACTCAAAGGGAGGTTTTATATAACGACTGTGAGACCTGCTTTGTTATATGGTATCGAGTGTTGGGCAGTACGAAAGGAACACATCCACAAAATGTGTGTAGCAGAGATGAGGATATTGAGATGGATGTGTGGCAAGATTAAGAAAGACAAGATTAGGAATGAGCGCATCCGTAAGGACTTAGGGATAGCTCCAATTGATAGCAAAATGAGAGAAAATAGACTCAGGTGGTTTGGACATGTGTTTCGTCGCCCTAACTCAGCGCCGGTTAAAAGATGTGACCAAATCTTAGTGGATACTAGTAAAAGAGCTCGAGAAGGCCTAAAATGAGATGGTGCGATGTTATTAGGAAGGACATTAGTTCCTTGAGTTTAAATATGAATATTGCACTTGATAGAAATCTTTGGCGGAACATGATTCATGTAGCCGACCCCAATTAATTGGGATAAGGCTCTGATGACGATGATGATGATGACCGGGGAAATCCACCCCCACCACCAACCTCAGCATCCGCCGCTTTGGACTTGTGGACCCTACCGCTTGCTCATCATGGGGTCCGCCGGCTGGGGCAAGGCAAGGATGGTAGTATCGGTTTCGGTATCGGTTTCGATTTCGGCCGAAACTGGTTCAAAACAGTCAGAAAAGGCAAAAAATGTATTGAGCAGGTCCGGTTTCGATCGAAACCGGACGGTTTCGGTCCGGTTTCGGTCGGTTTCGGTCCGAAACCATTAAAAAAATCATTTTCTTTGGTATCGGACTTGCTACAGTAACAAGGCCCGTTTCGGTTTCGGTATAGGCCGAAACCGATACGTTTTGGCCGAAACGTATTGGTTTCGGCCGATACTGCCATCCATGGGGCAAGGGGCGGGCTTGGTAAATCCCCTGAGTGGTGCTACCCAAATCCAAGTCAGGGACCACCTGTGGCTGTGGGTGCAGACACTATGGCGAAGGCACACCGCACTTAGCTGTCGAGAGGAATTGAACCTGTAACCTCATTGCTACCAACTAAGCGCAGAAATGTTCAACCCACTCCTCGGGTCCCTTTTTTTTGAATTTTAGTGGTGCTTTTTGATTATTTATAGCACTAGCAATTGTTTTCTGAAAGATTTCTTTTATTAAATTATAGAAGTATTATTTAACGTTTTGTACTTATTTTGCATCATTAAGTTGCTAGGATGACTTGTTTCCTTAATCAAATTTTCAGGAAATCTATGGATATCATGCACTAAATCTACATTATGTTAATTTGCATGTTCTATGGCATTTGCTTCAGAATGAGCTGTATATCATGCTGACCTTTTCCTTATATGGATGCAGGTAATTATTATAGCGGGACTTCTTGTGTCTGGTGAGTTACACTACTCTACCCCACTCCCTGATGCCCATTTGGATATACACAGAAATCTAATTAGCCAAGATAACTTACCAAGTGATCTGATGGAAAAAAACTCAGAAAATCGTTATACTTGTTCCCTATCATGCTTGCTTGGTGTAATCCAGTGGAAATATATTCAAAGGCACAAGGCAATTATTCAAAGCCTTTGACCATTTGAACATTTATCCTGCATCGGTTAGTGCAGATTAATAAAATATGTAATGGGATGAAAATTCACATGGCTTCAAAAATTAGATTTGGCATAAAAATCACTCTTTCAAATATCAGCTAATTGGGAATGGTATGGCTAGAGATCAAACTGGGATCAGATCTGAATCATCTAATCATTCAAAATTGCTGTTTTTGCCACATTGAAGATGGCCGATAGTGACTAATTTTAACACCAGATCAGATAATTCTAAAACACTGATGATAGACTGAATGTCCGTGGCTGTTATCACTGAATTAACTAGGATCTTTGATTGGTTCGAACTGACAAATCAAACAGATCAGTTAATTCGGTTTGGTTTGTGGGTTGGGACTTGGGAGCCAAAAAGGATTTTGGTGGTTTGAAGTCAAAACAATTACATAATTTGGTTAGTTTCAGTTTCAAAGGTTTAGAAACATAATCAATCCAAACAAATTGAAATACATGGCCTATTTGAGAAAAAAATAAATTACATATATGATTATCAAGCTTAGAAATGCTTGGTTGAATGATGAAAAGGAAGATTCGAGCTTCATGTAAACTTGGGCGGGTGCCAATTTTGCTGTTATGTATTTCTCTGCATTCCATGCAATTGGATATCCTGAAAAAATGCTGACATGCTGCCCGAAACATGAAGCAAAAGTGAGTTTCACATGATTACATGATAGAAATGAAATCTTCCTGCTTTGTGCTTGACACAGAATTCTAGCAATATGTAAAAGTAATGGCATGAAGGTGATGCCTCTGCACAATTTGGTTTCAAGCTGCTAAAAATTTAAGGGAAAATATCTAAAAGGGATTTTTGCAAATAAACTTTTGTTAGAAGTGAATTTATAAAAAATCATACCTGGAAATGTATTAGCATGCATACCAATATTGAAAATCAAATAGTGCAAATATGTCATCGCCGTAGTCGTCCGTTACCACCCGTCCACTTAACCATGGTTAAATTTAAGTAGACATGTGACAAGATCAAATTACCCACAATTGTAAAAAACAAAAAATGAAAATTACCTGCAACACCCTCCCCTCCCTCTCGCCGCCCCCCTCCCCTGACGATGGCGAACACCCCCTCCCCCTGCCGTTGTCGAGGCCTCCTCCCCCTGCACCACTGCCGCACCCCCCTCCCCATCCACCTGCTTCGCCAGTACACCCCTCCCCCTCCCCTTGCAGCAGTGAACCCCCTTCCCCCTCCCCCGCGTCGTTGCTGCTGCTACTGCTGGTCAGCAGTGGAGGGCGAGGACGAGGACGAGGGAGGCAGGGCCGCTAGTGGCCGTGGGCGCAGGAGTGCGGCCTACGGCAGACTTGCAGGGGCGGGTGAAGGGTGGCCGGCCAGTTCTTCTCGCTGGTTGTTGCTGGCGGAGGAGAGAGGGTGGAGGCAATCGACTGAGGTAGGGGCAGGAGATGGGAGGAAGAAGAAGAAGATGGGGTGGCGGCGATGGTCTGAGGTGGGGAAGAAAGTGGATATGACGTTGCTGGGGTTGCTGACTGGACAACCGCGGCTGGCCGCACAAGAAAGCGACCTACAGGGCGGCGGCAGCGGCTCTGGCGGTGATGGGGCAAGAGACGGAGAGGCAGAGGGACGGAAGAGACGAGGGTGGCGGCGATGGCGGGCTCCCTTCGATGAGGCGGCGAACGGCGGGGAAGGTGGTAGAAGGCGGCGGCCAGGGTGGGCTTGCAGGGGCTTGTGGCATTTGGTTCACGGGAGGTGGCCAAAAACAGAAGAAGAAGATGAGTCGGAGGGGGGGGGGGTGTTCAGGCCCCCCTCCCTCCCCCTGCAAGCGCTATGGGACCCCCTTCCCCCTCCCCATCCACCTGCACCGCCAACACCCCCCTCCCCCTCCCATTGCAGCAGTGAATCCCCTCCCCCTCTCCTGGCCGCCGGACCCCCTCCTCCATCCCCTATCCTCCGGACCTCGCTCCCCATCCCCCCTGCGCTACCAGGAAACCCTCTCCCCTGGCCACCGGACCCCCCTCCCCATCCCCCTGCCCCGTCGTGAGCCCATCTACCCCTCCCCGTGCTCTCTCTCTCTCTCTCTCTCCCCCCGTGTGGCCCCCTCGTTGGATTCGTCCCCCTACCGGAGTCGCCCCCCTCGTCGAGTCACCCCTTCTCACCAGTGGGAACCCACCTCCTCATCTCTCTCTCTCTCCGAGTCACCAAGGGTATATTAGTCATTTAACACTCAAGGAACATGAATATTGACATCTTTTTTTAATATTCCCTCTCCCCTCGACGGAAGTTAATCATGATGGCATATTTGCACTATTTGATCATACGAAATGTTACGTCTGCTAATGTATTTTTAAGAATATTTTTTTTAACAAGTTCACTTCTAACAATGGTTTATTTGCAAAAATACCTATCTAAAGTGTGCAGTCGAAGTTTTGCAATAGCTAGAAGGGGTATTGAAATCTCACAATATCTAAAATGGACACACTGGATACTTTTAGTATCTAAAAAAGACCCAATTACATAGTGGTACCACCCACTTTCGAAAAAGAAAACGACCCAATCACCATCTTGAAGTCTTTTCTCCCAGAAATACCCACATAATATCCTTTTTTCTCTGGTGCACTCTCGGTTCCCTCAGCTCAATTTGAAGACCTCACCATTTGTCTCGTCTATGCTTGTCATGCTCACAAGGTTGCCACCGTGGGGTTGAATTTCATGAGCATGTATATGCAATAAGCGTCATCCTCTCAAAGCACTCCAAAAATCAAGCTATGACCGTGGGAAGTCATTACCAGAAGGAGTAAACAAAAAAAAAACAAAACCTATCACATGAGTTTAAGAAACCCGACATGAATGGCAGGGCCTAAGAAATGAAAGGCAAATATTGTCATACAACTATACCAGACTAGTATGCAAATGCCGCATAGGATTCATAATGGCTCTTAATTATTGTTGGATTTGCTTTCATTTGTTGTCAAGCTCAACATGGGGCTGCTAACAACAGTGAAGATTGATGATACGAAGGGTGAAAAAGTGTGTTTCTTTTCGATATTTTGATATCTCTTTGCCCCATTTGGATACTTCAAATTTTAAACTGCCCTTTTTAGATATTTCCCCAAAAAATAATTCAATTATCTAGAGCGGCCTAGAGTATATTTGATTTATGGCTTTCATTTCCTTGGATGCAGCTGTCCTGATGGTCTGTGTTACAAAAGTTGCAAAGGCATCTTTGGATAAAGCATTGGCTGAGGGTTCAGATATTGATGGTCTTGTCTCACCTCAATTGCCAGTGTCTGATCCTTCCTCGGACATCCGACAACCTCTCATAATTAAGATCGATCCATCATGTGACACACATGAAAAGTAAATCCACACTTGTAAATTCTCCTTTCATCCCTGGTAACATATTGGAGTGAAAGATGTTATTAGTTCGAAAGAAATACACCATGCCATGTGCTAGCCTATTCTGATTGTTGGGTATTTTTAGACTGTTCATTTTTTTTGTTGAGTATTTAGTGGGTCCTTACATCATGAGAGGCCACCTTGTGCAAATCATATGCATTCACTTGCGTTGACACTCCTTTGTACCCTACTCAAAGATAGATTTGGAATAATTCCATGCTCAAGTATCAGTTTCGTACACATTTTCCCCCATTTTCTGCGTGTTCTTACTAGCTCTACATCCATCTTTGTGAGATTGCTCTTTACACGGGCACTAGCTTGGATGGTTAACCTAGTCTGCAGCCGGGTTGAACGTCACCAAAAATTGCCGTATTTCATCTATTGGAGACTGATCTGGTTATATTTCCCTGGAAGTTTATCAGCAGATGGGTTTTGTGCGGACTGCCCGGCAAGTATGTCACCATGATTTCCCTTCTGGCGTATGTATATGGTCAGCTGCACAGGGTGACAAGCTGGGAAAGATCAGTTTTATGTTTGAAATGACTGGTTCTGCATTGGTCACACTACGTATGACTTGTTGCTGAAGATCGCCTTTGATGACAAGTTTTCCTAATTGTAGGCGCGCGTGTATTTCATCAACGTTGATAAAACGTTGACAGAGAGAATGAAAATGATCTGGGAGTGCATGTGGGGGCGACTGCAACTTTTCTCTCCTTCAGAGATTTTTTTTTTTTACTCTCTCCCCTTCCATCCGAGGGGTAGAATTCTGACTTTCTTTTCTGCCATCGAAGGCTTTACCGCTAGACACCCAGCTGTGTATGAGCTACTATAGCCCTAATGAAAATCCATCTAGAGTGGGAAGTGTGGGGGTGGATGCTGCCAAGTTGGTTTTGGATGTGGTTGCCCCTCAAGCAGCTTCTTCCCCCCCCTGCAAGTCCCCCGTATGTTTGATGTCAGTGGAGCATCTGTAAAGCAAAGATATGATCAAGCATATTTTTTCTTTTGAGTAATACTTGCAGCCATCCTACTGCTCCATTGGTCCAGCTTGAGATGGTGGACTGGGATGCAGCAAGTGCTACATCCCTAGATGTGTTACTCTCTTCTTTCTGAAAGGTGAATGCATGGAGATTTAAGGGGTGCTGACAGTTTCTCGCAGTCATGAATCAGAGGCCTCAATGCTGACGCGAGTCCTCGGCTTGCAACCTCTTGGGTTTACTGGCAAAGCTGGCTTTAGCTTATCATCTAAGAATGAGAAGCAGATGGAGAGAATTGTGAAAAAAAAAGTAGAGGACTGAAACTGTACCGCTGTTCGATGGAAGAACCTTCCCAACCGAAATTGTAAATTCATGTCGTGTGATAGTCTAATTTAGCTTATATTCATCTCTCTCTATCTCTCTCTCTCTCTCTCTCACACACACACACACACACACACACACACACACACACACACAGACGTGAAAATTTATTCTTTGACTATTAGATCTTCATCGGCATGGCATGTCACCAAATGGAACACAAAAAGTGATTTTTATTTAGAGTAAATGTTTCGTCCAAACCAAAATAAAAAACTTTCTTTATCCAGTTGTCAATTGATCTAGAGATATGGCTAGATGAGCCAAAAAAATTAAATTTATGTATTCTTGCAAGAAGGTTAAAAAGGGGTAGATTTACATGTATACCATTTTCGCATTGCAATTGACATGAAAGTAGTCTAATAGAGTGTTTGGTTATATTTTTTTCCCTTCTTTCTATCTCAAATTTAAAAAAAAGAGAGAAAACTCATTTAACTGTGTTTGATAAGTACTTTCTAATTTTTAAAAGAGAACTTAATTCTATTTAAATATCTTTCTAAAATAAAACAAATCTCAGAGTAATTTTTTTTTAAAATCACCGGTCGAGGCCTCCCTCTTCCCCCGCGTTTCCTTCTCCCCCCTCCCCCTGCGGACATGGACGAAAATATACCCTATAAATATCTCCTTGAACAACACTAGATTAATAAATACATTGTGCACCATTTTACGCTACTCAGAATATCAAAGTGTCCCTTAGAGTTAACCATCGTTGAGGGTAGGGGTACAGTGCCTTCCTTGTAAAGTTTCGAGGGATATTGAGATAAATTTCATAAAAATATGAGTATACGAATAGTATTTAAAATTTTCAAATGTACACATAATTTTTTCCAACATTTCATTATCATTGAGGACATATGTTCATTCGATTAGATTGTTTATGAAATAAGTCAATTATGAGAAAAAGTGAGTGTCAGATGTGCCTTTGATAAGAATAATTTGAATAAATAAACGGATAGGTCTCAATTAATTCAACGAAATCTAATAAAAAGTATGTATAGATTCCTCCCTTAATTATTTTGTTTATCCTAATAGAGCATGATTTAAGGCTTAGTCTTCTTTGCTTTCTCTATCCTTCTCAAACATGTACATGAAAAAAAAAGATAAAAGAGAATAAGCACCATCCAAATCTCTTTTCAGTTCTTAGATTGCAACTAAAACAACACGTATAACATCTTTCACATTGATTGCCTGTATTAAACACGCGCAACGTGTATCCCATTGAGTAGTTTAGTCGATCTAACAATATTTTAACACAACTAAAAGCAGAAGAATTTTGTAATGATAGATCTGCAATAAATTTTTAGAAGTAGTTCATAAGAGAGGAACGCATGCAAGAAAGTGAAAATAATTTTATATATATAAATTATTGATAAAATAAAAATTATAAATTATCATTCATATATTCATATTTACATACGTATCGTTAAAAATGTTAGTATTATGTAAAAATCTTAAATTAAAAATGAGAAATATCAGTTGCATGTCTGGACGGGTAAGAAAGTTATTTATCAAGCACGTTATTGGTCCACGCACTAGCTCGAGGGCCCCACCCAGTAGACTACTTAAATGGTTCTTAGATGTTCTTGTGTCCTTTCTTGTAAAGTTAAGGGGGACAACTAATTATTTAAAGACGACAAATAAATATGTAAGGGAGATAAATAGTCAATTAAATGGGATGTAAAGTCAATCATGTTCATGAATATTAAGGTGACAAATAGCATAATAAGGGAGACAAATAATCATTTAAGGATAATAAATAGATATCTAAAGGACACAAACAATCAACTAAGGGTGATCATAGTTTGATTTGGTTTGACTTGAAGAGAAATTTTTATTAAACTAAATTGATCTGAATTAAGGATTAAACTGAAATCAAATTAAACTAAATTACTCTGAAACGAAAGCGAACCTAAATTAAATTAATTCAATTTTGTTTACTTTAGTTTAGTTTGAATTATATTTATATTTTCTTTTAAAAATTATATTAGATTTAAACGAAGTAGAGAAAGGTACGGTAAAAAAATTTCTACCAATTAAAATAAATATAAAAAAAATAACATCAAAAATTAAAAGTTGCAAGAGTAAGTTTCATGATATATTCATATTAAAAATTATTATATATATATATTTATATTAATTTGATAAAAAATATCTTTAAATTATTCGGTTCGATTTTAGAACATTAAAATTAAATAAAACTAAAAATTTTAATACGATTTAATTTAAACTCAAATAATTTTTTTAAATTTAAACTCAAATCAGACCTAACCAAATTCTTAATACGATTTTTCGAATATCAAAACCAAATCTAACCCAAAAATACATAAAATCTGACATACAAGTCCCTCTTCGTCGACCAATGAATAAAGTATTAATATCCGACTATCAAAACAATAATCATTTCTCATTAAAAATAGTGATTACTTTGGAAGGCCTACGGTGGTGGAATCCTCAGATTTCCATCGTTTTACGTCCCGCCAAACGTCCCCTGCGTGGACAGGGCGGGAGGGGGCCAGATTTTCCGGAGTGACGGTCGCCAAAGGTTCCATCTTTGCCTCCGTCCGCGCCTTCCCTGGCGAATATTCCACGGATTCGCGTCTCTCTCCCACCTGACCACCTCTCACCGCCCAAGAGGGTTCCCTTCTCACATCTGACATCCCTGTTCCCTTCCTGCAAGCTGCGTCGGCGGTGCCGCCCGTGCGTTGGAGACGGTCGGGCAAAACAGGTGAAGGGGGAAGAAAGAGAGGGCCCGTGGGCCGTCAACGCAGGGCGAAGAGGTGAGGTGGGGAAGAAAGAAGGGTGTTTGTGGGTCGCCGACGCAGGGGAAGAGGGTTGAGCGGGGGAAGGAGAGAGAATTTGTGGGTCTTGGGTCATCTTCTTGTTTTGCTGTTCAGGTTGAAGGGCGGAAGATGGCGAATGGTGCTGCAGAGGCGCCGAAGAGGGATGAGGACCTGTTCCTGCCCTCTTCCATCTTTGACTCTCGAAAGGGTCAGCGGATCTCTCCTCCTTCTCCCCTCCACAACCACCACCAGCTTCTGTTTGGCTTCGACTTTTTTCTTTTTTCTTTGTGTGTTTTCAAGAAGGATTGCCATTTCCTGCTGGGAAGTATCAGCTTATCAGGGATTTTTTTTTCATGCCCATCTATGTTTATCTTTTGTTTTTCCCCTTCTTCGCCCGAGAAAAAAAGCTGTCCTTTTTTGCATGTGTCCGGGTAGGCGGGCAAGTTAGGAGCTTTGGCCTTCTCATTCTATTATTTCCTGATATTTTCTCAATTGCTTGTTTTTTCTTAACGTATTTTCTATCCTTTTTGTTCTCTTCTTTCGTATTTTGATTTGTTGTTGGAATCTTAGGAGCAGAGAGTATTAAGTCTCGGGGGCAGTTGATCGAGCGGAAGATAGACTTCCTCGAAAGCTTGGCCGGCAAGGTACTTGGCATTGAATTGGGCAAATTTCTGCTCTTCAAATGTTTGGGAGAGATACTCGTCTCTCTCTCTCTCTCTGACCTATTTGAAGTTATTTATCCGTCTCTTTACCCTGTTTGGCTCCTCTGTGCATGTTAACGTTTCAACCGTATGATATAATTCACTCAAAAACAAAAAACATATTTCATTCGGGATCTAGTATGTTTACATTGCAGAAATACTTCGGTGATGCAGTTCACAATAATATCATGTCGTAGGCTACACAATTATTGAAACATCTGACTAGAGTGCTTTTCCTCATTTAGTCAAATATTTGGCTTGTATAATTTTTTTATTTATCCTTTTGCGAAGCAGCAAAATATGAAAAAGATGAAGGAAAGAGAATTTCATTGCATCAAAACCCCATCGTCAAGCAGTGCAAAAATTGGGGGTTGTTCCTTTATAGACCTAAATCTATTTAGTCTGTAAGTTTGTTAAGCACAATATCTCCTTGACCTTCCATGACAATCTGCAAAGTACAAACAAACTTGTTTGTTGAACATGTGGAGGTTTTGAGAGTGGGTGTTCAAATATCTGTGTTCCCTGAGAGCTTTGTGAATTCTGTGGGGGAGGTGCCTAAAATCTTTGATGCCTTCAAGGAAAAACAAAGTCTATTGCATAGTTGTCAAGACGACAACATGGGGTGCCTTAAGCGGTTAGATGCTCAGGTATCCACCTAGACAACACCTTGGGCAATCCATTGCAGGCTTGCACTTGCAGCCATCCTCCCACTCCGAACCGCTCATGCAGCCGCTTCCCACCCACCCCCAAACACACAACCGTATACACCCTCCCTGTCGCCTTACCTCTTCCCTCCCGCAGCCGATCCCCGACCCCCTCCCTCCCACTCCCAGCGATAGGTTTACAGAGAGGGGAGTTGACACTACCTCTCTGAAGGTTGACTGCAGCAGTCATTGGAATCTGCAGCTGCACTCATCAGATGTAGCAAGGAGAATTTGGTACGGTTTTTTTGGGGATCAGGAGGTTGGGTCTGGATTTTAAGTTTAAAAGGATCCATTGGATCCTATTGAACCGGGCTGGGCCAAGGTGGGCCCAAGGCGCCTTGGGCTGCCTGGACTGCCTAGGTGCCTACCTGGTGCATTAGAGAAGCACTCGGGCTTCTGATCAATCTGAGGCCGCATGGGCAAATAGGCAGGCCCTTAACAACTAGGTCTGTTGTAAGCTTGCTTTATATGATGATAAATTCGGTCAAATTAGAAAATTATTGGTTGATTTATAGTGAATCTGCGTGAAGTAACTCAAGGTAGAGATTTAAAATATAAGAAATCTTTATGGCAGTGAGCTACAGAAACTTTAAAAGATAGCAAAGGAGAAAGAAGCTTCTTGGGTCTTGTTTCGGGGGGGAAGGCAAAAAGATAAGTTCAGATGTCACCTATTATTCATCCAACTATCCAATTGCCTGAAGCTTTCCATAGTCCAATTTTCTCTTTCTTAGGCCTGCTAACCAGCCATCTTATCTTTGAGGATTTTATGGTGACTTCTTGGCTTTATGGTGTCACTTTGACAGTTTGTATATGCTTGGTCCAGAAATGAATTCCATATGTTTTTCGTGCCTTGTACTTGTTAGTTGTAAAGACTGAAATTGTCCTTGTAACAAGTGAAATTCTCTCTTAATTGTCAATTCTGCTTCAGTTTCCCACACAATGAAACAGCGTTTGAGCCTTATCCGGCGGGAAAAGTCATGACCAATTTGAATCTGGTTATCTTAGAGTAAGATTTTACTTATAAGATGCAATTTTCTTATTCTTTTAACCTAAAAGTCCATACATATTCTCCAACCTTATATAATGCTTGAAGAAAATTAGTTTCAGGCACATAACAAGTATCCAACAAATGAATAGATGTTACCTTTGTGAGGCTGTTAAAAAGCTGCATGTTTCAAGGCACTTTTGGGTGGAATTTCTGTTCCTTCTTCTCTTGCTTGTTATCAGATTCTTGAAAAAAAGAGGGATTTCAGGTGATTTCATGTTTTGACAATTTTATCTATTAACAGGTGAGCAATCGGCGGTCACGTCGGTGGTTAAATGATCGTTTATTGATTGAACTTGTACCACGTTTGGATGCTGAAGAAATCAGAGGCCTTTTTGCTCCGCCTCCATGGGGTAATGGTTTCTTCTGCGAGATAGTGCTGGTTTGTTGGTTATAGTTATTTTGTTTATCAAGTATCTGCTATTGTACTTATAAATCCTACTCAAGATCATTCATTTTCTGAGATGGTCGCTTTGAAACAGTATACTTTCTGTTTTAGACGCGGATTTAGGCCTTCAGGCTGGGAGACGTCAGCAATGAAGCATCTAACTCAAGAAAGGTGGATGATCAATGATAAATGAAGCTCAGAAATCAGATCTGATGATTAAGAATAATTAAGGGATGGTGTTACAAAAGACGTGAAGAAAAAACAAACTGAATATAAAAGTTCTAGAAACAGGATGAAATTAGAACTTCAAGGAAGATGGCCTACAATTGTTCACTTGAAGACTGAATCCATAATGAAGAACCATGAAGAATGTATTGTAGCATGATCAATGTGCCATAAACAGAAGAAAGAATGTCATGCGTAAGTTATTGGCATCAAACTTTCTCTATAAAGAAGATTACAGCTGCTTATTAGTTTGACCCTGTTGAACCCCGCAAAAGTCACAAGTTTTTTTTTGATATTCCAAACAAACTTCAGAAATTAAAATGTATTATGTCATGGGAAGAAACGATACGAGATTGTTGCCATCACATAAGCACTCGTGGACATTTCATCAAACACTTGCTGGGCGGCATCATAGTAGTCAAGGCAGACACCTAGGCGTCGCCTAGACGCCCCTTGGCGTTCAGGCGCGATTGGGAAGGGTAGGCGGTCGACCACTTTGTTCGGGCGCCAAAAGGCGAACTAGGCGGGTCGCCTAGTCGAACTGGGCGCCAAGGCATCGCCTGCGCCCGCTCAGGGGAAACGATGCTCGGATCTGAACCGTTTAAGATTCGCGGATCCTTCCCAATTTAAACACCCCCCATCGTCTCAACCCATTTCCCCCCCCCCCCCCCAACCCGCGATCGTCTTCTCCCGTTCACCCCCGATCCCCTTGCTCTCTCACTTCCCTCCCTAGGGTTCCCCGTGGTCCCCCAACTCCGCCGTAGGTCACGATCCTTCGCCGATCGGTCACCGCCCTCCGACACCATCGTCACCGTCTATAGCCGCGGCAGCGATCGTCGTGGGACTCCCGTCTTCTTTCGCCGGACCGTCATCTACGAGCCGGTTGTCCCCACCATCACCTTCCGACCATCTGAAGCCACCATCGCCACTGGCCTTCTGCAGCCAGGATCGTGGTCCTCCGTAGCCCCCATCGTCACCAACGGACCGTTTGAAGGTTCCTCCCTCTCAATCTCTCAGACCGACCACTCTCTCTTCTCCGGCCCCCCTCTCTCTGTCTCTGTCTCTCTCTTCCCTCACCTGTCAGGCAGTCACCCTGTCCCCTTCTATCTCTCCCCCTCCCGCCTCCCTTCTATCTCCCTCTCAGCCTCTTTCTCTTCGAATGTTTCACAGTGAGACATCCCCCTCCCCATTTTATCTTTCTCAGTCACTTTCTCTCTCTCTCTCTCCGGTTCCATTCTCCCTCTCTTCTCTCACTATGTCCCCTTCTTTTTCTTTCCCCCCTTCTATCTCTCTCTCGGCCTCTTTCTCTCTATCTATATCATAGGGAGACAGAGTCCCCCGCCCCCTTCTCTCTCACTCTCAATTTTTCTGTCTCAGTGGGATAGGCCACGCTCCCTTCTCTCTCGCTCTCACCTCCCTCTCTCCGTCTATCTCATAGAGTCACAGTGAGATAAAGTCCTCCCACTATGGATGGCAGTTTCGGCCGAGACCGAAACGTTTCGGCCGAAACGTATCAATTTCGGTCGAAACGTATCGGTTTCGAACTGGAACCATTCGAAACCTACCAGCCAAAATCGGACAAAACCGAAACTCCTTCAGTTGGTAAAAAAATAATATTTTATTTGGTTTCGGGTTAAAATCGAAATCGAAACCGTTTCAGTTTCGAATCCGGTTGAAATCGACACCGAAACCGAAACCGAAACTGCCTTCTTTTCCTCCCACCCCTTCTCTATCTCTGTCTCTCTCATTCTCTCTGTTTCTTGTCGTCTGTCTCTCTCAGTCTCTCTGTTTCTGGTCGTCTGTCTCTCTATCAGTCTCTCTCTCAATTCCCGTGATGTCTCTCAGTTTGTCTCACTTTCTGAGACAGAGATTGGCTCTCTGTCCCACAGTGAGGCAGAGATCCGAATCTCTCTCTCTCTCTCTAATTTTTTGTTGTTAAACCCACACAGAGCACTCCACTCTCTGTTTCTCACCCTCTCTGTAACAGTCAGTTGCACACAAGTTTTTATTATTTTTTTTATTTTTAGTTTAAACTATTAAGTAATTAAATTTTTGTTATTGTCTTGCGTGTAGATAATGACAGAAAATAGTTCCACACACACTCACTCAGCAAATCCACACAAAGTCAAGCCTTTTAACTTCTAATGATCCATGGAGATTTTGTCAAACACCTAGTGGGTGGCATAAAGCCACACACACCTGTTGCTGTTGCTGCTCCTTTTAATAAAAGAGGGGGGTGGAAGGATCCCCGATGGTTTCTGCTGCTACTGTTCAAGACCGGAGGGTTGTCAACTCCACCGGGGGTTGTCCCCCCTCCTATTGCTGCTACTGTTATAGACCGATCAATGTCCCCTCTCCCCCTTTTGCTGCTGTTGCTCAATTAAATAAAGAAAGAGGAGGGGGAGGGCCACCGGGGGTATCCCGTCCTCCTCTCATGCTGCTACTGCTCTTTCGGAAATAAAGGGGAACCACCGGGGGTGCTCTCCCCACTCACCAGAATTCCACAAAGAAGAAGAAGAAGGGCTAGGGTGTGGTCACCACCCTCAAACCCCCCCCCGGGGGTTCCGGTCACCTCTTTTGGAGGTGGTGAGTTTAAGGTAAGCCTCACCCTTTTATGTTTCTTTGTCTTGTTATGAAAAGGCTAGGAGTGGGTCAAGTCCATCGGGGGTGTCACCCTCCCTCTCTTCTCTATTGTTGCACACTACTGGGGGTACTCCTTCCGCCAAGTACCACTGGGGGTGGTCCCCCTTGCTCTCCCTCGCGCATGAAACAAAAGAAGAAACGAAGAAAAAGAAGAAAAGAAGAAGACAAAGGGGCAAAGAAGCTCACCTCCACCACAATGCACTGGGGGTGATGCCTCCCTCTTGACCAGCAAGAGAGGCTCTCTTTGGACGCTTACTTGGAGCACACTTGGAAGTCGGAAGCCTTGGATGAGAAGTTGTTTTCTTTCTCCTTTCTTCCCTTGAAACCTTAAAGTGAAGATTTGAAATTAGCCTTGAACCTCCCGAAGTTGTTGAAGCCTGCGCAAGTAGAAGGGCGACCCTATTCAACCCAAGTTCTGTTTGGAAAATTTGGAAGTTTGCATAAAAGTCCCTACACTAGGCTATGTTCACGAAAATGCCCTCGTATGGGGGAAAGTTGTTCCATTCATCATGAATGAAGAAAAGATCAAAGTATAAGCCCATAACTTCTAGTTACGAGATTCTCAATGGCAAATTACGAGAACTCTGTAGAAATTCAAAATTATTTTTTTATCTCGAAACTTTGAGAAATTGCACAAAAATTTGAGGAAAATATAGTAAAAGAGAAAAATTCAGAAAAATCAAAGAATACACAAGGATGCGCCAATCAAGGGACAATTGCAGAAAAAGACCCTCTACTGTCTAGAAATTACAGTAAGTTACAGAGAAACCTTTGAAATATGGAAATTGCAAAAAAACTCCGGAAGGTCCACAAAGTGCAGAAAAAACCTGTTGGTCAGAAAATTGCACAAAAACTCTTGCTAGTCAAAAATTTGCAGAACTACCTTCGATGGTCAGAAAATTGCAGAAATACTCTCGAAGGTGAAAAATTGTAGAAATACCCCAAATGGTGAGAAAGTTTTAATACCCCCAAAGGTGGAAAACTTGTAGAAACACACCTGATGGTGAGACAATTATAGAAAAATCTTGAAATATCAAAAAATTGTAGAAATACCCACATTTGTGAGAAAATTGCGTAAAAGTCATTGTTCAGTCCAAAAATTGCACAAAATTTTTGGCCTATCTCAAAATGCCCTCATTCTGGTTCACGCTGTTTCCAAGACTCGGTGGAGTAGGACCACTCCCCTTCTATGAAGCGGTGTGCACTCTTCTGAGTTCGGCTTATGGTTAGTTATCCAAGTCCATATACTCTTTTTATGACCAAGGCTTATCATGTCTGGAAGACCCAGAGAAGGGTGAAATTACAAATAAACTCCAAAAAGTCAAGTAATGATAGGAATGCCCGGGAAGTGAACAAGTGACGGGACTATCTCTGAAAAGTTAAGAGATGGCAGATATGTCCAGGAAGTCAAGAAGTGACGGGACTATCTCTAAAAAGTCAAAAACTGACAGATATGCCTAAGAAGTCAAGAAGTGACGCGATTATCTCCGAAAAGTCAAGAGATGATAGATATGCCCAGAAAGTCAAGGAGTGACGGGGTTATCTCCGAAAAGTCAAATGATAGGAATATCCAGGGAATAAAGAAGTGACGGGACTATCTCCGAAAAGTCAAAGAAATTACAAACATATTCAGAAAGGGTCAAAAATTAAAAAAATATCCAGAAAGGGTCGAAAAAATACCTAGAAAGGGTCAGAAAGGGCAGAAATGTCCAAAGCTCTTCTGAAACTGTAAGAATACCTTAATGTTAGGGAAAATTGCAGAAATACCCTGATGGAGGAAGGATTACAAATATACCCCACCTTGGGCGGAAATGTCCTTTGTAGACACCGAGTCAACTTAACGGTTTGATCACAATCAAGAGAGTGATCATGACCATGAATCAAATCCGACGAATCGACAATGATCGTTTTGGCGATCCAACAATCCGATCATGATGGAATTCAAAGTCAACCGTCCGATCAGGGGACTTAAGGAAATTCAATGATCTGGTCACGATGAAAGCAAATTCAAAGGCTCAAATGCAAACTGAAGTACTTTCAAAGGGTCTGGTTGTAATCGGATGTAAGCCTGAAGATCCGATTACATAATCGGGATCGTAAAGATCCTAAAAGACGAGTGTAATCCGAATTACATGTCTAAGGAAATGAAGTCTTTAAATTTCTTCGCAAGTGTATGTATCCGTTATGGGCGATCATGTAGATCATTAATGTCACAATGCAGATACAAAATGTGTTCTTTGACAGTTAATCAAAGGTGTTCGGATTTGTACCGATGTAAATTAACACCGACAACGGTCGGTGGGGAAAAGTCGAGTACACGAATCTTAAATCGTCTGATAAATCCAAAAGTGCAGAACTAAGAAAATATGCCGAAATATACACATATTTATCCAACGAAATGGATATCCAAAATTCTGTGTGTTAAACAGACCCATATGAAGGAAATATTGTAGCCTAGGATATTCAACCTCCCCTTCTTTGGAGCTGTGTTGTTGGAACCAATGGTGAGTCTGGAAGGATAGTCAAGCTCCCCTTCTTTGGAGCTGTCTGTTGGAACTAGTGGTGAGTCTGGAAGAGATGGGAAGGCGGACAAATGAGTTTGATGGAGGAGCATGTTAGGGCAGTGGATGAGGGGGCGGACTTTTCTTTCGCTGGGCTTGACAAGAATGTGAGGGAATTTTCTGCAAAGATTTAAAAAAATATGATGGATGAGTTAGCCAGGAGTGCAAAGTGTGGAAGCCTTCAAAGAAGGAAGTAACATATCATCTGTGATAATCTCAGCAACAAAATAATGGATGCAACAACATATCTGGTCAACTACGATAGATTAGTGTGCTCATTCTCCTCCTTTTTGGCACAGTATACCTGAGGTACCTTTTGCAGTCTTCGGCATTAATCTTCATAGATATATCTATACAATTGCAAAAACCCTGTGATCTATAAATCTTATTATTCAGATTTTTATGCTCAACAAGTCTATAGATATCTTCTTAGATGTCAAATTTTGGCTTCTTACCTTTTTTATGATTAAACATCATTCTTATGTTGGATTTTCATCATTATAGTACTTTTCCCTTCATTCTTAATTATTTTGTGTTAATTAAGATGGACATCATTCTTCATTTTCTGGTCTTCCAGGTGATAATGTGCCACTGTCCCCATTTTGTATGACTAATGTAGGCGAGTGGGATAATTTCAGAAATATCGACATGGATAAAGAGGTTTGCCACTTCCCTTTCTCCGTTGTTGCATTTACTGGCATATTTTCCAGAAACATTGCCAAGATGGGGGCATATACATTGAGTTCAAAGTTTTAGTCATCAATAGAAATTCATGAGTTTTGTGCTTGTCAGATCTCAACCTCTCCTTGGATTCAAGTGGACAATGGTCAGAAGATTTCTTATGAAAACATTTGATTTTACTTTCTTGCTTATGAGAACAGATAGTCGTCATATCAAATCAACTGATAACCAATAACATGACCTTATTTTAGTGTATATTCCATCATCAAATCCAACAATGCTTACCATATAATTTTGTGCTGCTGTGAAAAATAGGAATAGGAACACTATTTGGGTCATGGTATATCCAGCGGAGATACACATTGAACCTCTAGATAAGTAGACATCCATTCCAGATGATCTGCTTATGTCATGTATCTGAGAGTGGTACCGCTAGATAAGTAGATACATGGTATAATAGATGTATCATCAGGGAGGTTGGAGGAAAACAGATGAAATTAAGTTGAATTAGAATGTCTTTGACATTGTTGCTTTTACTTAATTCTGCCATACATGACTCAGGAGCGTCGCACTTGCATGGTGATTCTCAAAAAGGAAACCTCTAGAATTAAGTTATTCCTAGATCACTTTTGAAAGAAAGTTAATTCCTAGAGTGTCTCTCTGTTCTCATCTTACATTCTAAAAAAATGAAAGATCCCCATGTTCATGTACGTGGACTAATTCGGTGCAAACAGACAGCCCCGTGTGAACCTAAGAGCTGTCTGTTAAAGAGCCCGTTCCTTCGAGGAAGTTCTGCCAACACTGTAACTCATGTTTCTGAACCATCTATCATATCTGGATTCTGGAGAGAGCCTAGAAATTCTTCTTGACAAACACATTTCATCACCTAATAGTGGGAAACTGAATGTCTATACATATTGTACATGTAATCAATTTGTTCAACTGGATGTCTCTTTTGCTTTGGGTGATTTCACTAAAAAACTTTCTGGCATTTTATTTCTATTACAATAATTTCTAGATTAGTGAGATATGTTGGTTCTATTACTTTCCCCTTTTTAATGTCAGGCAAGCATCATTGGATGCTTGGAGGCCAACAAGAAGAAAAGAGAAGATCCTGTTGGTACTGAAAAGATGATTGCATTGAGTGCCTGGCATAGAATGGACCGCCGAACAAGAGAAGCTTTCAGACGCAATTGTCTTCCAGATCTTGTTCAAAGCTACGAGGTAGATGGAGTGACCAAATGCATATATCAATACTATTCTTTATCGTTCATTTGTAAATTTATTCATGATTTTTGAAATGCTTTTTCTCAGGATGATGGTTTCTCAATGTTACTTTTCGTCTCAACCTTCTTGTGACTAGTTATTGACTTTTGCTTGCATATCATTTTTGGATTCTCTCTTTGTCTGGGGAAAAGGCATGAATAGATTAGCTGCCATAGCTGGTAAGGTGGCCAAGCGTGGGGATGATGTCGTCTCCTTCATCGTCTCAGCGTCCAAGTTGTTGCCTTTATCATCATACTCATGTTTTAACTTCCGCCATGTCCGTCATGCCGCTTGGATGCCTACTTTAACCAAGTATTTGAAACTTTCCCCACAGAAATGTATTCGAGCATTCATCAAGGATAGTGGAGCTGGAGATGGACTGGTGCTGCATGTTCAAGACTCCTTCCACAGATTGTTGCTGCATGGGGTGTGCGAGGTGACTTTCTTCTTCTAATCTTCTCAATGGAACGGGGCTTAAAGACATGATTTTCTGTTCTAGTGTAGCATGTATTTGGCTACAGTATGTTTGGTAAACTGCAGACTTTGCCTTCTTGTTGGAGGGTGGGGGGGGGGGGGAGTGAGGAGGGGTTGGGGGTACTTCTGTGACGTTGGGTGCCTTGTAAGAGTATCAAGCATCCATTTCTTTTGATTGCAGTTCTATGACTTGGTCTCTGTGACGCACACAAAACCCAGGGATGGGAAGCTGTGGAAGATGACGGTGATAAGGAAGAAGAAATCTGGGTCTCAAGAGATCCCACCCAACATCACTATCACTCGTTTCATGAAAATGGGAAAGGATGGGATCTTGTAATCTGAGTTTAACCCGCATCCTTTGTTCATGTGTGCTCTTGTAGATTATTAACATGCACATTTAACAATGTACATTATTAATAACGCATGGGTGATGAATGCATGTGGCATCTGCCCGCTGCTCTCACCCTAGCATTGTAGGTTCTTCTATTTTTTTCTCTCCCCCCACCCCAACTCCAACTTTACAAATGTAACATAACTCCCGTTCACCAGTGCCAAGGGCACGATTCCCTGTCACATGGATGTGTATTCGCCAACAAGAAACATGTTCCAATATTTTTGCCTTCTGAACTTGAGAAGGTGCAGCGCTGGGAAGTGGGAACCAGGCTTCCCCGTTGCTTCCCACATGCTCTCTGGTGCTGCACGGCATGCGTATGTACTGTTGTGGTTGCATTGCAGACAAATCTGGACTGCAAGATTGGATCTAAAAATTAGCGGTGATCATTATTCGGGTTCAACTCGAAAATCAAATCGAATCGATAGATTAGGTTCGGTTTGATTTGAGTAGAAATTTAAAAAAGTTTAAATTAGGTTCAAATTGAATTGTATTAAAATTTTTGGTTTGATTTAATTTTAAAATTTAATAAATTGAATCGAATCAAATAATTTAAATTTAAAGATATTTTTGTCAAGTTAATATAAACGTACATGTAATTATAAATCTTAATTTAAAAAGTTCAATCTCCGTCGTCTTGATTAGATTTTTGACTATATAAAATGGGTTTCAAATCATCTTCTATTTTATTATAATTGAAATTTTTAATTTTTTATTTAAAAATATTATGAAATTTAGTTTTATAAGTTACAATTTTTATGTAATATTTTAAATATTTAATTTATTTGGTAGAAAATTTTTTATCATATTTTTCTCTATTCTTATTTGAATCTAATCTAATTTTTAAAATGAGATAAGAATATAATTCAAATCGAATAAAATTAAATTAAATCTAATTAATTTAATTTGGTTTGATTTAATTTTAAAGTAATTTGATTTGGTTCGGGTCGAAATTTTAATTCAATTCGATTAGATTTGAGAAACAAAATTTTAAATTAAATCAAACAGTGTTCATCCCTACTTAAAAATCTTTGTTAACCGGACGACTGTTGTCATTAGCGCTCGTGCGCCATTAGGTGGTACGTGGTATTGGATTTCTACTATTTTTGTTTTATTTTTTTTTTAAAGATGATTGTAAAAAAAACTCTCTTATTTCAATCATTATATAATTGTTGTCCTCATTTTGCTCTCGTTAAAAACAACACGTTAAGTGCAAAATTGGCCTCGAGTTTGGTTGTCGTTTAAGGACGTCCGTTGAGATTCATAAAATTAAAATTTTAGACAAAAATATATTTGTAGTAGAGTGTTATTTTCACAGATACATTGTGATGCGAAGCGAGAGTGTTTCCTAGAGATTAGGGATATTTTTATATTTATTTAAATTTAATTAAAATTAAATATCTTTGTACGTGACGTAAGATCGGATAATTATTATCGTAATAATGATAGAGAAATGGTCGTCGAGATAGGGTAATGGACATAGAGAGAGGACCCGCCTGTACCAAGCACCTTCCTCCCGCTGAGTACCGTGGGGACCCCTCCGTTGGAAGCATCTTCCAAGCCATTGTGAAAGGGGCAATCCCGTGATTTCATGTCAAACACGTTCCTGCACGATTGTAGGAGCTTTTACGTCCGTACAACCTCCGTAAAGAATTACGTTTTTGCCAGAACCTTTCTGTACCATAAATGGATAAAAACAATCGCCCATATGTGTATTTTGCATGCAAATAATCCTCTAATTTGATGAATGCACAAGGCATCATATATATGTATATAGTAATGAAATATGGATTTTTTTATCATTTTCTTACACTATGATGTCACATTTTGCCAATTTAGATCGTATGCAATAACTTTAGTCAGATGCTCTCAATCTCGGGAGCACTGCACTTAATTCGTCAAATCAGATATTGAGAAAGAGTTGTAACAAAAAAAGATGGCATCGTAGCCATTCAAATTGGACGGTCGATCCGAAGGGGATGTAGCAAAAATGTGACGAGGAGGGTGACATCGTTCCATTTTTAGTATAAAATTATAGATTTATTATTTTTATACTTGTATACTACATGAAACGACGACGAAATAATCGACCATTGTGAGGTCTTTTTACACGTTACTGATTTTTTTAACAATATGTATATAAATAAACGTGGATACAAGAGTGATGAATATATTTTTTTAGTGATAAATAATGTTATCCGAGTTGAATCGGCGTCTGAATCGGTCGATGAGTTAGTTCGATTCGAACTGGTTAGATCGTTTAATTGAACCGTGATATCCTCGTAATATTGATATATGATCTGATTCGATTCTATAACTCATGATAATAAAAAATAAGATATAATGATTAAAATAAAATAACATACGTGTATAATCATTACTCATGAATCGTGATTATATAATTATATAAATAAAAAAATAATAATAACATGATTAAATAAATTGAAATTTTATAGTATTCTACTTGTCTTTAATCTTCACAATTGACATATATACTCATTTAAAATTTTAAAATTTAAATGTATCTAATATAAAATGATAAATAATAATAAGATACTTTTGTTCACATATAAATATTATTTTAAATATATAAATATTATTATGTTTAATTTTTTTCTATTTTTAAAAGATGAATCAGGTCGGATCGATTCAGATCGATTCACCGGTCGAATCACGGTTCGTCCGACTCGATCGATTTTTTAATATTAAATCAGATCAACCTTAATTGAATTGATTTTTAGATAGATTTATGGTCAGATTGATCCGACCTATCAATTTAATCCGATCCTGATAACACTGGTGATGAACGTGTAAATTCTCATTTTAATAATAATTTATATGAGAAGCCTCCTTTTTATATGTACTCGTTGTGTAGCAAGTTTTCCACAAATCTACCCTATTCTAAACAATTATTTGCAAAAGCCCCCTTCGATCATACGGTGGTTTACTCCGCCGTCACGTGACAGCAACCATACAAATGTGCCCGAAACCACAACTCCAGTTCTCCTCTCCCTGACTCCGATGAGGCAAACCTTGGGACTTCCATTCCTTGAGCGCACTGCGCCCGCCCTATCAGAGGACGACGTGGTGCTAGCTGGACTCGATCTGCCACGTGGCTACACTCCATTGGTGGCAGCATGCGTCTCTATGTATCCCGCAACGTCGTGTATCTTAGCAGACAATGTCCAGGTCATCCATGTGGGAAGGTGGGCTCCACAAGCAATAGAAAACCCAGCCCACAACCATGAATGACCATCCACTTTATCTTTGTCTCCGCCCCCCACCGCCTCTTCTCTCTCGCTGGCCATGGAGGAGCCTCTACTCACCTGGTCGGTTCCTGCCGCCGGCGTGAAGATCGCCCCCGCTGCCGATGCCCCGGCCACGCCCTCCTCTTCCCCTCCTGCGCCAGCCCTCCCCACCTCCGACGTCGTTGTGCGCCTGGCCTTTCTCGCTGCCCTCGCCCTCCTCTCCCTCTGGGCCAACTACGAGGCCTCCAGGGGCTTTGACTTTGACGTCGTCAACGCCGCCGCCGGCACCCCCGCCGGCCGGAGATTCGACCTCATGTTCGTCTCCAACGGCCGGGCGTCCCGTGCAGTCCTCGAGGCCAGCCGGGCGGTGGAGCACGCCCTTTACCCGGGGGCCGGCGCGGACGAGGAGAAGAAGCGGGTGCAACACATCACCCTGCGTCTCGCCGACGGGGACGTCTCGGCCGGCGTCGTCGTGCTGCGCGGCGGCCGAGGGGGCGACCCGCATGGGGAGAACGAGTTCGAGATCCAAGTCAGCTCCGGGGTCATGCTTGCCGCGGACGCGAACGAGGCGATGAGGGCGGCAGTTCGCCGGGGCATGGCGCGGGTGTGGCTCTGGGACGGGAAGGGTGAGGCGCCGGAGGCGCTCCTCGACGCCATGGTGGAGTACTTGGCGGGGTCGGGGAGCCTCGACGGCGCCGCCGGGCGAGACCCAGTTGCCTCCGGTTCCGCCCCCAGCACGGTGGAGGGAGGAGAGGAGAAGTTTTGCTGGCCGGCAGCAGCTCAGGGAAGGGACGCGGCGGGTCGTTTCGTACAGCTGTGTGAAAGCAAGAGAGAGGGGTTCGTGGCCCGGCTGAACCAGGCCATGAGTGGGCGGTGGAGGCCCAGCATGGTGGAAGAAGCGCTGGGCTCACCGCCAGGATGGCCCTGTGGGACGCAGAGCACGCTCCGGTTGGAGGCGGCCGCGCCGGCGGGACTGCAGGGAGTGGACATGTGACGAAGAAGGGTTGGGCAAGCGGGTGATCATAATTCACCGACACGACCCCATCACGGAGAGAGAGAGAGAGAGAGAGAGAGAGATCAGGCCATCTCATATTCGTTGTCACATTCATGTTCATAAATATTTGTATTTGTATTCATATGATTTTTTTCTTCTTATATTTTCAATATATTCTATCTTTGAGTTTAGATCTCTGGAGCCATTATATTTTCGTCCATGTCCCATGCTTAAAAACTTAATCACTATGCCGGTCCAGAAAAGAGTATTGGAGAAACATTATCATGCACCGCGGAAAAGTTCCAATTTGCATTTATGTCATTTAAAGTATGTACAAAAACAATAACTTCTTTTACAAGTATAAAAGTTAGTAATCCCCCAATATCATTAAGGTCCGCTTTGATAGCGGGGTGATCGGCCGGTTATCGAGAATCGGGGAGAGAGAAACCCCGACGGAACCCGTCTCCTCCTCACACAAAAACGGCTAACCGAGGGCGGTTACCGTGCTCGAATCTCCGCGGTCGAGCATGGTAACCGTGCTCGGTTAACAAACACGGCCTAAGGGAGTAGGTAGGATTATCCAATATAAATATGATAATGCTGGAGTATAATAAAACTCTAATGAGAAGTAGATTAGGCTCAGTTTGATAATCGGGTAGGGCAGCGCATTCGTCGGTGCCCTCCCGATTATCAGTCTTGTTCGCCGATTTTTATTAAACCTGAATTTGGTAAGTGCAGGTTAAACCATGGAGTATATGAAGTCATTGGATGTTTTGATCGAGTATCTCATTCGACCCAGATGGTTGAACGAGTTATTCTATAGGGAGGGCCACTTATTCTATCCAATTAACAAAGAGGGCCTTAAGGAATATTATCAGGTGATCTAATAAGTATTATGACATTTTTTTTACTAACATGTTTAATTGGAGCGATCCAATACAATTCTCAATAAGTTCGGCAAAAATAAGAATCAGTACTAAGTCCTCCCTCCTCAGCTGCAATTAGGGCTGTCAATGGGTTAGGCTGACCCAATTTCGGAGTCTCGTCGCAAAACCTTTTCTGGCCCGTGGGTCCTTAGTCGGGCCTAAAAGTCCGGTCCGACTAAGTCCACGGGTCAGGCTCGGGCTTTGAGTTCGACTCGCAGGTCGGCCCGACCCGCTCTCTTTTTTTTACTCCTTTCAAAATTTTAAAATTACTTAGTTAAAATTATATTATTTTACTTAATTAAAAATTTTAAAACTCTCTTTTCATACAAATTATGTAATTAATATCAAAACTCTTATTAATTCATTGATATTATAATTTTTATATTATCAAATATATTAATTTTTATTTTTTTCTAAGTTGTCGGGCCGGACTAGACCTTAGTCGGGATTTATAATTTTTTAATAGCGTCGGGTCCGGCCCGACTCAGCGCGACATAGCTCGGATCCGAGTCGGACTCAGATTTTAATATTGATAAATCGAGCCCGGACCGGGTCAACATAAGCCCAGCCCAAGTCTGATCAATTGAGAGCCCTAACTTCAATCTCCTCCTCTACCCTCTACCGTTACTTTTACCGATACCCGTTGGGGGTGCCAGAGAGGGAGGAGAACACACCGCTACAGCCGCCTCCTCCCTCCGTTGCCACTGCTATTGCCTCCTCTTCCCTCCTCTGTCTAGTCTCAACCTCCTCCTTCACCCTCCACCGCTGCCGGGGGGGGGGGGGGGGTGCGCTTTTTTGTTTAATATTGATTCTTGCCCTCTTCCCTCCTCTATATCCCCTCCTCTTCTTGAGACCTCTGGTCGGATTCCCCGTTGGCCACTACCACTAGGCCATCGACCACCTGATACCAAATAGAGAGTGTGTCATCGTATCATCGCATTGATTTTTGACTGACATGATCCGACACGTGTGATACACATCGACTCGGTGCAGCACGTCGACAAACCTTGCTCACATACAAGTTTTGGGTCTCCTATTAGGCTCGTACAAAAAGATGAACCTTTGACACCTCTGTTTCACTAGGGGATAGCTTAACTAAGCTTAGCTCAATTTCTTTCAAGGTTAACACAAAAAGTGATTTGACGTGATGGATCAATTATTACGGAATATGTGGAGTTTATGAAATATTAGTATATTAATTTTGGGTTTTTTATTTCTAAGGTCCGACTTAAGATGTGTCTAATTAACAAGGTGTCTCACTTTCTGAAGTACCTTCATAGATCATTTACGGTAGTTTGTATATTCGGTGTATTTTTATTTTACATCAAATACACATTGTCCCTAGGTCAACCACCTACTAAGTAATTAACTCATTAATTATCAAACAGAATTCGTGTTTATTCTAAAACATTTTTATTTCCCTTAAACTACGTACATCAGGTTAAGTACTGCAACCCAAAATCAAAGAAGATCTTTATAATTTATCTCCTTGTATTATCAGGCGCCGCCTTAGAATCATGGATATATATATGTTCTCTGAGATTTCTAGATATATATATTATCTTTAAGTCTATCACATATATATAGTTACTATATATTCTTCTTAAACTAATTTAATTATGTTTATTTTTAACTTCTTGATATTTTTTTCGGTAGATAATTTTATTTTTTTTATTTTAAACAGAGAGCGAGAATCGGGTTTTGAGCCCATAACCTCCCCCTTGCAAAGGGAGAGAATTTTTAATTTTCCCTCAAAATATTGAAAGAATTCTTTCTATTTTTGAGTTCATCATATGGCTTGAGACTACGATCAAGAAATTGTTAGTACATATCATCATCAAAATTCGAAAGAAATTATTTCTAAATATAATAATTAAGTTTAATTAAGAGATGCTATTTAATTTTTTTTTCTCTTTCTCTCATAGGTGGATTGATCTCACATATCCTTGTTACGTGGAATTGATGACGACATAGGATGTCACCAATTAGACATCCGGAATAAGATACGTCATCCATACATATGTTTGCCGTGGGAATCCACACATTGTTAATTTATTAGTATCAACGAATTGCATGCTTCCAGCCTGTTCATGTCAACGATTAAGGTGATCTTAGCACATTAATTAACCCCGCAATATATACTTGCATTATTGGATGCATCTTGGCCGTCTAATTTTTTCATATATAAGGTAGTACAACCATTCACCTTTGTCATGAATCATCATCTTCTGACTTTGTATTCGAGAAAAAAAATCTTTTATGCTGGACCTAATGTAATAAGTTCCTGCAATTTCTTTTTTTTTAAAAAAAATAGGGTTTTTGCATATAACCCCCTAAAACATCATGTATTTGTAAAAAAATTCTTGGACTACGGGGATTTGTAAACAACCCCCCATATGTGTATCCTAAAACCTAATCATATAGGAAGGTTCTTACGTACATTCATTGTTTAGGGTTTCCATCACAAATATACCATACTTTAGGAGGTTATATGTTAAAAAAACTCAAGATTTTAAAGTGTGTTCAGGTTGAATACTTCAATCTACTCAAATCCCTCTCCTATTACTTGCTTCAATCTCATATAATGTGCAAGATGCCCCAAGAATGGTCCTGTATTAACATATTAAAGAATTATCCACATAACTATATAAGTATATGAATTCTTACACTCTTCGGCCCAATCATCGGCGTAAAAGTTCATGCCCCAAGGAGTGGGGCAATGTTTGACGGATAATACCGGACGTACCGACTTTCTATTGGTGTCAATATGATACGATTGGTATCGTTGCGTATTGTAACGGTATAATTGTCGTGCCGTCAAAAAAGTTAGTCTATTCGATCTTACATCTACTGAAACGTAGACTCCCGTATCAAATGTCTACCATGAAACAAATGTACTTGTTTTTGCCCGATACGATCTGGTTCACCTTGCACTGCATTTATCGGATCGGTATTACAAATCTTGGAGGGGAGAGACTTCATCGACATGGAAGGAACCATTACGATGTGGTGGGGCTTGGTCAAGATGGATTGGGCCAGCACAACAATTTGTCCTCTCTTTCTCTCTCTCTATACTTCTCACCATTGCAATCTGGTGGGGCTTGGTCAGGTGGATTGGGCCAGCCCAACAATTTGTCCTCTCTCTCTCTCTCCATCTAAGTCAGATGAACTTAAATCTTTGCGCCAACATAAATCTCATGTTGGCGATACCACTCCGGTTGACACCTGTCTCTCGGACAGGACCATTCTTGGACTACGGGGATTTGTAAACAACCCCCCATATGTGTATCCTAAAACCTAATCATATAGTAAGGTTCTTACGTACATTCATTGTTTAGGGTTTCCATCACAAATATACCATACTTTAGGAGGTTATATGTTAAAAAAACTCAAGATTTTAAAGTGTGTTCAAGTTGAATACTTCAATCTACTCTAATCCCTCTACTATTACTTGCTTCAATCTCATATAATGTGCAAGATTCCCCAAGAATGGTCCTGTATTAACATATTAAATAATTATCCACATAACTATATAAGTATATGAATTCTTACACTCTTCGGCCCAATCATCGGCGTAAAAGTTCATGCCCCGAGGAGTGGGGCAATGTTTGACGGATAATACCGGACGTACCGACTTTCTATTGGTGCCAATATGATACGATTGGTATCGTTGCGTATTGTAACGGTATAATTGTCGTGCCGTCAAAAAAGTTAGTCTATTCGATCTTACATCTACTGAAACGTAGACTCCCGTATCAAATGTCTACCATGAAACAAATGTACTTGTTTTTGCCCGATACGATCTGGGACACCTTGCACTGCATTTATCGGATCGGTATTACAAATCTTGGAGGGGAGAGACTTCATCGACATGGAAGGAACCATTACGATGTGGTGGGGCTTGGTCAAGATGGATTGGGCCAGCACAACAATTTGTCCTCTCTTTCTCTCTCTCTATACTTCTCACCATTGCAATCTGGTGGGGCTTGGTCAGGTGGATTGAGCCAGCCCAACAATTTGTCCTCTCTCTCTCTCTATCTAAGTCAGATGAACTTAAATCTTTGCGCCAACATACATCCCACGTTGGCGATACCACTCCGGTTGACACCTGTCTCTCGGACAGGACCAACCCATCCGTCCCACCGCGACGATCAACGGAACCCAATGACCTAGACCTTCTGTCTAAAACCAGATAAACCATGAAATGATGGAGCATGCGGCTTGGCACCAAGTGAGGACATAACCTCGGTAAGTAAACAAGAGTATAACCTCTGACGCAGAGATTTATTGCGAAGTCGTAAGTAAGATTAGTGTACTTGTAGATATGTATCGTATAACGATCCTTCTTTTTTGGTGTAAGTTGATCCGACTCGAACCAACTTAGCAGAGTCGCGCATGTTTGAAATAAATTTGATAATAGAGTTAGTTTGATACTCTTTATCTATAAAATATAAGATCTATGACTATTGTTATATTATTATTATATATTTTTAATTTTTAAAATATTATTTAAATAATTCATAGTGACTAGTGAGATACAGCTAACTCGTACTGAGTTGATCGTATCACTCAGAGTCGGTGAGTGCCCTACTTGCCGTGTTAACTGTAGGAGGACATCTAGCGTGGCTTGGCTATGCGATGTCATGTCATCCTCCTCTCACCCAACCCTCAACGCGTCGTAATTCTCTTGAGCCACACATCGGAAGAGTCTCTCTTCTCACTTAAAAAAAAGTAGGCACACCCCCCTCCCCCAAGTGTCAAAGGCACCGCAATACATGGGTGAGTGAGTTCTGTTATCATGCTACGATGATATTGAAACCTTACATTGTTTAATCCAATGCTTAGAAATGTAAGATAATGAAATCTTAGATTGTTTAATCCAATGCTCCTAAGGTTGCGTTTGGTTGAGCTTGTTACCAAGAGAGTTTAGAGAAAAGCTACTTACAGTGCAATTATGGCAGGTGTCAGAAAATTTTGAAAGATATAAATCTCATTTGTCTTTTCACCTTACGTCACCTCTCCTCCCATTGTTAATATCGGGTTTAAATATGGATTAGCATTTAATGGGGGCATTAAAATACCAGTGTAACGATGAAATGACAAGTGAATAGGTTTAAATGATTGGGTTTACATAGAAATCCACCCTAAAACAGCACTGGAGAAGATTTGTGGATTTTTCTAATACCCTTCCATTGTGTCTATCTCTCTCATTCCATGAAAATTCACTCGGGCTCAATTTTGCAGGGGATTCCAATAATTGGAATCCCCTCAATATATGTTCACAAACGCAATCTAAAAGTACTAATAGAAGAATAAACTTATGTTATCATCAAGTAACAAGAAATCTTCTCTCTCTCCCTGTATGTGTGTTATCTATGGGACAGAAGCATATTCACGTGAAATGAGGAGGGTAGAGGGAGAGGATGGAGATTTATTTCCAAGCTTGAGAAGATTGAGAGGAGCTAAAAAGAAATGGGAATTTAAGAAGGGAGCTGCTGATTCCTAAATTTAGCAGGATTCAAAATCTAAAATGTCTTCTCATATATCAGTGGGCAGTTTACTTTCAGCATGTCGCATAAAATTTCTCATTTCTAGTTGTAATATGAGATGTTGACTTTCAATTTCTTTATTTTTTTATTTTGAGATTAAGAACTTAGTACAGTGATACTTGAATCTACAGAGAGTTTGAGAGAATATCTAGATTTAAATTCAATTATGTCTCCTCTTTTTTTTCAAAAATATCACGTGATTGGACACTTAATAGTCCCTTTAGTATGGGATTATAAGAAATTAACAAGAATGAAATCTCGTCATATTCAAAGATCATTATTCAGATTTGATTTTTTTTGACCTATATCTACATTTTACCTCTGAATTATCTCAATAACTCTGCTAATTTTACTTTCTCACACACAGCCTCAACTAAATTCTAGAACCCTACATGAATTTATGGACATGAGATGAGACGGAATGATCAGTCTACTCAATGATACTCACCAAAGCCTCTGATTAATCAGACACCGTACAAAAATCCATGCCCTTACCCACATTGAAAATCATAATTTAAAATGACCATTTTCTTACTTTAGTCAATAAAAATCTAACGGTAGAGACAGGAAAATGGTTCCTATGTCACGTACCACCTTCTCTATTTATTTATTGAGGAAGTCGTCTTGCACCCGCGGAGGTTTGCAAACACCAAGAACCAAGAAGGCGTCATAAGGAGTCCCGGATATTACCCCAGGGGATAATCCTCCGATATTTAAGTCAGCAACGGTTTAATGAAAAGCAGAGAAGAGTAAATGAGAGAGAGACGTGGAGGCCGTAGTAGAGGATCCGAGAGACGCGTAGATCCTCAGCACGCGTGCTCGCCGCTCCCAGTGGGTACTCGGAGAGTGTTCGCTAGGTGGTAAGGCCGTGCAGGAGGAGGTTTCTCTCTAGGCGTAACATGCAGTCTCTTTGTTATCGTAGTAGGTCTGGTTGCTCTGCTCTCAGTGAGGAATCTTGGAGAATATAGAAGGATCTCTCGTGTGAGGGTATTTTGGTAGAAGAATCCACCGTCCCTCTCTTCTCCGTCGATCTCCCTTTTATAGGGGCTGTCCTGGAGCGAGGGACCCCATCCCCTGATAGGGAAGGGTGCCCGTAGTAGAGTAACCTTCTCCGCTATATTGACAGAAGTTTCCCGTTGGAGGGCGATTGCCCCGGCGTTGGCCGTTCCCGGGACGAGTCTTGCGGCACTCGTGAGGCGTACTCGCCCGTTATGGGGTTAAGGTCGACGTCGTGGGGGGCAACGGTCGGTCGCCAGAGGATACTTCGGCGATAACTGCGCTAGGGCCGTAGCCGTTGCACGTCGTAGAATCCGATGCTTTGCTGGGCCGGGCCTCCCGTTACTGAGTCTGAGTGTGCGTGCTCATCTCTTGGGCGGGTTTAACACGATCGAACGTCAGTGGACCATCCGTCACTGGGTCATTCTTGGGTCAAATCAAATTTACCCTCCTCACTAATTATTCGTTCAATCACCGTCACCCCAAAACCCATGCCCTTATTGAACCCAAAATCCCAAGTGTAGATAATTTTATCAAAATTTAAATTCCTCCCCCTCTTAATTAATCCCCTTCATAATTTTATCACCGTCACCCCTTCATAAACCTTATTTTTTTATTTTTTATTTTTTTTATTTTTATTTTAAAGGTTTGTTCATCTAGATGGTCTCCAATCCCCCACCCCCACCAGGTAGAAAAAAAAAAAAGGAGTTTTACATGATGACTTCAAACGCGCTAGCTTTGAATTGTAGCGATATATCCAGAAGGCCATCCCTTTCAGTTATAAGAAGCTTCTTCTCCGTCCCCTGAGCAATCCAGGAACCTTCCGGATTCCCCTCCCCTCCCCATTCCACCGCGTCCCCCTCTTCCTCCGCCTCCCCGCCAGGAGCAGCAGAAGAAGACGAGGAAGAGGAAGAAGAAGGTGAGGAAGAGCGGTTCTTTGATGGGACTGGGATGGAGCAAGCGGAGGGACGACTGGCACCAGCCCCACTCTTCCCAGTCCCTTCTCCCTCCCCCTTCCCGTCCTCTGCTCCCTTCTTCCTCCTCTAATCCCCTCCCATCTCCTTCCTCCTCCAACCCTCCGCTCCCCGCCGTCACCCCTCCCCCTCCGCAGCCACCCGGCTACGGCTACGCCGGCGGCCCTTCTTATTCCCCGGCGGCGCCCTCCTTTCCCCATGACCAGGCGGCGGCGGCGGCGACGCCTTACCCCGCGGCCGTGCCCTACCCCGCGCCGGCGCCCCCCGCTGGCTATGGGTACCGCATGTATCCCCAGTACCCCCACGGTGGCTACGCGAACACCGCCAGGATGTTCCCGGGGAGGTCGAACTACCAGTACTATGGGACTGGTCAAGGGGGCGCGTGGTGGCCGCCGCCGCCGCCGCCGCATCATCCGGCTTCCTTGTCGTCGCCGTCGTCCATGATGTCGCCGCGGCCGCCGCCGTATGTGGAGCACCAGCGGGCGGTCACGATCAAGAACAACGTCAATCTGCACAAGGACACGATCCGGCTCGAGCGGGATGAGCAGAATCCTGATCATCACCTGCTCTCCTTCACCTTCGATTCCGTGGTCGATGGGAGGTGAGTACTTTCCACGGATCACAAAAGCCGTTTTTTGCCCCCTTTTTTTGTTTTCTCTGGTTTGGTCATGGGAACTAGTGATACATGAAATTCTCCAGGAGACAAATCTCTTGAAACTTGTAGGAAATCATGTATTCTATCGACTATGTGATATCATACCCAGGAAAATTAGATAAGCATTCTGTTGGTGTAAAATATGGGTGTTCATCACAATGTTTATAGGAAAGGTGCCCTAATTTCTAACCAGCTATTACTCACTAGAACTGAGGACTATGGTCGTTATTCCAGGTCCGCAGCCACTAGAGTTTGAGGAGTGTACATCTGAATTCTGGATGGATTTTTTTAACTTCCAACCCATTGAGTTATATGATGCCGAGCGTTCAGATACACATGCGTTGGATTTCCACCCCTCCTATATGTATCTAAATTTCGGGAGGGAAGCATATTGGTATGGAAGGAGAGGTGAAAGAAATAAAATAATGCCACTATGTTTGATTTAATAGATATGAAGGGCATGCCATTGTCTCAGAAAACAAAAAAAAATTAAACATACAAGGAAGACTATCATGAATGTTCTCGTAAATATTCTCTTCTTCAAATGTCTCTTGACCCTAGGTACTTTCCAAACTTGAGAAGATTGTAAGGAGCTGAAAAGAGCAGCAAGAAGGGAGGTGATGGTTTGTAAATTTAGTAGGAATAAAAGTCCAGTATAATTGTCGGCAATCTACTTTCAACATGCCACATAAATTTTTTTGTTGCCAGTTTTATTATGAGATGTTGACCTTCAATTTCATGCCTTTTAAATGCAAAATAAATAAATTCTTTTTCTAGCATTCACGTGACTGGACACTTACGTCCATTTATTGTGAAGATTGACATATTATAAGAAAATAAAAAGTGGTATACTTAGAATCAAAATCCCATTTGTGTATAGATATTATTGTTCACTTTTTTACCTCTACCTGCATTTTACACTTGTGTTATCTCATAAATTTTGCTACATTTACAGTCACAGACACAATCTCCGCCCTATGTGAGTTTATATATATGTGACTGAGTGATCAATTTGATCACCAAGGCCTCTGATTGGTTTAAACAGAGTAAAAAATCTTATTGTATTCAAGTATAAATTCTTCCCTCTATTGTATGTGCAAGCATGGTTCTTTATGCCTGCATATGAACTTTTTTCCCACCCATGCATGTTTTCTTAATCCCCTTCATGATCTTTGTTCATCTAGTGGTCTTTCCCTCCAAAGACCAAAAACAGAGAGAAAAGAAAACCAACGTGACTTTGACACACTAACTCTGAATTGTAGATATATAGAGAAAGAAAGCCATTCACAATCCCCACTGCAACAGCCCTTTGATCATCAGCTGCTGCTTCTTCATCTCCCAAACCAGTGGGGAAACTTCTTAATTCCCTGCATTCTACTGCGTCCTCCTCTCCTCATCCCCAGCAACGGCAGCAGCAGAAGAAAGAGAAGGGTACTTTGATGGGCCTGGGATCGAGCAAGCGGTGGGATAACTGGCACCAGCCTCACCACCACCAGTACCCTTCCCCCCTCATCTTGCCATCCTCTACCCCCCTTGCTGTTCCCCTCATCATCCTCTGCCCTCTTCTCCCCCTCACCGTCCTCTGACCCCTCCCTCTTCCCGTCTGCCTCCCCATATTCTTACCCCTCCTCATCCCTCTCACCACCCTCTGCCCCCTCCCGGTGTCACTATATCATCTGTCTTCCTTCCCATCATCCATGATGGTGCCGCAGCTGCAGCCACCGCCATGTGTGGAGCACCAGCGGTCAGTCACCATCAAGAACAACATTAACCTGCACAAGGACACAATCCTGCTTAAGCAGGATGACTGGAATCCTGATCATGGTTCGCCGGATCGGATCGGATCACCCCGGATTGGCTGATCCGGTCGGTTTCCAGGCGAACCGACGTGATCCCGAGTCAAAGTGGGACCGATCCAACGGTGGGATCGGGATGGATCGGCCTGGGATCGGCCGATCCCGGTAGATTCCGGGCGATCCCACTCATGGTCCCATTTCAATGTCAAAAAAAAAAGTGTTTGGGGGGAATGCCAACCAAAGGTCTTTGGTCTTTGGGACATTTTGATCGGGATTTCACTCTCTCACACACACCCTTTTACTTTCTTCTCTTCTCTTTCACTCTCCTAGGCTCCTTCCTCTCCAAAGCTCCTTCACATCTCTCTCTCTCTCTCTCACACACACACATACACACACACATACACACACACACACACATACGCACTCTCTCTCACTCCCCTCTCAATCTAGACTCATTGTTGCAGGAAGATCATTGATCAAGAGTGGTTGGTGTTAGAAGATTGCTTCTAAGATCATCTAGGACCATTTTCTCTAAGAGATTTTCAAAGGTCTCTTTCTCTTTAGAAGTACTTTCTCTCTCCTTGTAATTAGGCTTATGAGGTTTTTTTTTTTCTGTTTTTATTTTTTTGTGATCTCCTAACATTGTTTATCATCCCACCATGGCCCCCTCTCTCTAGGACTCTCTCTAGAAGTACTTTATCTCTCCTCAGAATTAAGCATAGGGGTGATTTTTTTTCTGTTTTATTATTTTGTGGTCTCCTAACATTGCTTATCACTTCACCATGCTCCCCCTCTCTCTAGGACTCTCTTTCTCTCTCTAAAATTATTTTCTCTCTCCTCAGAATTAAGCTTAGGGATATTTTTTCTGTTTTTATTATTTTGTGATCTCCTAACATTGTTTATCACCCCACCATGATCATGGAATGACTATGTACAATATGTAGAAAACTCTTTCAACGTTCGCCTTCAATGAATGAAAGGTAGCTATCTCATGGAATCATTGCATCATTTGAGTATGCCACCTATTTTATGAAATTATGAGCATGTCAACTAGTTCACATTAAATTTGATATAGAACTATGATATAACTGTTTTTTCATTTTTCAGATTTTTTGAAAGTTTTTTGAATTTTTTTGGACATTTGTATCCCTAGCTGAGTCAGCTGGCCTGACTCAGCCGGGATCGGTCCGGGATAGGCTGGATCGGCCGATCCCACCGATCTGGATCATTTTGGGACCGGCCGATCCGATCCCGATCACCGATTCCACCCTCCTTGATCCTGATCATTACTTGGTCTCCTTCACCTTCAATTCCGAGGTCAATGGGAGGTGAGTACTTTCCACAATGGCTGTCCCACTCCTCCCTCGGAAAACCTTGAATCCAAATGTCATTTCAATTAGTAACAAATACCTTTTAGTTTATGAATTATAGTAGGCTGATTGTTGTATGAACCATGCCACAGCACCTTATTACCTGCAAATTTGTCATAAGCACTTAAGGTGATAAGGTTGCCTGTTTCTGTGTAAGTGACCGCTTGGATGATCCTTCAAGTCTACCCATCTGCAATTGAGCATACATGAGTTTATGTACCACCATCCTTTGCAAGCTAACAGGAAGTTCAGGAATATGTGCAAGCTCTGACCATTTTTTTGGAAGGTGGCCAATGACCCCAATTAATTGAAGAAAAGAAATAGAAGTACAAGGGCAAGCTCTGACCTAAATTTCATTTTTGAGGGATGATAGGTTGATATCTAGTCAACCCTGGATTCCCTTGTAATAAATTGGGCATGCCATCAAATAACATAATTGATTTTCATTGTGTCATTTGTTCTGCTAAATTAAAGCCTGGATGATATAAAAGCGAATATCTGAAAACTGCAACTTAAATTATGATTCATCCTTTGCCCCTGTGGCCCTATCCCCAAAGGAAGGCATGGGCAGAGTATGAAAAAGCAGCCCATCTTGTACCTAAAACTATGTAGTCAGAGGCATGAGGCGACCAAGGTGACCAAGGGGTCGCCTCATGCCTCAAACGCCAAGGCGATGGCTTAAGCATTTTATTAAAAATATATATACAATTCAAAAAATATAAATATTTGTCTAAATATCACAAAAAATATATGCATACAATCAAGATTTTCAATAAAATTAACTACAATCAAGATTTGAGGTGACAATACGTACATACAATCAAGATTTGAGGGGAAAATACATAGGGTAAGTCAATCGAGATATCCTAGGACCAGCCCTCTTGGGGTGAGACGTTTGAGGCAAAAGTGAGGCAATTTGGGGCCGCTCCCCTCAAAAACTGTCTAGGCGAGTGCCTAGGCATACTTTTGATAGCATAGCATAGTTGTCAAGGCGACAAGGCGACCCAAGGCGTTCACGGGGTCCCTAAGCGCTTAGGCGACAAGGCGTCCGCTTAGGTGTCGCCTAGGCGACACTTCGGCCATTAATTAAAAAATCTAAAATATATATCCTCCAATATATAAATCAAGAATAAAAAATGTGAAAAATATAAAAAATAAATTACATGAAGAAATTACTGTAATTAAATTATGTGACAATTATAAAAAATTAAATTGTATAAAAAAATTACAAAAATTTCAGAAGTAAATACAAAAGATTGAAAAGTAAATGTAAAAAATTCAGAAAAATTATAAAAGAATATAACAACATCAAGGAAATTATAAAAAAGAAAGAGTTAAATGTATATAACCAGGTCGGATCCGATTCAGATGGGTCACGGTTGGCCCGCCTTGGCGACCGCCTAGCCCGCCTTTTCCACTGTCAACAAGGCGCTGCACTGTCTAGCCATTTCAAGAGCGCCTAGGTGGCGCCTAGGCGCCTGCCTTGACAACTATGTAACATAGACTGGAAATGGACTTGGACAGATGGTGTTAACTACATAGATCCAATGAACTGCCTATGTCAGCACCAATGGCTAAGATTTTGTGCTTATTTATCTGATTGATCAGATTGTACTTCAACCGGTTCCATCTCCTTGATTTGGCTTTTCGGTATATCAAATCAAAACGTTGATTTGCTGCTCTTTATTTAATATGTCAGCATTTTCATTTTGATACTACGATCTCTAAAGGGCATGTTACACATTTGCTGTCAAATACCTCACGTATTACCCCTCAAGAGAGATGTAATCTTATTCCAAAGGATATATGCAAAGCTTACAGTTAATGGGCACTTGGTGGTCATGAAAAGGTTCGCTGGACATTTTAAATTCGCAAAGGTGGCTGGCCTGCAATGCAAGGGATGGGAGGGAGCCCAAGTAGGAATTTTGGCATAATGCTTTACATGTAGTGTTCTAGGATATATATAGAGATTAGAGAATATGTATAATCGGGTTTATACAAATTGGCGAAATGAAAATGTTGGGCCAGTGGTGATGCCAGTTGTGTTCTATCAAGCCTCAGTAAGGAAAGTAGGACAGGAGGTGTCTGCAAGTGCTGTTTAGTTTTAGTGTGACGGACAAATGCCGCAGGTTTCTCTTTTACATTGACATTTTGTGCTAGTGACAAATGCTGTAAGGGGGGCCGTTGTGAGAGGGATATTTCTGGAATTTAGTTTATTGCAACATGTCTGTTGTAATGATTCCTAACTCTTTTTTTTTGTTTTTTGATTTAAAGAAGGCTCTTACCCTAACTTCGTAATGAAGAGACACGATCAAGGAGGATATGGAGTGCCGTCCCTATATCAGATGCCCAAACCAAAAAGGAGAGCTGAGGAACTTCTTGGACAGAAGGGAAGGCAAATCAACTGAAAAGTTTCTAAACAGATAATCTGGGAACTGATATTATAAAGTAGGATTGGTGACACTGGTGTACAGTATGGCCTTTAAGATCAAACCTACCAATATAGTATGCTTGTGGTGCTATCCACTTTTGACTAGAAAACGGAAGTTAATGATGAAAATAGGAGGGAGACTTACAGATACATGCATATACTTGGAGTGCTGATCCTATGCAATCACTTTTAAATATTCATTATCATATTTGTAGATTTTCTCCACCTCAGAGTCATACCAAACAAGACTCTTTAGAGTCAAATTGAAAACTGAAATAAAACAAGAAGTACTTGTGAAATGGTTAACCGGATACAACTTTCATGTTTACACAGATATGCAAGCATGTTTAGTGGTTGTGATGTAGTTATCATAACATTCTCCCTTAAGTGTGTAATTTGTTTTTGCATATATTTGTTGATACCAGTGATTTAGTGGGAAATAAACATGGGAAACCAAGAAAGTAAGGCTGTGGAAATGATATTCTTCTTGTTCTTCTATACTAACAACAGCTCAATTGCATTATTCTCTGTTTTTGTTTGGATATGTTTGGATATTTTTTATTATTATTTGTTGTTCTATCAGTATTAACATTCTGTTTTTCCCTTCCACAGTATCACCATCTTTTACTTTGCGAAGGAGGGGGAGAACTGTAGTTTCTTGCCTGAATATCCTGACATACACACGCCTGTGAGTGTTCCTTTTCAAAAAGGACTGGGACAGAAATTTTGTCAGCCTTCAGGCTCTGGTATTGATCTTGGATTCTTTGAGCTAGATGCTCTCTCAAAGCCATCTCAGGAGGATGTTTTCCCGCTCGTTGTATCAGCCAAGGCTTTCCCTGAGCCTAAGCATGCTGGTGATGGGCTTAGTCAGCCTCCGGGAACTTCTGGGGCACAGATTACGCAAGCTGTAATAGAGAAAAAAAGTGATGGACAATTTCAAGTGAAGGTGATTAAACAGATATTATGGGTTGATGGTGAACGTTATGAACTAAAAGAGATTTTTGGGCTTGCCGATTCAGCAAAAACTGAGGGAAGTAATGATGATTCGGGAGAATGTGTAATTTGCATGAGTGAACCAAAAAGTACAGCTGTTTTGCCTTGTCGGCATATGGTAAGAACTGAACAAAACGTTCAAATAACATTTTTTATTTTGTTGTCTCTTGCGGTTTCTAAAGTTGTCTTTGATTGCCTTTCCAGTGCATGTGCAGTGAATGCGCAAAGGCATTGAGGCTTCAATCAAATAAATGTCCAATATGTCGTCAACCTGTTGAAGAACTAATGGAGATCAAGGTAAATAGTTCAACGGGGACCTAGGTGTAATGTGTTGACCAGCGAAAGGTTCAACTATGATTCTGCCGGTCAGCTAGCTGATGTTTTTTATAATTGTTCATTTCATTGTGCATAAACCTGTTACATATACATGTTTTGTTGACACAAGTAGTTTTTTTTCCCAGAAATTTGAAAAGTTGATATGGGTTGTATATGCTCAGAAAATGTTTCAACTAAAATTGAATGTATTTTCTCCTCAATGTCCAATTTTCGTTTCGACATTTTCTCTACACACATTCTTTTTAAACCTATCTCTTCTCTGTCACCGTGCATATAAGAATAACATTGTAGTATTTTGCGGACTGTGTATCTTAAAATATGAATGCACATACCCCTTGGGGTGGAAAAGTTGGTTACACACTTAATGGGCAACCACGAGACTATGGTGTCAACTCCTTTCAGTGGACAAACTTAGGGTTCACATGGGTTCTGACCTCACTGGCTCTGTCAGGCTGGGGAGCGGGGATGACCCTCTGTCTAATAGATGTTTGGCCTGCCTATGACTCAAGTTATTGGTGTTACTGGTGTTTCAGGCTTAATCTTGGGTCGGTGGATTTACTCTTGGTATTCAACGGTTATGAATGTGGTTGGACCGGCATTTCCCAATTATCATGCAAATGCAGATCGCAATTTTTTTCACAATTTATCAAATCGTAAGCTAGGAACCTCCATGTGATGTGACAAGTTAGGAAAACGTGTGTGTGTGTGTGTGAGAGAGAGAGAGAGAGAGGGAGAGAGAGAGAGAGAGAGAGAGAGAACTGTTGACTCTTGCTTCTAAACCTTCTTTCACTACTGCACCCATTGGATGTAGAAATCTGTATTGCGGGATGTGCTTATCTTTCTCTCAAGCTTAGAGAAAGAGAGAGAGTAACTGTTGACTCTTGCCTCTAAACCTTCTTTCACTACTGCACCCATTGGGTGTAGAAATCTGCATTGCGAGATGTGCTTTTCTTTCTCCCTAGGTTTGAACATTACACCAAAAGGAAATACTGGAAACACCTAGTGGAGATAATGAACTCTTATCCCTTGCCTGTCAGTGGGGTAACAAATAGTGAAGAACATTATATCTTACATAGGATATCCACTCGCTCGGTTATTTTTTCTTTGGCTGATCCGTTATAATTTTCTATTTGACAAAAATGTTTGTGATATATTGAATTTGCTGTTGCATTATATCATCTAATCTTTTTTCCCCAAATTTCAGAGAAGATCCGAATAGAAATCAGGTGATTGCATTACCCTTATAACTCAAAGTCTCCAGATCAGGTGTATGCCCACCATTTTGCCTGCTCTAGCATTCGTGCGACATCCCATTATACTTTTGATCAAAAGATTTAACAAAAAACCACTAACTGGACTCCTTGCAGGTCTCCTCGGCTACAAGAAAAAAGAAGAGAAAACACATTCAATAGGGGGTGCAAATTGTTATCTACCTAATATGATTTTTGTTCTCTTTTTGGACACTAGTATGTCCCGCACCTAACTAGATACTAAATCTGTCACAAACATAAGATGGTAAAAATGCATTATATTTAAAGTTTTGGATGTCTGACTTGGTTTCTAAAGGGAGGTGGGGACATCTTTATAATTTTGGACTTGATATGTTGGATTAAATATCAAGCAACTAGTACATTCAAGAAATGTTTTTCTTTACCCTTTTCCTTTGACATTAATATATCTTTAAATTTAACTTTGGCCTTTCCGTTAAACTTCAAAACAATCGTCTTGTCATGAACGTACAAAGAGTCACTCCATTTAAATTCCTCTTGGGCTGATTCAAAAATGGTGAGAACTTCCCGCCTAGCATTTTACTCAGAAGAATTACACAAGGATGAGTAGTTTTAAATATCTAGTATGGACCTTCATGAATTCAATCAAGAATGTTCAGCTTAAATAATAAAATGACATTTGGATCGATTTTGGTTTAACCCAAGTTCATTCAATTGAATTCAGGCTGGGCGTTAAATTGGAATTAAGTTAAAATTTATGCGAAGGGCTTGAACTCCAACGTCCTATTATGACGGCACAAAAATGCATAAATCAAACCCAAAAAAAACCATTTGTGCGAATTGGAATGGGAAATAGGTATATTTATCAGTCCATTTTTTTCATTTCAAAAGGATATAAATGTGCTCCTTTTTCCCCGTAACCTGGTCGCCGGAAAAAGGGGCAGTCTCTGCTGTAGGAGAGGTGCTCATTTCCACTTTGGTGTTATTTGTTTCGATGTAATTATCTGGTTTTAAAACAAGAGTATTAATTTCTCTAATTTTAAAACCAGATATGTTTTGTTTGGATGACCTTGAAATAAAACGAGGTTTGTGTTGGTTAGTCGTGAATTCAACCTTTTTTCTCTCCGGTTTTGGTTGGTTTCTGATGGATTCATGAACTGTGAATCAAAACAAGAGAATCTCAATGCCAAGTGGGAATATATAATCTCATTTACACCTTTTTTACAATTAAATAAAGAACTGAAAACTATTGTAAAATAGAATAACTATTGAGGAGGTTAAAATTCGACCAAGCCCAGTATGGCTCAATATCGTCAAGTCCGTTGCAGTCTGGATCGACTGAACCCGTAACGGACCACTCCACCCTCGGTCCATCCAGTGTAGCCCAGCTGAGGCCTAAGAAAGTTCTACCAACCTCCATGCAAAATCATCGTGCACGTGCCAGATGCCGTAATTGGTAAGGGAACAACGGATAATTTCCCACGATCAAGGAGGCGTTCCTCCGTGATCTTCGCCAATTTCCCAGTCGAGCAACGTGCAGCGCCACCGCCACCTGTATAAATAGGCCCTCACCAGACGCAGAGAGGAGGAGACACATTTGCATGCGCTCACAGTCCTACTGATAGAGACATCCCTCCAGACATACCTACACAGAGATACTCACTGAGAGAGAGAGGCGTCCCTATGCTATCGGAGTCACACCACAAGAGAGAAAGAAGAGCTCCCCGGGTAGGAGCCAAAGGCATCTCCATCCGAGAAGTGGGGTAGGAGAGGTCCACCGTGGTTCTTCTCTCCCTGTCTCTCCGAACACTCTCCAAATACGCTGGGCACTCTTTGGGGCTCCACCCCTCCGATCAGGCTCACCTTCTCTTCGTTCTGAATCTCCTCCCCCTCCTCCTCTCTTATTCCTAACTTAAACACGCGTCTCTGACTTAGACATCGGAGGGTTGTCTCATGGGATCACTCCCAAGGCTCCTTCTGACATCGTTCTCTAGTAGTTGCAAGTTTTCTTGGGTGACCGACTGCTCTTCTCCAACAAATAAATCTTAGAGGTGTGGTACGGGGCTCAGGGAACACTTTCATGTCTCTACAACTATGATGTTTCACCATCTTTTACGATGAAATAAACAAGCTATATATTTAGCCACGGGTTAGCAAAAACGTGGTTGAAAGAAGAGCTTCACCTGCTACACCGTTTTTTTTATTTTTTTAGGTCAGTCTGAATTTTCCCTACATATTAGTATAATCTGATCAGCGATTAGATAACTGACAAAATAAAAAAATTAAAAACCAGACATCTTAAATGGGCCTAAACTGGCCAGCCCATTATCCCGGGCAAAGTGGGCCGTCTGTTGATGTTTCTATTATTTTTTTCAGTCATCCTATCGTCAAACGGACTTTACGGTTACGGACATGTGGGTTTGATTTGATTTGTTTTTTTTTTTGAAAAACAAAAGCTGGCTGCACTGCAACAAGGAGAGGAGATATCTAGTATGCATATTTTCACATACACAGATCAACATATTGAGGAATAATTAGGCTAAGATAATGACATGCCATCATACGGAAAGATGCTGCAAGTTTTCATGCATGCTAGACCAATTGAGGCCGTCAAAACAGATTTTGCTTTGCTACAGATGATGCCTTTTAAGGATTCAAAATAATTAAATTCCTTCTTGTGTCTACTATGATATCCTGCGATTACAATCCTATCAAAAGAACTACAAGACGAAGTTAATCCCCCTACTCCCATGATTAATGTGTTCTCTCGCTACATGATTAATCGTGAGATACCTATGTACATGTATTAATTACTGCTGAAGTCCCTTCAGCGTTCGATCATTCTTCTATTCTGCGCTTATCCTTTCATATATATACAGACAACTAATTAAAGGCAAGCAAGCATGTTTTCATGAAATAGCTGTGGTTAGAAGAGTGGTGTGATCGATAATTGGTGTCTGTCCAAGATGATTATAATTGCTGATCACATAATGGATCACCTTCTAAAAGAAAAGAGGATATATATATAAGAGAAGCTAGACTCAGCAATATCCCAAAGAAAAGGGTCACCTTCACAACATTAATTGGGAAAAAAGAAGAAGAGAGATAAAGGAAAGCAAAGGAAATTAAAGACCAATTACATCCACGTTCTTAAGATAAATTTATATATATGCAACCATTCAATGTCATCATTCCTGATCCGTTAACTTCTCTTGAATGCCTCACTTCCACCGTTTTACACCTTCTTGAGTTTTTCATATATGCTGGAGGTGTCACATGCACAAACAAATTGACGAAACTTTATATCTATATATATATGAACGAGTGATGTTCATATTTCGCAAAGTGAACCAAAAAAAAAAAGGGTTTGGACTAACATCTTTCTTAGTTCCTTTGACAATAGCTAATTAAGACTTCTATATATTTTTATTTCATCTATTTATCTGCTTCTATAATTAAGACTCTGAAAATCCAGTCCTTGGATGTGCCTAGTAAGCAACTTCATGGCAGAAGCATTGCTGAACTTCAAGGGCCAGTTCCTCCACGCTAAGCTGGCAGTCGAGCCCGATCTGCAGAGAAAGAAACCTAAATTAGAGAAAGAAAAGCAGGCACAGGTTCATCTAGAGCCTATATATTATCACCCAAGTTTGCATTAACTTCTGAGGATCTAGAAAGAATGATATATAGCACCGATCACCTAATTTAAAACTTCAGATACTTCGTTTTGAGAACTAGAATTTCAAGGAACCTAATTAATGATCAGTTAAGTAATCAATTAGATGTCATATATATTTCAGTTTGAAAAATAAAATCCTAGGAAACTCAAACCATTTTCCTTCCTGATCTGAAGTCTTCTAACAAGCTAGTCAACATATTTGTATGGTTTGTTAACATGTGTACGTATCCAAACCTGCTTAGAAACAACATGCAGAGACAAATGTTCGACAAGACATGAAAAGGGAAAGAAAGAGAAAAGAGGACATGCAAGTACCGGTATACTGACCACTGATGGTGGGTTTACCTTGATCACAAAGGAGTAGAGAACAGTGTCCTCCATTGTACTGATGTTAAGGTGGAGGATCTCAAAGGAGAGCTTCTCCAGCACTGTGATTATCCTGACAACTTGCCCGGGGATGCGCTTGGAGAGTGTCTTCAAGATCACATTCGAGCCCGAGATCTTCGCCTCGACGTCGGCCACCGGCGAGCTGCAGCAGGCGCCGAGCTCCTTCACGGGCTCATAGCCCTGAGTTGGCGTTTCAGGTGGTGGAGTGAACTGCAGCATCGACCTAGGGCTAGGGCTGGGGCTGGGGCTGAAGCTCCTCCTTTGCTTCTTGGCCTCCAGCGACTGAAGAACCAGGTGCAACTCCTTGATGAACTCTATGGCTCCTCCAATGATAGATGCCTGGTCTCCCTTCTCAATGTCCAGCAGTGGAAATCAAGGGCCAATTAACCCAGTATATATACGCTAAGCTAAAGGGTTCTAAATGTATTAACTCGGAAATTAAGCTAACACATGAGAGCTCATATATATGGCACACGATCGATCTTTGGTTAAAACAGACATCAAAATTAAGTGGATATATATAAATATATATATATACAGCAATGAGAGGAACAAGTAAGGAGAAAACGATATGTAGAACCATTAGTATGAGACTTCTATATACGTTTCAGTAATTTACCTTTCTTGTCCTCCACTCCATCAGAGTCTACTTGTACAACTGATCAAAACGTAGTTTCTGGGGAGACTACCAAGGATGAGTTGAGGAGTGCTAGTATATATGGGTATCATCCAGAGCTGAAGGAGAAACCCTAGCTAGGTTTCTTTATTTCTAAAAGTGCAGCAGGAAAGGAAACCCTAGAACCACGTATGGGAATCATATGCTTAGTTTTTTTTAAATTTTTTTTTAAAGCTTTGGCCATATCCATCTGTTCGACATACTTAATTACATCGATCAGCCTAAACATCAGGTTTGGGGAGATGGGCAGTGCAACGGAAGGCCAGTGAGTTGAAGGGGGGAGAGGATGGTCAGTTTTTCAGGTGACCACATAGCCAGATGAATGATTCTGATCGAACTGATAGGCACGTACCCATGCATAGTGTCAATCGATCCCGAACTGATGAGTTGATTCGTATTCAGGTATAAGAAACCTTTACCCATGAATCTGGAAACCCTAGTCCTCAAGCTGTGACAGACTCTACCATCTATATACACAGATTCTTCCTCAAATAATTCCTCGAAAAGTAAAAGATATTGGATTCAAGGGAGGAGCTATGGAATTTTACCCTTTTGATGTAGAAAGCCGGGGTGAGCGACCGCAAAACCTTGAGGTGCTCGTTCATCTGCCTCCGCCGGTTCCTCTCGACTGCTATGTGAGACATGGCTAGCTGCCTCTCCTCGATCTGGAAACCTTATTCGTTTTCTTTCCAATCCTTTCCGGGCTTCCCCAGAACGAGACAGTACCGAGACGTCTGCCCCCTTGGTACGCTACACTACACGGTTATATATAGAGAGGATCAGAAAGGAGAGGCGTCTACGTGTGTGCATGCACACATAGAACACATGCTGGGGATAACTGCGGTGGCTTGGGCTCATAACTCATTTCCTCTCCCGCCCCACCATTTAATGCCTTTGTTGCACCCCACGTGATCTCTCTCACACACTCTTCCCGTCCCCTTCCACATCTCTCTCGCTCTCTCTGTCTCTCTCACCCCTCGTTTTTTTTCTCTCTCTCTCTCTCTCTCTAAACGACCTCTCGTTCTCTTTCATGGGTCTGTGTGGAGCCATCACGTTTGTGGGCCTGGCTTCATTACGTAGACATGTGACCGGCGGATGTTCTTCCCATACGCGCGCTTCGCCTGCTCTTCATCACTCCCCATCTGCGCATCTCACCTTTTACTGGTGCACGCGGATGCACTGAGAGCAGCACTCGGGGAATCCATTTCCTACTACGTGAATGTGTGCTTCGGGTATATAACGTCTTCATGCGCCCTCCGTTGAAGCAGATGCAGGCGTGCATTGCAGCCATGAATGCCTGCGTTTGGATCCCCTGTAGCTTCTTCTCGATCGGCTTCCTTAGATATCGGAATCTGTCACGAACGAGATCCCCCCCTGCGCACCAGTGACGTCGCATAGGATCTCCGTCTTACTCGCAGATGCCTCTTCTGTTGAGCTATATATATGTATATGTACCTTGTGCAGCGTTGGTGAGCAACCGTGGCCCCTGCAAATCCGCATCTAAAATAGAAAGAAATTAACCTTGGGTTCTCAGTACTCAGTCAGTAGCATGAGTGATTGATACCATTAGGTTATGGACTGTCTAAACAGTGAGTATGCATGCCATAGAATCCTTTTCTTTGTTTTTTATCTTCGAGGGGGAATATTTCCGGATGCTGGAGGTGGTGCATGGGCAAAGATGTGCCGAAGATTTAACGATTCGGAGAGGGCTGGCAACTCTGGAAGAATTTCCTTTCCGCCTGCGATCATGGAAAAAAGGGTTTGAAGATCTGCGCATGCATCAAAATTAAGATGATAGTGACCAATTTTATGCATCTTAATATGACAAAATGAACAGTTTTAGTTAGCTTTCTAAATGATTTAATTTGAAGTCCTGGAAGGAGACCCTAGAAGTATGTTTCTTTGTTCAAAATAGTTTTTTTTAAAAGAAAAGATCTGTATGTTGAGAAAACCCTGAACTAAGCCTCAAGCTCCTATTGTAAAGTTGAGTTCAGCATAAACTTTCCGTACATACTATCTGCCCATAAAATTGAAACATGTTAGTGTACTTGTTGCTGATTGAAGTAACATCAGAATGTCCTTGTTATAATTACTTCATCGTTACTATATGTAGAGAGAGAGAAAAATGTTCCCATTTCTCATTTCACATTTTTAAGATTTATTTATTGAGCAAGAGTAATTGGCCATCCGTGAAAGTCCGCCAACATTAGAAAAAGGGCGTCAGAGGAAGCCCTGGACGTGACCTCAGAGGGTAACCCTCCGATGCTTAAGTCAACAACATCTTTCAGATAGAACTATAAGAGGGAGAGAGGTAGGAGGACTTAAGAGTGGAGTATGAATGGAAGTTCCTAGAGTGTTCGGAGAGCTTGGGGAGTGCTCGGAGAGTCTGGGGAGTGCTCGGAACCTTGGGCGAAAGCTTCCTTCCTCTATGTGTCTCTGTCTCTGTATGTGCATGCGTGAGAGTCCTATTCTTAGGTTCGATGGGGGATTTATTTATCTGAGTTGTCTTGGTGGTGGCCGTCCGTTCCCCAACGGGGAAAGGGGCGTGGGTCGTGGAATAACACCTCCTTGATCATAAGAAGAGTTGCCCGTTGTCCACTTACCTATTCCAGAAGAGGGGCCTCATGACGGGAATCTCAGTGTTGTGGGCGTGACCCAGTCCTTTCTGGGGAGAGTCCCGTGATGGTGGTGGCGTCTGCCCCGTTGGGCAAATGTTATGGCGCTCATACCGTGCGTGATGATTTCTCTGATGGACCGACAGAGCTTTGCTGGGCTCTAGTTGGGTCACGGCACGCATGCTAAGGCTCGCCCCCCTTAGCTTGCCCGCATCGGGCCGTATCAAACTTGTACTAGGCCTGGCGACGTTGGGCCGTACTGGGCTGGTGAGCGTTCCCCTCCTCACTATATAGATCTGTTTCTTGATTTCTGCCATCAATATATATAAACCATCAACATATATAGCCTTATCCGGCATCCTAGATTAGTTTTTTCTGGACATCGAACACTGGGTGATGATCTATCTATCATGATGATCCCTGAAAGTATAATTGATGCATTTTTCTATTGAGTTGCCAATGAAAACTCATAATCCAGCTATGATTTCCTAGCTAGGTGCATGATTAGTTATGTTATCACCTATAGGTAGAATGACTTTTATATGTATTAGCTTACGAACGTTCCTTAGGCTTTCTTCAAGAAAGTAGGCGGATAAAACATGTATGCAGTGGCTGGTTATGTATCTCATTAACATCCAAAACATATGAGAAATCTGCAAGGAACTGGCGCGCAATATATATATAGCATTTAGGTTCTCTTCGCACGTTGACTGATCAATATAGATGGCTAGAGCATCATGTGATAGTTATGCTCTACTTCTGCCACTGATATCCGCTACTACCGTTTCTCGTATCTCATGTTGCATTAATGTAATTAACGAATGCAAGTTTTTTACCAGTGCATGAATGTATCATGTTGTATGACCCATTAAATTATGCATGTTGATATATTGAGAGCAGCTGAATATTAATCAATCGGGATAATTAGTATGATTGATATCCTGCTAGTTGACACATGAGATTGTACATTTGTTATGATTAGGACGAAAGAGGACACCAGGACAACGAAACGTCCCCACTCCCCAATTCTTATCAGTATAGGTGACGCCCATTAACATCCTGCAGGTCTAGCTAGAATCAGCTTGAGTGAACAGTATCTAACTTTTGGATGTCACTAGGCATGCACGGAGAATAGTACCTAAGAAGGCCCCCTTTTAAAAGTAGTCAGCCAAATCAAGAGTGAAAACTTGTGCATGTGCATAGAAAACTTCAGGTAAGCTCTTCATATAAGCAATTAACCTGCCTGACCCAATTTTTTTTTTCATTGGATTGGGCTGGGTTGGATCATTTGGGTGGCCGACTTAAGTCCCATCCCTACTCACACAGTTCTTCACATTTTTCAGATATTTTAACAGCTGCAAAATCCACTTGACAACCGCGGCAACAACCGCTCGAGGCCTACACCTCAACCCATCATGAATGAGAATGACCCCTGCCAGCTCCGTGGCTTCATGGGTCATGGGGCTGTGAACTGTCGCAGACGCTTTGATGTTTCTTATCATGCCACCCCGCTCTCCAAGCAGTTCCAACCAGCTTACCAAGCCAACACTGTGTCAACTACAGCCTCCTTTGATGCAAATTGGTATCCTGATAGCAGTGCTACACACCATGTGACACCGGATCTCGGCAACTTTGACCAGGCTCATGAGTATCACGGCGATGATCAAGTTTTCTTTGGCAATGGGAAAGGTTTGCTGACCGGTCACACTGGTCATGTCTCTCTCTCTCGTCCCCCACACTCCTTTCATCTTAACAATGCTCTTCATGTTCCTTCCTTATCCAAAAATATTCTTTCTGTTTCCCAATTTACTACCCATGACAATCATGTTTCCTGTGAATTTTTTCCATCTTCCTTTTGTGTGAAGGATCTCAATTCGGGGAAGGAACTTCTTTGCGGACCCAAAGTTGACGGACTCTACCGCTTCCCTACTGTTGCCGCCTCTCACCATTGTTATCGTGCCAAGCAGTGCTTCTCCGCCACTCGGGCGTCCTCCATCTCTTGGCATGCGCGCTTAGGTCATCCCGCTCTCCAAGTGGTGAATAAAATACTATCCAACTTAGACTTCGCTTTTAATAAACAAGTGCACCATATGTGCCCAGCATGTCAACAGGCCAAGGGCCATTAGTTACCATTTCCTCCTTCTACTTTTGTTTCTTCAAAACCTCTAGAGCTTGTGATTTCAGACGTCTGGGTCCCTCCCCACATGTTTCAGCCAATAGTCATATGACATTCATTGATCATTTTTCTCGGTTCACTTGGCTATATCCTATTGCTTCTAAAAGTGATGTGCTCTCATGTTTTATGCACTTCAAAAGTCATACTGAGAACTTATTTTTCACTAAAATCAAGTATTTTCAAAGTGATTGGGGTGACGAATATCGTTCCTGATCTTGTTTTCTTGATGCGTCGGGCATTGTTCATCGTATTTCATGCCCTCACACACATCAACAAAATGGTCTCGCAGAACGAAAATATCGCCATATCATTGAAACCACCTTAGCTCTCTTTAAACATGCTAACCTTCCCTTTAAATATTGGGAAGATGCTGCCTACTGTGCAGTCTATCTTATCAGTCGCTTACCATCATCGGTTGTTGGCAACATCTCCCCATTTCAAAAATTATTTGGTCATCCTCCAGATTATCAACTTCTCCGCACCTTTGGCTGTGCATGCTATCCCCTTCTACGCCCCTACCAACAACACAAATTTGCCTATCGCTCCTCGCAATGTATATTTATTGGTTACAGTACCTCCCACAAGGGGTATCGTTGCTTGGATCCTGCCACTAATCGAGTTTACATCACTCGAAATGTTGTGTTTGATGAATCTTGTTTTCCCTTTACTGTCACCACTTCTACCCCCCACCCTCCTGTTCTCTCACCTCCCAATGGCACTATTATCTCTATTCTAGGTGAGCTTCGTTAACTGCCGGCCGTCAAGAAGGCACCTACTCCGAATTTGGGACGTCCTACACAGGTAACCCCCACACTCACTATACCCTCTCCTACTTTCCCTGTTGTTGTGCCTCCTGTTCACCCTATTGATTCACCATCACCATCACTACCTTCCACCCCTCTCCCTTCCTCGCCTGTGTCCGAGGCCTCCCCCATCAGTGAACCATCCACGTCACCGAAAAAAATGCGTCCCCTTATTGATATTCTTGCTGCAACTGGTGGTGTCCCTTCTCCTCCCCAGCGAAGGTCGAAGCATGTTCTCTTTGCCAATGTTGATGAGATTGAGTCGACATCCTTCACCGTTGCCAATAAATCTCTAGACTGGCGTCATGCTACGAGTGAGGAACTTGCTGCACTTCTTAAAAATGGTACTTGGACACTTGTTCACCCGCCTCCAGGTGTTAACATTGTTGGATGCAAATGGATATATCGTCTTAAACGAAAATCCGATGGTTCTCTAGACGCTACAAAGCTCGCCTTGTTGCAAAGGGATTCACCCAACAATATGGTCAGGACTATACTTACACCTTTAGTCCTGTTATAAAATCCACCACCATTCGCACCATCCTCTCTATTGCCATTTCCAAGCAGTGGCCCATTCGGCAACTTAATGTTCAGAATGCCTTCCTACATGCCACCTTGAAGGAAGAAATTTATATGTAGCAACCACCATGCTTTGTTGATACACAAGCACCTAATCTTGTTTGCAAGCTTCATCGTTCGTTTTATGGACTTAAATAGACCCCCCGTGCATGATTTTTTCGCCTACATGATCATCTTCGAGTTCTTGGCTTCACACCATCCAATTGTGATCCATCACTCTTTTTATATGATATTAATGGTATGGTCATGTATCTATTAGTCCACGTGGATGATATTATTCTCATCGGCAACAAAACCTTTGCTCTTCAGCGGCTCATGACTGATCTTGGTGGTACTTTTGCTCTGAAAGATATGGGGGACCTTCACTATTTTTTAGGTATTGAAGTGCAGCGCACTCCATTGTCTCTTTTCCTCTGCCAGCGGCGTTACTTATTGGATCTTCTCCGCAAAGCAAACATGCTCGAAGCAAAACCCGTTGGGAGACCCTTGTCTGCATCTGAGTCTCTTTCTCAAGCAATGGTGAAGTTCTTCCTGATCCCAGCCAATTTCGAAGCCTTGTGGGCTCCTTGCAATACCTTGTTCTCACTCGGCCGGACATCGCCTTTGATGTAAACAAGGTCTGCCAGTTCATGGCTGCACCGACATCGGCCCATTGGACGGCTGTCAAGAGGATCCTTCGCTACTTGAAGGGGATGTCCAATTTTGACCTTCGTCTCGTGCCCTCCTCTTTCCAGTTGTAGGCCTTCTCTGACGCTGATTGGGCTGGTTGCCCTGATGATTGGCGATCTACGACGGGAATTAGTATTTTTCTCGGTAATAAACTCATTTCTTGGTACGCCAAGAAACAGGCCACGGTGTCTCATTCGAGCACTTGCTACGGCAGCTACGGAGCTCATATGGTTGCGCCACCTGTTACACGAACTCCATCTGCCTCGGCTTCGATCAGTCTCCTATTCTATGATGTGATAACATCGGTGCTTTATATTTGACTGTCAATCCCTTGTTCAAAGCTCGTACCAAGCACATTGAAGTGAATTTTCACTTCACCCGACAAATGGTTCTCAAGGAGGAGTTATTTGTCCATTACATTGTTACCCGTGATCAAGTCGCTGACATCTTCACCAAGGAATTGACAACATCTCGGTTTTGTTTTTTGCGAGAGAAGCTTCACGTCGCACCCTCCCTTCAGCTTGAGGGGGCGTGTAAGCAGCCTCCGTAAATCTCGTGATGGTTCCACTCGAGAACGTGTAAATCCCATGGTCGCTGCACCTATCATGCGCAAGTCTCGTGGTTGTTAATCCACCTTACGCTGCTGCACTCCCGTCGCCTGTGCATATCCTGAACAACCCAGTGATCATCCCTCTCGGGGTCTAATCTCTTGTAATGTGTTGTAACCGGAACACTTGTTTCCACTATATATATATGCCAACAGAACTCACCACGGTGTGTGGAGAGATTTCTTTACCTGTACGTCTGGTTGTGTTACATTTACAACAGGTAACACATTTGCAATGGGCATGAACTAATTAACTGGTAACCGGTAAGCATTTTGCACATCTCAAAAAGTATTCAGAATAATGTCTCATGCATGCATCAAATATCCAAGCGCCCACGCTCACTGACATCAATGTCACCCACGGAGAAACAGCAATTGCCAGTGTCAAGAAAAGTTTAGATAAATGTTCATTGAGATTAAAAAAAAATTGGTTCTTTTTCTCCACAATATATCAACCGCAGAATGTTCATATGGAACTGAGCAGGCACTAAAGCGGACAAACTTGACACCCAATTCACAATCACGTGGAGGAGTCGACGGGCAGCTTTTACGAATACAATTATGAGGTCCAACAGTTCTCAGAAGGCATCTCTAGCAGCAATTCGGCAAGTGATTGCATCAGCGAGGGAGGATATTCCCAATTCTGCCGTAGATATTTTATAATGCTGGAAGAATGTACGACATAATCAGTACCATAATACCACAAAACATGCGTAAAAAGGAAAGAAAAAAACAAGGTGGAATTTGACCTTCTGAATATGGGCGCAGTCGGCTCTCCCTTGTAGCTCCTCCAGACCAATCTCCTTGCCATTGATAAGCTTTCCCAAGGATGTCATCTAGTTTGCATGTCAATGTGTAAAATATCCACATGATCAGATACAAGATATCAATTGAATTGGTCTATTAAAGAAGAGGACTACTGCCAACACAAAAAAAGGAGGAGCTTTAATTCTCATCGATTGTCTGAACTAATGGAAGAGAAAAAGGATGTCTGGCTCCTGTGATGCATGGAATGGGTGTCTAGAAAGTGAGACTAGTTGCAAAAAAAAAAAAAAACGCTTTACAGGAAGGTTATGCTATATTGCACAGCGATATTGATAAAAGTTTTAATATTGCCACTAATATTTTTAGTGTTTAACTTTCTCACCTATTCCGGTTGCAACCCACCCCGGCCTCTCTTCCCTTCACTGCCCAATGGAACCACCACCAGCAATATATATATATATATATATATATATATATATATATACATATATATATATATATATATAGAGAGAGAGAGAGAGAGAGAGAGAGAGAGAGAACTCTGATTCTCGTGGCATTGCGTTACTGACAGGGTTCCCTACTGTCAGCCAGCAACAACCATTGCCCTGTTGATTCATGCATGCACAGTGATGCCTTTATCTCCGCTTCTCAGTTTTCCTTTTTGGTAAGTATAAAAGGTTGTTAATGTAGTGATTAGCTGCTGGCAACCAAGAAGAGATCTGGCAATTCGAGCTTCCTCCCCCAGTTTCCGACCCTGGTACTCCTATATATGTTTTTATCCTTCTGCAAGCTGCTTTTTTTTTTTTTGAGGAATTGCTGACATACAGATCCAGATGAAAATTCTCATTTGAAAGCAACATGCATTTGAGATGTTATTTACATATTTACAATCCTTCCAGGTGGACTTATCAAATTAGTTACTTTTGGATACTGGGAATTCACCATTGAAGAGGTCCTCTGAGAAAAGAATTTCCATATTGTTCTGTTATTTACAAGGCTGTCAATCTTATAAGGGCAGAAAGAACATCACATTGCACTGTTATTTTGACATAGAACACTAAACACACTAACATGTATGTGCTTATGCTGTGTAAGGATGCAGAAATCAATTTTTTTACTAATCAAAGGTTCCAGTTTCTGCAAATGTACTGTTAAAATGCTCAGTTTCATTGGAAACTAAATTCTTCCCTTCCTGGAGTAGCTGAGCTTCTACAAATTTTACCATATCAAGTGAGTTCAACTCCACCCTCTGAACTGCAACTAAGGGAAGGACAAACATGAAAAACAGTTCCATCCACACACATGCAAAAGAATCAAATAGGTTGTACCCATGGCTGGCAGTAGTAATTGACCTTCTGGGTATCAACATTCTTAATTGAAAAACATGGCAATAGTTAGATGCATGAACATACCTCATCAGGGGAAGCACCAAAGCAAGCCACAAGAACATAAGTAGTGCTATCTGAGATCCCACACCGCTTCAATGATTCTGTTATCTAGAGAACAAACAGTATAAGAAAAGGAGAAGGAAGAGATATAACACATCGATAATAGAAAAGATTGAAACATATCGATAAAAGAATAGTCTAGGAAATGGCAAACCGGAAAAGGTAAGATATACATGTTTGGACCCAGAGTAGTTGTAGACCAGCTCAGAATGAAGGGTGCGTGTTGTTAGTGATCCTCTAGACTTTGCTAAGAACGATTTCTGTGCAGCTACTAGGACGGGGAAAACATCAGGTATCTGTCTCATAGGGATAGAATCAAAACCCAACAACGAAAAAGGAACAGTAGCATTAGTAGAGGATAAAATTAGGAAGACAATAACCAAGGAACTTATCCAATTTCATATAAACAAGCAAGCGAGAGAAAGACTCACAAGGGATGCATTGAGGAGTGCCAACTCTGGTTCCATAGTCCCTTCCTGCATAGCCTGCAACAATTCCCTGCGAGACACAAAAAGACATGTTTAATTGCAGGCCAACATTGCTACCGTTGCACAGCATGGGTAAGCATTCAAGGAGCGTGTTGACGCCATTAAAATTCCCAACAAACCAGCATGGGGAACCCCACAACGTAAGGGTTTGACGACAGATGGAAAATCGGATAAGGAAAACATAGCCAGAGTCTCAAATCCCCTCCCCTCCTTCCACCTACTTGCAAACTGCTCGCTTTGGAGTCCAGCGAAGCCGGAGCATATTGGAGAAAAGTAGAGAACTCAAATATGGGAAAAGAAGCAGAAGCTGGGCTTACTTGCTATTAGTGACATCGGCGAATAGGGTAACAGAGAGCCGGCCACCATCTCTGAGATCAAAGTCCATCCCTGATCTCTCTCTCTCTCTCTCTCTCTCTCTCTCTCTCTGAGGAGCAGAGAAAACCCCTGAGCGCTACCCAATGGCGCCAGAAGTGCCTTGGCCTCGATGGGTATCGACAACGGGCTGCGAACGGGGGTTGGAGCCTGTGTCGGAGGGGCACCCGAAGAGTTGGAAACACCGGAAAAAATCCGCCGATCGCCGGAGAGGAAGGCTCCTGCTCGGAGAGACGATTCCACCGGAGGAGTAAAACCCTAGACAGCTAGACCTAGACCGAAATGATGATATTTCGGAGTCGGATGTGCCCGAAATTACAGACCACGTTTGTCGGATACCGGGCCGTTCGAAAACCCGAAAACCATGACTTCGTGGTGAAGTCCCGCTCGCGGTGGTCTGCCGCGGATGCGGCCGGCGGCAGCGGCGTGCGTGCCTCCGCGGTGGTCGCGGCTGCGGGTGGCAGCGCCGGACGGCGCAGGGGTGCGTGACAGAGGGCCGCTCGCGGCCGGCGACGACGCGGTGCCGATGGCTGCGGACCGGCGCGGTGAAGAGCCGGGCTGCCGCGGACACACGGACGGGGGAGGGCGACGATGAACAGTGGCCGTGGGGGTTAATGACGGGACCAAGAACTAAAAGGGAATATGATGGCTGGTGATTACAGTGGGGAGAAGAAAGGTGATCACGGTGGGGAGATGGGGTTACGGGGGGAGAAGAAGAAGCCGGGAATCAAACTAAAAAGAAGGAGATGGGGTTACGGGAGGTTGCCGACGAAGCCGAGGAGGCCACCGCCGGAGCCGGCAGAGGCCTGGGTTTGGGGGCGGTGAGCAGGGACTGGGAGAAAGGGTTACAGGAAGAAGCGGCGGACTGGGTGGCCTCGACCTCGACGACGGGAGGGGAAGAGAGGGTCTGCAACCAGGCACGGCAGAAGAATAAAGGATGGAAGAAAGGATGGAGGGGGGAAGAAGAAGATTAGAACGAGAACTCGAACAGGAACGGCAGAAGAGAAGGAGAGAGTGGCGGGGTGTTCTCTCGCTCCACAACCAGGCACGGCGTCGGGGCAGGGTTCGTTGACTTGTACCGGATCAGGATCCTCGTGATCCGATCCGATACGGCCGAATCACAAATGACTCGACCCGACTCGACTCTCTCTCTCCTACTCTCTCTCGCTATCTCTCTTACTATGACTCGACTCGATTCGATCGATCCTGACGATGATCCGCAGTGTATCGATTTATCTGGATCTGATACGACACACCTGAGTCAACCTGAGTCGACAAACTATGATTAGGGGAGACAGAGATGATGCTGAGGGAATCGCATCTACGTGGCCGCGAGAACTTCTTAAAAAAACCTGATCTATCCTTATTTTTATTTTGATAAAAAATTTTCAAAGAGTGAAATCTCATCTTAAAATTTAGAGAAGAGATTATCAAATGCGTCTAAGTGAATTTCTTATTCTTATTTTTAAATTAAAAAAAAAGAAAAAAAACAACCAAACACCCTGTCACGATCCACGACCACATGGCTCAGTTGACGCCGCTTAGTTTTGGGTTAGAAAGAACGGACGCTAATCACAAATATACTCTCACAATTTATTACATTTTATTTGTATAAATGTTAAGATAGTACTATACATGACTAAACAAATACCGTAGATTCTTCAATCTCATTGCAATGACCTATTATTTTACTTTTGGATGCCCCTTCACCTCTCTAAGTTGTCGATCCGTAACCCTTTACCTCACATCACATTGATTATATAGGACATGCATTTTTTTCTGATTTGCCCTGTTATTCTTGACAGTTAGCAAAACTAAAGTTCGATACAAATCACATTTCATGAGGATATATACACATATACTATGTATGTTTGTACGTACAAAAATACATACATGCATACATACATTCCATTGGAGGAATGTTTAGGATATGGCAGGTGAGTTCACTTGCATAGTATACAACACAAAAGGTCGACAAACGCGACGTCCAGCTTCTGCACATTCTCACCTCCACTTTGTTATCTGCGGTAAGCTGGGTAAGCATATACACACTGATAGTGACCAAGAGTGGGTAACTCTCATCAGGGAGGAAATGGTTAGACTTGAGAAACTAGTTATGCTCACAACATACAGTAGAACAATGTGACAAATGCAAGGATTGCACTAACCATACATAACCTGTCCGTGCGGCTCTCACTTCTGATTTTCTCCTCTTCTAGTTGACTTTGCGCTTTCAAGTACAAATGACAAGACTCGAGAAGCTCACTGTAATTCCTGCTCCTGTGACAGGTCAATGATTCCCTGAGAACAAGCAGGCTATTCCTTCCATTTACATGGGCGCCTCCCATATCTTCCAACTGCATGCTCAGTTCAGTTAACTTGAGAGCTGTCTGGTCGGTCTCAATAACACCTAGATGGACGATTCTGAATTTCATGATCAGGATGCATTCTACGACTTGACATGGTAGGATATCTTTCGCGGGGAGAATGGACCCAAAGCGCAGCAGGAAATCTTTATCGGTCGGCCAGTGTCTTTGCCCACCAAGAGGGCTCCAGCTGGCTAGATTGGCAGCCTGCTTCTCTTTTTTGTTCACAATAATCCAACTTAACTTGATGTCATCATGGAGTTCTCTCCAAAGCTTCGCATCTTTTCTCTCTCTCTCTATGGACATAATGGGTGGCAGACCATCGGCAACTGATAAGATAACTTCACCTTCCATGTCATCGTCTCCATCTGAGTAGCTAAGTAGATCTACCCGGAAGGGACAGTTATAGAACCAACCACAGGAATCATCTGAGCCCGGAATTCCCCAAAGAACCTTCGAGTAAATTGACCTACCTTTGTACTTTACGTCAACAATTATAACAAAATCTGAAGGTGAGACACTTCCAAATTCATTGGCATCATCATAATAATCATCTTCAATCCATTCTTCAGAGTACTGCAGACTGGTGTCCCACTGGATGGCAGGAATATCTTTGTTCACAATAAGAGGAAAGCAATCTGCATAGAACTTTCTGAAGCCACCAATGGAAGATATCAAGCTACCGACATCTTTTCTGCCGGTGGAAGGCCACAAAGATTCACAGACATTCTCCCATAATTTCTCATCTTTTGATATAGAACAGAAATCTGCACATGCACAGGCAGCTCTTGCCAGAGTGGGGCCATCAAGACGCCTCAATATATCATAGAACATGTCACTGGTCAGTGATGTCATACATTCCATTTGTGCAATGGACAATGATCTGGATCTTCGTCTCACCTGGAGGACCAAATTTAGAAAACACAGGACAAACTATCAGTCAATGATGTGGAACTAAATGTAGAAGAACATGAAGATAAAAAATTCAAGTTGCTCCATTGACGAAAATTCATTTTATTCTTTTCCCTGAAAGAAATGAAATAAACAACAATTAGGAGGGGTGCCTTCCCAGTACATAATGGATCACAATCAATTTCTCTGTGTTGAGGTTTAGGTGTTAGTCCCAAATCGGATATCTATGCGCACCATCCCTCTATATATGTAGAGGATTCCCTCAACTCATTGCCTAGGTTTGAGTTGGAGTTTGGGCCTTTAACATGGCATCAGAGCTAGGTCTACCTATTGGATTGCCCATTTCAGACATGCTCCACCCTACCCATTCAGTTGTGCCAGACATACATAACCATTCAGTTTTGGCACTAGAGAGGGTATCGAGGTTTAGTACCACATAAAATATATATGAGCACCTTCCTTTTATATATATATAGAGGATTCTCTCAACTCAATGCCTAGGTTTTGGATTTGAGTTCAGGCCCTCAACACTGTGAAATGCAATTGTTTCCTGTGAACTAACGAAGAATAGTTGGCAAATGATTTCCCCATTTCTTGCAGAATACCTAAAGATTTTTCCCCCTAGAAACATCACCAGTTTTATAAACATATAGGGCAGTAGTACAACCAAAAGGAGGGGGGAAAAGTAATCTAAGATGAGATACGTCTGGAACTACCCAACATGAACCCCTCTATCAATTGCCTACAACGAAACAACTCTCAAGAAAGAACATAAAAAATTCAAATCTAACCTTAACATTTCCTTGCCATAATATTCCACTTGTCAATGGAGATATCCGTTACATATTTGCCCCAAGAATACAAAATGAATACAGGCCAAGCACATATATTTTCGACATAAACTGTCTGTCTTCTGAAGTCATTATTGTTCCTCTCCAACCAAGTGCTCCAGCACACTGCATGAGAAACCACATGAGTCACACACTTTCTGGACATTCCATGATTTTCACTTGCAGCGTTGTTAAGGAAGGGTCACATATCCTACACTGAGTTAAATTGAGGCTTAGTGAACAGGGACCCAATCACCCACCAAATTTGGATTATCAAATGCTCCATGTCATCTTCCTCTTTACTACATTAGGGGATAGTCTGTCATTTGTTGCAGACCATCTATTCCTGGCTCCCTTTGTCATGGTATTCAGTACCGCCCGGTATGGACCAGGCCGGTACGTACCAGTATTGGCCATGACCGGTCCGGTTTGGCCACTTTGGCCCCGGAACCGACTGGTACACATTAAAAAAAAACACTAAAATTTTCCTTTCAGGGGGACGCTGCCCCCTTGATCCCTGCAACTTGACTGCACAAGTCGATCCGCGGTGGTGCGATGATGGACATTGGGGAAATGATGTTTATCATGGTTCTAAACTTTCAAATATATGTGCTAAATTGGTGTTCAATCATATATAATTGTGCATTCTATTATTTTTCCTATTTTTATAATTGTTACATTTTTTATAATTTTTAAACTCATATATAAATGTATAACTATATAGTTACATAAGGGGTGAGAATAGAGAGAACTGGTACCATACCAACCAGTACTAGTATCGTTGCCAGTTCGTACCGATACCAACCGCCCGGTACCAAAACTAGTACCGTGTTAAAATACCTTGCCTTTTGTAGTACTTTTTTAGATACATCGACCATATAGAACTTTAACCTTCTGGGGTGATTTATCTTACCATGCTTCTTTTAATTTCTGATACCCAGAACCCTTCTCCTGTGTTAAATCACACAGATTTAACTATGAATGATACTCCATTGTAGGCCCAAAATACGTTGTCTTCTATGTCCATATCGATCTTGACTAAGAAATGATTTCCAAAAATCTTGCCAAGCCTTCTACTCCCTCATCCTTTACACTCTCCTCAACTGAGAAAACCAAGTAAATTTATCCTGCGTATGTACCAAACAATTGCTTACCGATGCCACTTGTTCTCCGCCGCCAAATACAATTTCAGAAATTGTTTCCCCAAGCTAAGCTGATCTGCCCATCTGTCCTTCCACAAGAAAGTGTGAGCTCCATTCAGTATCTTGATTCTCAATCTTTTTAGTTAACCTTTCCACTGTCTAGTGCTTCAGCTGTTTTTCCCCCCTTCCAGGCTTCCACTGAAAGTGTGCTTGACTTCCCCTTACAGCAATTCTCAAGAATAGACCTTCTGCAGCCTCCCCCCACAAATTCCCTCAGCAAACTGTGCACTGGCCCACTAGTTTTAAATGCCCCCCTCCAGGCCTCGACTTCCTAGCAAAATTGCACTTGGAGCTCCTTATTATTACATAATGGGAACCCTGAAACTCTTTGATCCTGCACCTTGCATTTCAAGTAATTCTGCAATTGACATGTTGGATCAACAAGGACCTGGGAGGCAAGGCTTAGATTCTAAGCTTCTCAAGGACTCATTCTTTACATCCTCAGACTCTTAAATCAGCCTTTGAAATGTCCCCTTAGAAAGAAGGAAAAATATACCTGGATCCTTTACAGTAACTTGCCCACTTTGCTTCCACCCATCCCAGAGGTCACCATTCCCTACCTTCTGCCCTCCCATTCTCAGGTTACTGCTCTGCATGTCCATGTGTGGTAGCCCAAAAACACTGACTCTTCCTTTTCCTTGGTCGAATCATCACCAACTGACCCAGTCCAGACCCACCCCAAAGTCCGAGTCAGTGTTTTTGGGCCAACTATCACCAAAAGATTATATTGAACACAACTTCCCAAGGTTAGTTATATAAAGGTCTACAAAATAAAACATCAAGCGTGATATGAAGTAAATACTTTTACTATAGCGGGATGCTAACAAACTAGACTAGGTGGTAGCATCATTATCATCATCGTCGTCAATCTTTCACTTTAAAAAAAAAATCACTTTCGAAAAAAATCATCATCATCAATCTTTGGCTGATAGTAGGCCCAAAAAAGTTTTTTTTATTTCCCTCTTCTCTGTATTTGATCCAAAGTCTAGCTTTTGAACGTTGCTCCTTGGCATCATTAATTTAAACTGTATAACCAAGGAGCTAATTTTCTACATTCCAGCTAACTTTATGAAACTTCTACGGAACCTCTCCTGCTTTAACTTACCAAAAACCGTGCAACCAAGGAGGTAGTTTCCTATATTCCAGCTAGCTTTATGGAACTTCTACAGACCCTCTCCTGCTTTAGCCCAGCTTGGCCAAGTATTTGGCAATACCTTGTAGACGGTTAGCATCGGGCAGGCAGTCGACTTGAACACTTAATCAAATCCTTAAATTCTTCTTGGATCTAAACAATCCTAGGTTGATGGGATAAAGCTCATGAGAATGATGTGCACACCCAAACCTTTTCATATCAGACTGATATACATGGGCATTGCCCTCATAGGAAAGGTTGAACCAAGCACTCTCACTGAGGTACCTAACCTCCTCCGTTCAACCATCCCTGCCAACCTGACACCACTAATCATGCCACCCGATCAGCCATACAGGGCGTAACCTTCTCCATCACACAACCAAACAGAATCCTATGGCCCCGTTCCTCTTGTTTGATAGTAGTTGCCGGACAATAAAACAGTGCGTGTTACATCACCTACACTAGCAAGAACACAACCCGTCCCACAGTCGGGGGCAACCGGGCGAGCGATCCTGGGACCCCACCCAAGATTCCCTACCACTTCAAAACAGAACTCAAACGGCGGGCTCAAACAGGGAACGGAGCTTTACCTGCACAGATAGCCGCCGCAGGAGGATCCTCCACCACAGGAAGAAGCCCTTCCAGAGCCGCACGAGGAGGAAGAACAACAGCAGGCTGATGCCGCCGGCAGAGGGGAGAGAGATGGTGGTGCAGGCTGAGACGTAGATTGACGAGTAGGCCGAGGGTTCTGGAGTGGGGGCGTGGTGGGGGAGACAGAAAGAGGGTTGTTCAGGCGCTAGGCGAAGAAGGTGGGGCGTTGTTGGAAGCGGAGGAGCGGGGGTGGAAGAAGGGGAGAAGAGGACGACGCCGGATTTCGCATAGCGTCGGTTCCGGTTCGGGTATGGTTCGGATCGAACCGGATCGGCTCGTACTGGAGGGGTGGATGGGCGATGTCCAGGAGGGAAGCCGTGTCAGCGACGTAGAGAGGGATGGTGATTGGTGAGAGACAACCACCTGGAGACATCTCACCTGAAAGTGGGGCCTTACACGTCAGGGGGGGGGGATGCGGTAGATTAATCATGTTGGTGAGCTAATTAGGATTAATTAATTAAGATCTTCGGAGAGTGTTAGCAATTTATTTTCCTTCATTTAATAATTCGCCGGGAGTCTCGTGCTTTCTGTTGATCTTATTAATACGTGATATATTAGGTTAAGAAGATAATCTCAAATCTGATGGGCGATAAGTGCGGACTATATATTATGTTAAGACGTCGATCTCAAAGCAGATCAGAAATATCATTTTTTAAGTGTGGACTACTATATTATGTTAAGAAGTCGATCTCAAAACCGATTGAGAATAATTAAATATGCTCATTTAATTTCTTATAAATAAATAAAAGATTTAATCACGTACAATTAAAGATGTCATATAGTGCGAATAATAGACTGTCCGTTTTCGTATCCGATAATAAAGAATCACGTTCGTTTCATGTTCGCTAAACATCCGTAAAATGATGCATCTAAAATTATTTTTTAATATCTGAAAAAATATGATTAACGAATAATTAACAAATAGTTATCAATCATAAGAGTACATTCAAAACTTAAATTTAAGATATAAATTAACTCAATTAGAATAAATTTTAAATTTAAAAAAATAATTCATACGATAAATAAACACATTTTAATTTAGTTCTCATGTCGTCGTCGTTCACGAGTCAACATAAAATAAAATTAAAAATATAAATATATATAATATTATAATATCACTATAGATAAGATAAAACATATAAAAAAAAAGAAAATAAATTAGTTCTCTTGAACTTTAATATCCGTCGTCTTTTTATTTTTTATTTACATTGTACGAAAATAAATAATATATTAAGTTAAACATTTTAAAAAATTATAAATTTTTATGATTTAAAATAAAGTGTAAATGACTTAGATTATATATTTATCTCATCTTTAACATTATTTTCTTTAAAACACTGACTTATTTGAGTTAAATCTAAATTTATTTGACGGTAACAACAGATGGATACGAGTTCTGAATGGAATGTATCTATTTTTGTATCAGTTAAAAAATCAGATATATTTTATATTCGCATCGGTTAATTTATCATTGAAAGAATAATATCTACATATTATTTATTAAATAAATAAAATAAATAATTATTAAATTTTATCGATTACCACCGACGTCACTGCACACAGCTATAGTAAAATTTTAACAAATTCGTCTTCTTCGCCAAAAAAGGTTTTCTTCCGTCTTGCCACCCTATCCGGATTTTGGAGAGAAGAGGGGCCCGGCGGGTGAAAGCTTGCCGTTTGGGCTCATCTGGTGCCGAACCAGGAGCAGACAACGCTTCGCCGAGCATGGGGAACAGCTAAGGAGGAGTGGTCAATTCGGTCACCAACCCAAGCTCCATAATTAATTTTGTTGATGGACCCATAGTCTACGGCTGACAATGGGTCGGGCCGGGTCAGATTTAGCTATACTCAATTCGAGTCCGATTTATCAAGATTAAAGTATGAGCTCGGCCCGGGCCCGACCTATGTCGGGCCGGGTCTGGTCGACCCGACATTATGTAAAAAATATATAATCCGACTAAAATCTAGCCCGATCCGATAACTTAAATAAAATAAAAAATTAATAAATTTTATAATATAAATTTTATAATCTCATTAAATTAATTAAAATTTGATATTAATTATATAATTTGTGTGAAATGATAATTTTAAACTTTTTACTTAAATAAAATAATCTAATTTTAAGTTAATAATTTTTAAAAGTTTGATATTAAATAAAAAAAGAGAACCAGTTAGGTCGACCCGTGAGCTGAACTCAAAACCTGAGTCTGACTCGCGAATCTAGTCGAGTTAGATTTTTAAACCTGACTAAAAATTCACGAGTCAAAAAAAATCTTTCGACCTAATTTAAAATCAGATCAGACTGACAGACCTATCGGATCGACCCGACCCACTGCTAATCTCACGAGATGTTTTGAGGCCAATATATTTGCCATCACACAACGCGCATTCTGCGTCTCACTAGAATTAATCATGAGACTTTTATTTTATCTTATTTTATAGCCCACCCCCAGTTGATATGTGGACCTGATCTAATTAAATTCTCACCATCATGATGAGGGTAGATTTCTTGTCACTGGATCATGTTTGTTACATCCGGTCTCGATTCAATGGATCACATGTGCGTACGTCCAAGGTCATCGTCTCCTGAAACTTGGAGCATGATGTCGTCACAGTGGGTTTGTGAGCCGAGTCATGATCCATTGGGTTTGAAAAGTGACTTTTGTGAATATAATATTATTAAAATTAAATTTGCAAAATATAATTATTATAAATATAATAATGATCATATCGTTACTAGGGCTGTCAATCGGCCTGGCCGGCCAGACAGGCCCGCGGGCCTGGCCCAATTTCGGGCAGGGCGGCAAGGTCTTTTTCGGCCCGCGAATTTTTAGTAGGGCCTAAAAGCCCGGCCCGATTAGACTCGCGAGCCGGGCTCGGGCTTTGAGTTCGGCCCGCGGGCCGACCAGGTCCGATCCCTTCTTTTATTCTCACTTCAAAATTTAAAAATTATTTAGTCAAACTTACGTTATTTTACTTAATTAGAAATTTTAAATATCTCTTTTCACACAAATTATGTAATTAATATTAAAATTTTAATTTATTTAGTGAGATTATAAGTTTTATAGTATTAAATTTATTAATTTTTATTATTTTTATTATTTTATTTAAGTAGTCGGGCCGGGCCGGACCGGGCCTTAGTCGGGCTTTGAATTTTTTACATAATGTCAGGCCCGGCCCGGCCCAACCCGACATAGGTCGGGCCCAGGTCGAGCTCGGGCCTTACTCTTAATAAGTCGGGCCCGGGCCGGGCTGACCTAAGCCCGGCCCGGGTCCGGCCCATTGACAGCCCTAATCGTTACGTTCTTTCAAATAGTATAGAAATTTTATCATGATTAATTTATGTGGTGAATATATTTTTAGATATTTTAATATTCTCCTTAGTCATTTGTGAAACGACGAAAATATCCTCTTCACCGCAAAGAGAGAGAGAGATCCGGGGACTCCCACCATGCCGGGGGTCTTCCGGTGAGGGGGGGTGTTTCTTGCCGCCGATGGCGGAGGGAGGAGTGACCGGCCAAGACGGCTGCGACGGGGCGAAAGGAGTGACCCGCCCGGGGGACGCCGGCGGGACGATCGGCTCGGGGCGTGGTCGTGACGATGGGTGAACGATTGGCTCGAGGCGTGTTCGCGAGGGCGATGTCGGTGAGGGGGGCGGCTGTGGGAGGGGTGAACAGGGGAGGAAGAAAAAGTGGAAGGGAAGGAAGAAGATGCCGAAGAGGAGGGGTCGGCTGCTGTCTGGTTATCAGGAAAGGGGGGTTGAATAGGGGAGGAAGAAGATGCCCGATAGGAGGGGGTCGGCTGCTGCCTGTCATGCTACCCGTGGCTGCCTACTGGACCACCTCCGGCATGTACCTGGTGATGTTGACGGGCTTGGCAGGGAAGTACCCTCTATTCACGCCGGAGGAGGAGAGTGATAGGAACTTGGTCTCCCGAACCCAAGTGCTCGTCCTGGTCCTCCTCCACCAGACCATGCAGATGACCCTTGCCGCCTCCGTCTTCATGGTCCGACCCCCCCCCCCCAAACCCTCTTCTCCGTCGTCACGGGTAGCCGCGCAGTCTTCATATATATGGTAACTTACGCATGAGCTTGTGCAGCTTGTAGGTGGAAAGGGAACCACCACCATCGTCGAACATGGTGCAGCGCCGCCGCCGCCGCCGACCTCACTGCTGCAGGTGCCACGGAAGGTGGGGGTGGCGATGCTTTTTATCGACGCCTGACGGTACTCCTGGCACGACTGACGCACGTGAACAGGTTCCTGTACAAGCACGTCCACTCCTTTCACCACCGCATGGTCGTCCCCTACGCCTACGGCCCGCAGTACTTCCACCTGGTGGACGCCTTCGTCGATGAGATCGTCGGCGGCGTCATGTCCACCTTCGTCTCCGGCATGCCCCCCCAGGGGAGGAAGAAGATAAGTGGAAGGGTAGGAAGAAGATGCCGAAGAGGAGGGGTCGACTGCTGTCTGGTTCGCAGGAGGGGGGGTGAACAGGGGAGGAAGAAGAAGTGGAAGGGGAGGAATAAGATGCCGAAGAGGAGGGGTTCCGGTGAGGGAGGCGCACTTCCGCGGGGAGGGGTGCGCTCCGGTGGGGATGTCGTAGGGGGCGGGGGCGGGGGCGGGGGCGGGGCGGGGATTCCGGCTGGAGAGAAGGGAGGGGTGTTATATTTTATTTTCATTTTTTAACTAAAGATATGTTTGATCTTTTTATGAATCTAACTAAGACTAATTATAATGATACATGTATTAATATATTTTTTAAAAATAATATATTTATAAAATCTCAAATGAAAAATACTGGCTTCCCAGCAACATGTGCAACCGAAGTTATACTCTGTGTCCCATTGATTCAACGCAGACCGATGTAATGGGTAACAAAGCCTGTTCACGGCCAGTCCTATCGCAGGGTACACTCCCCGTTGCATATCGAGATGTGCAATAAATAGAACTCATTGAGATTATTTCATAAGAGTAATGCTCAGTGTATCCACCTCACTAATTATATTTCACACTGTAATTAATGTAATATTTAATTTTTTTAAAATTTTTTTTAGTAATTCTCACGTCTAATTAAGTTGATGTGTCGGTCACGTCACCGAATGACGTGACGTGGGGATTAATTAAATGAAAAATCTTAACCCTATGAATAGTGAAATTGACTCAATTTAACTATTCATAGAGCGACAAATTTATATTTAATTAACATTCACGTCACGTCATCCGTGATCGACATACTAATTTAATTTAACATGAGAGTTACTCAAAAAAAAATTAAAAAAATATTAAATATTGCACTAATTACACTGATGAGTGTAATTAGTGGGGTGGGTGTATTAAACATTACTCATTTGAGAACTAGATGGGATGAGTTATTCCTGCCCCTTAACGCCAATTAACTCTTGGGGGATACTTGATAATGGGGTGGAGTGTTTTATTCGTATTCTTGCATGTGAATAAGTCAGTCACCCTTCCCCGGTTAACGACGAATGTGTGTAAGAAAAAAAAGTGGGACTCACATTTTTCTCTCTCTCATCAATCCCCCTCCTCTATTCTTATTTCAAACAGGCTTTGAGAAATAGCAGATGTGTGATGTCCTGGAGGGGAGCGTGAGTGATTTTGTATGACTAAATTAAGTCAAAGTTAGATTACTCGTTGATCCGTATCAGATTAGAGTGATTTTGTACGATTGAATTAAGTCAAGAGTTGAATACTCATTTATCTATATCTCTCATATCAGTCTCTCTGATCTGATATGATACACCACGAATTGTATGTGACTCGAACTGACTCGATCAAAGTCACGTAAATCTTTCTCTCCCTCCAACTCTCGCAGCCCCTCACCCCTCTCCCTCTTCTCCTCCCCCTCCTGACGCCATTCCCCTCCCCCTCCCTGCTCCTCCCTCTTCCCCACCTCCTCCCTCTCCCCCTTCTGATGAGATTCATCTACTGCCTAGAGGGGGAGGACGAAGGGATCCATCTGATGCCGTTTCTGCTGTCGTTTTTGCCATCTTTGTTGCATGATGTCGCTGCTATAGTAGAGTGCAAAGAAAGAGGAGATGACTCGGTCGAAGTTGACAGATCACGAATCGATTTCTCTCAAATCTGGTACGATACGTCCGAGTCAGTGTGAGTCACACCGAGTCGACGAATCATGAATTAAGTGACCAAGATAGAATATCATTTTGGATATCAAAAAAATTGTTGAGTAGAATCCAATAAACATAGTTGATCTGATGCCATCAATGCCAAGAAAGATCTACCTCAACCAACGAAGTTTACTGAGTAGAGTTCAATGAACTTAGTTATCCACAACAGGAGTTTTTTATTAGTGTCTTAGATGGGGATCTACCTCGATCACCTGTCTCTCTGTTTTATTTGTGCCGGACGAATCCCGTCTTTAGAAAATTTGTGTTTCATGTGTTGAACCCTGCATGAGATTTTCCCAATGGTAGAGGAGCTAAACATCTGCTTCAACGCGATAAGTCAAGTTGAAAAGAAGGCACGGATCAAATTTATACAATAAAAATTGTTCTTCGCTCAACTTTACTCCAATTCAATGTGATGCAGTGTTACTCAAAGAGTCTTGTGCACAATAAGAGGAATAAGAGGAGGACAAGTAAGAGAGAGAGAAAAAAATAAATGAATGCAAAATAAGAAAAATAAAAAAATAAAGAGAAGAAATTGAGGAGATTTTTTTTTCAGTCAAAGGTGTAGCATTGCTTGCTCAATAGACATTCTTGTATCTTGTAATAATAATTTACAAGATTAGTATGGGGATTCTTCCTATACTTGTAAATTCCATTGACATAAAAAAGGAGACATTGGACTTTATGAAGATATTCTTGGAAACTCTCTCAACAGCAACCATTTCATTTGCATATGTTCTACCGGAAGAAAATGGAATTGGGAAGGAGCCTTTTCATCATTGTCATCATCATCATTCCCACCTCAATGGGACTTCCAACAAGGGCCCGGCAGTAGTGACGGCTAGAAGGAGAACAGGAGGTACAGAGATTTTTTTCACAACAATAATTCACATTGATAGCGGTACTGAAACAGCCATAAGCACATAACATTATTTACATTGATGACATGGGAAGGATGTCCACAACACAAACAAAAAGCTACCTGACATTACCTAACAAACACAAGGACTCTACCCACTGAAGCACACCTACCCACTTAACAAAGCCTAAACAATAGCATCCTCCACCTATTTACATGGTGTGCCTCCACAGGCATTGTTGATACAACCACACACAGTAGTAGGTGTTCTCCATGTTGCTTCATGTGCTGATCCTGATAATGAGTTAGAAAAGGAGGAAGTGTCCTAATGCATTGCTGCAAAAACAGCAGCTCCTTCCACCTGAACAGAAGATATTGTTAGTTTACAATAAAGAAAAAGGAAGAAAGTAAAAGACGAAAAAGGAAAGAAGGTTGGTGTGTGGGATACCCAATTGGATGATGGTTAATTTCTATAGGTAGACTTGAAGACTATGACCCCCCCCCAAAAAAAAAAAATCTCATCAGCAGAGTTTCTTCCGTTGAATGGAAGACATTTGGAAATCTTGCGTTTCCATTCAGTTAATCCTTTTTGAGCTCCTAGAGCAATTTGTGATAATTCATACAGCAAGAACTATCCTAATGCTATGTTCCTTCCCTTGAAAGCATGAAAGCATGGCAATTTCTGCCAGCACCAAATTTCTTGTTAAAAGAGTGCCATCAATGCCACAAAGGAGATACTGTTCTTCTATGTTTGGGACAATCATGACAATGATGCCAGGTATCACAGAAAGGGCCATAGCATCTACCTTGAAAGTGGCACCCCAGATCTCTTCCTCTGGTGCAGGGATAGCGGTGATTTTGTTTTTGGGGTTCTCATAGCTTTTCAGTCCCAAGTTTGTTGAAAAGAAACAGCCTGCACATAACAATAGCCAAGTTTGAAAGAGGTAAGGTGTAAATAGTAAATTTACTGACAAATAATAATGCTTTCAAAAGCAATTTCTTTTTTCTTGTTGTTGTTGCAGATGAATGCCAGAAAGAAATGCAAGTGCCCATCAAAGTTTTCTTGTTCCCTTTTTAAAATGTATGTTATCGTGCCATCATAGACCCTAAATAAATTTTTTGGCAATTTTAAGAAACTTACAGATGAAAAGTTGTTTCGTATTTTGCTTCAAGGTCTTGAAATAAAACATACATACATTTAACAATAACATCAAACATTCCCTTCATTTCTAGGCTTCATGGGGATTCTATTACCAAACCAAATAGCATTCTTTTCTTCTGGGTAAAGGTGACCAAGCAATGTCAATGTGAACCATCAATATGCACCACATGAAATGCTTCCTAAATTCCACAAAACATAATCATATCAACAAGAAGACCCATAAGACAAAGCAAAGACAACATCCCACCTACTGAGAACAGTGTCTACCTTGAGGAAAGGATGCAAGTGACTTGCCACATGAACCTTTCAGCAGGTTGACATCATTTGCAAAGGCCACGAATCCATCTGCAGTGATCCCCCAGTACAGAGGGACCTTCCCATCCTGATCCTGAAAGGTAACCATGACCCATTGTTGCCATAAGCTCTTAGAACAGGAGGATCTCCATGAATCCTCATAGACAGCGGGCAGTGACAGTGAAGCATAGGTAGTAGTTACTCACAGAAGCCACAAACAGTGTATTGGTGGACCTGTCGAAGAGGATAAAGCCAAAGCTCCCACTTAGATGGCCAACCATGTGGCTGGGAGGGTAAGGGGCCCTGTCCCGGAGGGCCTTGTAGGCCTCTATCACCAGTAGCACCTCGTTGGCATTCTTGTATAGACCATAATGTTGCCTTAGGTTGCCTAAGTTGTCAAGCACCCCTTCAAATAAGCAGAATATATCATCCTTCACAGCAAATGACCTGGAAAGCATCACACAAAGGAAACAAGAACAAGACCTGTCAGTGACAGGTTCTAAAGAGCTGGAGAGAAGACCCACCCCCAAACCCCTCATCTACAACATTGCTAATGGTTGATTGAGCGATTCATCAGTTATTAGTGAAGCAAGCTTTGTGTTTATAATACAGAGTCTGGGTACCCATCTGAGCTACCTTCTCAAAGACAAATCTATGAGATCCTAATCAAAATAGATCTCACGTGGACCATAAATACCCTTCAACCATAATAATATTCATTTATTACAGAAAATAATCAAGTACTATTTCTTTTTTTATTAAAAGCAGCCAAGTATCCCAGAAATTCAAAACCACCCATTTGTCTAAGCCAAAAATTCAAGCCCACCGGGCTTGTTCCTCAGCTACCTTTCTTTTTTTGGGGGGTCAACTGCTCCTTAGCTACCTTGGACAAGAAGCATTGACTTACAAAAATTAACCCACCCTTTCAGAAGATCATGAAACAGAGTGGTAATACAGATAACCTGCCAAAAACCCCTAATTAAATGATCCAACTGAAGTATGCTAGATCAGACCTCCTTGTAGCCAACAAAAAAAAAAGAGGGCCAAAAGGAGAGAGAAAAAGGAATTTTCCTATAAACATGAATTGACCCCGGTCTCTCCAGATCTGGACAACCCACCAAACGTACTGGTAGAATTAACCAGATCTCCAAACAGTGGCGCAATGCACCCATATTTTAGCGTGATCGGTTTCCATTGGTTCGGCACACTGCGCCGTGGCGCAAACCATTCTTTTCCGTGAGCAGTTGGGCCACCAGAACACGACAACGAAACGTTGTCGGACACGTACACACCAGAAACGTAGAAATTATGTCGGGCCAGCGGTCTCCTGTGCCGCAGGAACATTGTATCTTTAAAGAGTATCGTCTCGTTCCCCCTCACCTCCCCCCGTCTACTTCCTTGCTTCTTCCCTCCCCGGCTGCGAGCAGCGGCCGAGAAGTCCCTAGCAGATGTCCACATATGATGATTACCTGGGGTGGAGGGGGGTCTCGCCGCGGTGGGAGTAGGCGAGGACGCCCTCGTCGCCTCCGACCTTCACCGACACGGCCGGCGCGGCGGCCCCCAGGAACCTCTCCACCAACTCCGCCGCCCTCGTCTTGGGCGACGGCGTCCGGCTCCCCGCCGCCACCAGCTCCTCCGGCGGCGCCACCACCGCTCCGCTGAACACACCCAGCATCCTTCCTCCCTCAAATCACCACAAACAACACCACAAAACAGTAACAAAGGAACACCGAGAAAGAGAGAGGAGAACGGCAAAGGCGCCTCTTTTGGGAAGAGGAGGACAAAGGATGATGGGTGGGAGTGGGGAGGGAAGGGGAGCTCCGCTCCTCACTTATAGGTGGGAAGGTGGCCATGGAAGGAGGTGGAAAAGACCAGAATGGGCTCCTGGTCCGGGGGGCGGGGGCCCTTCTCGAGGGAATCTGGAAAAGGGAACACATGGCGATGGTATTTGGACAGCTTTGGATTCATGGTTGCTGCGGGGTGTTGTCCACAAGCGCAACGGCGGAGTACAGGAATCCCGCGAAGGGGAAAAATCTTATCCGTCGTGTGGTCCGGGCACCGTCTTTGACGTTACCGGCTAGGTGTCCCGAGTTTTGTGCCTACGCACGAGGAGATTTCTCTGTAGATGATTATTTTGCCTACGTAAATAATTGTTCTAAATTTAGAGATCATATCACGGAGAATAAACTCCCTGCAAATTTGAGTTAGCAATGAGAGGGCGGTGAGATTTGTGATGATTTTGGGTGGCTTCACAGTGAAGGTGCTCGATGGTTACTGTTTGGGGGAGATGCTGCCAAGGAGGTCCTCGCGAGGTGTCCTGATCCCCGGACGGCCTTTGCCGTCGGTCTCGATGTGAACATTTGACATGTGTTTTCACGGGAGAGGTTGATTAAATGCCAGTCCATCGATTGAATGATTAACGAAATCATCAAAGTTTTTTTTCGATAAATATTTTTTTAACCGGGAGAGAGAAACTCAAGATTGAATCATAGACCTCCCTCTTCAAAAGGGCGAGATGTCCACGGCGTCACTGACACCGATGAAGATCTTACTAATAGAGTTTCAATGAGAAGAATTATTGACCTGTCATATTTTTTTATCTTTAACATAAATAGGACTTCACTTATATGTAGGAAGATTTTGATAGAAGAGAGAGATAGACATGACGAGGAAGAGTATAATATTTTCTATAAATTTTATTTTGAGATGGATCTTAAAAGAAAAGGGTTGTTAAAAGTTTGAGAAGATTGAAGAAAGGGGATCCAACATTACACTTGTGTAATGGCTAGAGGATGAAAGTGAAATTTATAGCTGGCAATCCACAATTTAATCCAAGACCTCGAGAGCAAGCAAATGGGATTCCAAATTTTGGATTTTTTTATCGTTAAAGATATATTTTTCCCAAAGTCATTAGATGACAAATGTAATATATATATCATTCCATCCCAATGACCTCCGTCTAGAAAGTCAACTCATAGACATATCTTACGCTAGCTTGACACAATTTGAAAAACTTTGATGACCGAGCCGGCTATTTAAATCTAAGGTAGCATTTGACAACACTTTCGAAGGAGGGAAAAATTATGATAATCTTGTTAGTGTTTGGGCATAGTTTATTTCGATAATAGTCCCGTATTGGTTAAATATGTTGTGATTCATCTTCTTATGACCCATGGGCCCTTGTATCTTAACAATGTGATTTTATGGATTCAACATGATATCATAGTGAGTCATAGATCTACCTTTATATATTTGTCAAGTTTGTCTCCGGCATGATTTTTGAGCCAATAGATGCGTGAACACATTTGGAAGGGATCATTTTTTGTCGGAGATTATTGACGATTAGAATTCTCCTTTGAATGGTTACCGCTCTCGTACTTAGCTATGTTATTGGTAGTCAGGAAATTAAAGTGCAAGTTGTATTGGAACTCGATCCCGTTCGGTGATAAAAGGACCAAGCATATCCCGCTTCCGCTAGCGCAGAAAGATCCATCCACATATAACTCCCAGGCAGGCGTTGAGGAGAGCGCGACTCCTTCGTCGGGGAGTGTGCACTCGACGATGAAGGCGGCCAATGCCTGAGCGTAATGTTATTAAGTCGTGCTGAGTCTGACGTATTTTTCTGTCCTCAGTTATCAAATATTATTTAAGATCATCTAATCTAATATCTTATTTTTATGATTAAAAAACTCATCTTAAAATACTACTCACAGATAGAGTGTATCGAAATATTTCTCACGGATAGTGAGATTGTATCAGAAAACTATTCAAGAACAATAGGAGTGCTTCGGAGAAACTATTATACTGTTTCCAGACGTTAGGAGTATAATGTTTTGTCGATCAAATGGGATATGTTAGAATGTGATAATGAACAACAAACAAGAAACGACCGAAATAGAAGTGGATCTCGTGGATCTGAACTGAAGAACGGAAATTGCACAAGAACGGTCGCGCAAGTCAATTGAAATAGAAGAACATTAATCAATAGGGGGCGGTTACATTAGGAGGGAGGGGATGGGGGCGAGACTCTATAAAAAGATGGGTAAAACCTTAGGACGGTTATTTAAACGTGATTTTTTAATTTTTAATAAAAAGAAGTGATATATTTACAAATAAATATGATATTTTTACATAATTAAAATTTACACAGTGATATGTCTATTAATATATTTATAAGAATTTTAAAAAAAAATTCTTAAAAATATATATAAACATTAATACGGCTGCATGGACATAGATGAGTTGACCGTTGAAATAGACTTAACCAAGACTAAATTGTAACCCCAAGTTACCTCAAGATCCACATCACTTGCACCCAAACCATGCACATTAATTTTATCCGCAGCCTAGACTGTAGATCCATGTGAAAGTAAAGATCAAAAGATCTCCAATGCCCCAACTTTGACCTGGATTCTAATTGGCGAAGTGGGTATTGCTATTTCATCTTCTCTCTTCACTTTTTTTCGAATGATCTCATGCTCCCCAGTTATTTACATGGTTAGACTCTATGAATCATGTGTGCAGTAAACTTAGTAAGGACTAAGAATGTAAGAGGAAGAGGATCTTGGAGTGAGTTGAATAGCAGAAGACTTGTGTCAAAGAAGTACGAGATCTTAGATTTGATTCACCCCGAGAAATTTTATCTAATCATGTGTTCAACTTTCAAGAGATATGTGACTCGAGATTTTTTGATCCATCAGATTTTTGGTCACCAAAAAAAAATTTAGAGAAAAACTATCGAGTGTTATTTGGATGGGTGCATGGATCAATAGAAATCAGAATAGGCTTCCTTTTTATCCCTTTCTTACTGTGTCACATGTGACATCAAAGTTTGATTTGATCCCAGGATGCTGAATTCCCCGTCGGTTTGATACCCTTCTTGTTTGATGCATGCTGATTAAAACCAGCTTATTCTAATCCTCCATGGTCATTGTTAATAATATTCCTTTGGCTAGGTAGCGGTTGAGAGGGGAACAAAATTTCGTCGTCCAGTGAGCGATGGGACATATTTGTAAACTAAAAACAGTGTTTGGGTTAGAATTTATTAGTAAAAAATCTCAGGCAATGCATAACCTTAATTTGTAAATTAAGTTGTCACCTTCACAGATATATTAATATAATTCTACCATAAAATATCCTTATGAGAGAGACATTTTTACGCTTATTTTATACTGTACACTTTCCAACGTCTCACGTATAAGATTTATCGACCCGATCACATCGGTCGTATCGATTTTTTGTCGATATGATACGATACGACATCATATTGATCCGTACCGCAAAGTGTCAATATTAAAAAAATATTTGATAAATATATATTATCATAAAATATAACAAAATATTATGTGTTATGTAGTAGTTAATATTTGTGTTAGGTGTGTGTGAGATAAATGATTTAAATCTCACAAATATCATGTATTTTTTTGTTTATTTTTTTAAAAGAACAATGAAAAAATAAAAAAAATTACCACTAGTGTGTTTTGAATTTAAATCTCAACTTTCTAAATGAAGACTCTTAATCAAACTACTTATAAAATCATATTTAATATAAAATAATATATATAATAGTTAAAATATATAAATTATGTACCGATTACAGATCACAGACCGGTCGTAGATCAGTCTGTGACTCATACAGTTCGGTACGGATGATACACCTAACAAACCTTACTCACATAGACATCATAAACATTGTACTACTATGGTTAACTCAATTTGTTTATGCTGGTCTCCCATTAGTTTACAACATGTAATTAACCTGGGGGACACCTTGCAGCTAATCTTTAAACAGGGGATTACAGCAGAATATTATGCTAATTAGTATGCTTGTAAGAAGGTTATATTTGCAGATAACTTTATTTTAAATTATACTTCCATTTTAGTTGTAATGCATCCTCATTTTCCATATGAAAACACAAAAGATGTCGTAGATTCACACGTGATGTCTGTAGACTGTAAGGACAAAGAACAGTAGCCTAGTGACTGCCTAAGATTCATCAAAATACAAAACTTTGGATCATTACAAATCTTATTTGATTAGACATCAGATCCCATAATGTAAAATAGAGATAACTTTGAAAAGTTTTAATAATATATTATATCTTTACTTTTATTAAATTTATCTCAATACTCGTCGAATCTTTATTTTTTTTTTGAAACGTGAACATACTGATTTCATTCATGACAAACGAATATCAAGTACATGGATACACAGAACACATAGACGAACAACGACGGCCAAATCGGGCCCAAACAGACGACCGACCAACATAGAGAAAGACAGCAAAAGGAAACGGCAGAGATAACAGACACCAGACTTGGCTGCGGAATCTTCGGAATGCCGAGGAAGATGCAATCGCTTTCGTCGGTGACGGGGCTCGTCCTCGCGGAGCGCTTGGCTTCCGAACCGCTCTGATCGAATGCGGTATGAAAAGGATACTCGAGAGACCAGTATCTCGAGGGATGCATGGGGGTAATACACAGATTCACCGAGTCATGTTGGGATCGAGGGTGAGGAAACGACACTGCATCTTCAAATCTTTATGACTTACGGCCAACAACCTTTCAGAATAATTAACCTCAGGTGAGTCGGAAGAAGGCAAATAACTAATCTACCCTCGATCAACTCCTCTCTCTCTCTCTCTCTAATGTGTAGTTTCACATGATAGGTGAATCGGGGTAAATTTCATATAGAATTATAGATAGAGATGTGGAGATAATATTTAAAAATTTTAAAGATAGACAGATAAGTTTTCTTAAAAAAAATACACAAACTATTCAAAAGATTGGAACTAAAGAGTTGACCCGGTTTGTGTCTTCCTTAATCCGACTGTCCAATCCGATGTGGATTTTTTTAAAAAAAACTATTTAGTGGATCCAATTAGATGAACCGTGGAAGAAATCGGGGTCGCCAAGTGGCGCGGGCAAGTGGCCGAGTGGGCGGTGCGGGTCTCGATCGAGCGATTCGGACCCTATTTATTGGAGCCGCTCGCTTTCATCCCACCCCAAGGGACCACCGGATCCACGAAACAGATATTGGATCCAAACGAGTGAGTGATGGTTGGAAGACAAGGTGGGAAACGATGCACATCATATGTCACATAAAAATTCCAGAGATTCTATGGCTTCTAGGAATTCAGAATTAACAAGTTTTGGTGCAAATATAAGGTGTATCCAAATGTGGATCCAATAAAAGAAAATACGATGCTCGTAAGGTAAGGTATGTAATATCAAGGTTTATCGGTCCGATCGTACGGATTATATCAATATTTTATTGATATGATACGATACGATATTATATCACATCGTATGAATATATGTTAAGAAATAAATATTATTATATAAATATTTAAAATAAAAATAATATGATAAAAAATCATTTGTAGCACAGTAGTTTGAGTGTCCGTGGTGCATTAAATTTTGCTTCAATTTATGAAGAAGATTGGGATAAAAAGAAACAAAAACTTTGAATTCTACAAATTTCGAACCATGAATCTCCTAGTTTTTAACACTCCACTGAACTAAACAACATAGGAAGACTTGTTTAATATAAAATAAAATAAATAATATTTATAAAAATTAAATAATATGAATAGCGTATCGATTACGTACCACGCACCGGTCGTATCGATCATCAGTTGGTATGATACGTACATGCGGTACGAGTCGCACCGTACCGATTTGTCAGAGCTTGTGTAGTATTGATAAAACATATGACACTCTAAAATCATAATTTGTTTCAAAATTATTACTGATAAAGAATTAATTATTTTTTTAACGAGGGAGAACCTAACACAATGGTACAAGTGTGAGAGACTTGAGTTTAAAACTAACTTACGTGTAGTTTTTTCTCCCAACATTAATAAATTTCAGACTCACGTCTTTTGAATATTAAATGTGAGTCAAGTAAATCTCACTCGAGAGTCGAATCTGAGATCTCTTTACCACGAGACGGGGTCATTATTAATCAACCCACTTAGGGAGCTTATTATTCTAAATCATTAAAAATTAGCATGGTGTCATTTTTTGAAATATTAAATTAGTATTAAATTTAATATTTAATCCATTATTTCATATGCACTTTGATCTATTTCCGTTGCTTGTACAATCCAATACTTTATTCCATATAAGTAATTTTTAAAATGGATCTTACAATTGTCGGACCATGGATTGCCATACACATCTTACATGAGAGGACTCAAATTGCTGGTTTATTATTCAAGTTGTGCATATATTCTTCCCTAAGAATCTAGTTAAAAAGAAGCTACGCTGAACATATAATTGCATGTACATTTTTTCCACGTTCAAAAATACTTATTCTTGCACTTTGGATTATGTGCTGCCACGCTTTGATGGAGTATTCCATGGACATTCCACTTCCAATGATCATCTATGTAATCTATGGTAAGAATATCAGGTGGAACAATCAAGAAATTCTCATGAGAGTTACACCAAGCAAATTGGCAAGATAAAATTATTTTTATACCCTTAATTTTTAAAAAATAACTACCATATCCTTGCCTTTACGATATTTATCCTAATATGTCTTAAATCTCTAAACCTCAGTTGCAATGCCCACGAGGTTATTACATCCTATGTAAACAGTGATAACTAAGTCATGTGAAAATGTGCCCATCTTGAACCTCCTTGTCGCACAAGATGAACAATAAAGAAGCAGTAACAACATTGGTGTTCTCAAAACTATTGACCCAACGAACAATGAAGTCAATCGCAAACCAGAGCAACGGGAGGCGGGGCTACGCTAGAGCAAGACGATGACGCCGATGGCGACCAGCCAGTTAGTCCTCATCATTGCCCACCTTCTCGTCCCTCGAGGAAGATGGCAACTCTCTCTGCCTCCTCCTTACTCCTCTCTAAGCACCATCAGTGTCGGCGGCGGCGGCTGATATCCTTCTAGGCACACTCCCCCTCTCCTCCTCCTCCTCCGGTGTAAAGATGGATGTGCACATTGGATCTTCTTCCTCCTCTTCTTCTCAGACTTCTCTTGTGGAAGAAGGTAGTAAGAGATTGCCTTCTTCTTTTTAAAAATAATTTGAGCGCTTTTCTTGTGTTCCTCACTATCCTTCTAGGGGAGAGGTGGTAAAGGCACTTGTCGTGGCCATCCGTGGACCTAGCGTTGTGAGGCACTATCCAACATCCATCCGTTCGTTGATCTCGCTGCTCCTTTGGACCCTTGATCGGGAGCCGTGGTGGAGGTCACAGGGCATACCCAGCGGGCGACATACTGTAATGTCGGGGTGCTCTATTGCAATGTCAAGGTGATGTACCCGATGGGGTTTCACCTGCGAAACAGTGGGGAACCTCAGGCATGGTAGGATGGCATGCTTAGCTGGTGGGTGTTGATGTTTTATGTGTGGGAGGAGGGGCATCCGGGGAGGGCAAAGAGGGTGACTAGGAGAGACGATTGCATCGGGGAGGGGAGGTGGAAGCAAGGCTCGGACTTTAATTGTTGACCAAAATGTGTGTGTGTGTGTGAGAGAGAGAGTTGACAAGGATAGGTTAGTCATTTTTCTCCTTCTAATTCACCTTGAGTTACCCACTGTGAGCATGATTTGATGGATCGATCCGGTACGTGTGATACAGGACATATCAGATCGTACCAGTCAAACATCGGCACGATCGGTCCGCAGCACGAACGTGATTCGGGAAGGTGAGTTTCAACGACGACATGCCAAGCTTCCGGACGGTAGCAACAACATCAGTCGTACCGTGCCGTACCAACAAAAAAATGGTACGTGCGATTCGGACGGCACGGCAAATCTTGACGATGAGGGATCATTTATGGCATGGGTAAGGTGCGGGGCTCATAAAGATTTGTAAGGTGTTGGGATAAATATCGTGAAAGTAGAGATATACTGTGATTTTTTAAAATATATTAAGGGTATTGAGATAATTTTTCCAGTTAGCATCGGTTGAATCTTTGTTACATTTCATCATCTAAACTTAGAGTTAAGTTTCAACCCAAGATATAGTAGGGTTAGGAGGATATGGTGATGATAAATGTGAAAATTACACTTAATCGTAAGAAATATATATGACCTATTTTATAGCAACCACGTTTAAAATTAGACCCTTAACTAATGTATACGTGTAAAACATTGCCCCCAGAGAGAGAGAGAGAGAGAGAGAGAGAGAGAGAGAGAGAGAGAGAGAGAGAGAGAGAGAGAGAGAGAGAGAGAGAGAGAGAGAGAGAGAGAGAGAGAGAGAGAGAGAGAGAGAGAGAGAGAGAGAGAGAGCGCTATGGGGGCACCATGTTTTGGGGACAATGACACACCTATTGCGCCCCCCCCCCCCAAACGGTCAAAAGCAAAGCGAGGACCCCCGAGGGAGTTGCCTTCACCAACTTGTGATTTATTCCATCTCGCATTCCAGTACTGACTACTGAGTACCGTATTCTCTCTTCTCTGTTTATTTTTCTCACCGTCCGTGCTATCTTTCATGTTTCTGTCGAGTTGAGGTCTGCTGTACCCAATAATTTTGGTTATAAGAATATATATATATATATATATATATATGTTTTATAGTATACAAATATATGTTAAATGGAGTGGTTTTGGTGAAATATGTATAGCAGGGGGTCGCCCACTTGTAGATAATATATATATATATATGTGTTTTATAGTATACAATTATTTTATAAGTAAGCTCACAGACTGTCCATGTGGTGGTGACCACGGGCCAAGTCTGTGGGCTGTAACAGCCGGCGGCCCCTTGTTTGGTTGGATTCCCCCGTGTGGATCGAATCTCCCCACGTGAGGCGACATGTCACGTGAGGAAGAAATTCTCTGGTTCGACCACCCACGCTGCAACTTCTCAACTTGCTTTCTCGGTGTGTGTGTGTGTGTATAGCTTGGCCTTAATTAATCCGTCACTGATGACCCAAGCCAAGCCACGGAAGAAACAAAGCAAAGATAATTAGTACTAATTTAATGAGCAGATCCAGCAAGTGGACGGGAAGCATGGACTGTAGGTCTAGGTATAGACATCAAGATGGCCCCCGATGATTTCATCGCCACTTTGATATTAGGTCAGGATAAGCTAACCTAGGTGGGTCTAGGGTGGGCTATTCCTATTTTCATATTTTTAGTTTGGTATCTATCTTACCCTAGAAAGGTAGAATATTCCCGAGAGAAATGAAATGAGTTAACTCTGGATTAAATATCTTAATCTTATCTGACTACGAGTGATATATTTTGACTCCCAAATTAGAATAACTCGTCCACCCGTAAATTATTCATTCTAACCTATTGCAAGAGGTGAGAGTTCGTTAAGGGTGACTTTGATAACAAGGGTGAATATGATGAGTTATTCCGCTTACTCGTCCTTAATCGAGTTTGGTAGCAGAGTTAAGTTATCTAGGGTCGATTAGGGTTAAGGCCCTTGTTCTAGAAATAACTCATTCTAGAGTTATTCTTAGGATAAGAGTAAATTATCAAGCTCAAAAATAAAAAATTTAAAGAATGATTCACCCGAACTCACCTCAGATAATTCATCCTAATCTATTATCAAAGAGACCTAGAAGAATGCATTGTTATTTGTGGAAGCCATAGAAGACCTTTCCGCAAAGTTATCTAAGCCCATGAAAGTGGTGGTGTGGGGGGGGGGGGTCATTTGTTTATTATATATGTATAAGGTGTTTGAGTAGCCAAGTTATTTAAGAATGGGGCTTTTGGGTGTGTACCCTTCCCAGACATCAAAAAAAAAAAGTATGCAAAAGTTTGTCTTCTGAATGTTTAATTATATATTATATATCCATCATGTACATGTAGTTGTTGTCACATGATAGGGTGATAGATCAGAAGAGTCTTCACCATGGATAAACCAGTAGTTGCTATCACATTCAGATCGATGTCTTCCCATTACCCAAACCACTGAATCGTTCCCACGCGTGGCAGCCGATCACAACTGTGGGTCCCGATACATGACAAACCCAAGGGGGCGTTGAACGAGGTTTAAGACAAATTAAACATTATTTAAAAGTAATCTAACATAATAAGCCATTAAAGATGTAAACTATAAGTTAAAAGGACACAAACACGACCTCTAAGAATAGGAGATGAGAGAAAAAAAAGATCAATCACACCGATAGATGTCGATTTTTATATTGGTTCGGGCTTCTCTGGGAGACTTATGTCCACTCCCCCACATTTGTGAGGTGTTTACGACATTAAATCAAACTTGCAAGTAATACACACAACTCATATGGTGGAAGACATCCTCGGCAAGATGTAGGAGCATCTACACACAGAGAGAGAGAGAGAGTTAGCCCGATGTGAAACTTGAAGGATGTCTCCCCCTTGATGTAACACGCTTAGGAAGAGTGGAAGACTCTCACACATGCTCCTCCTCTGATCCTTTGAAGCTCCTTTAGTTTAGAATCGCAAGTTGAAGCACCACCAAAGAGTAAAGACAAAGAGGAATGAGAAACTCTATGATGCATGAAGTTGTAGCTCTTTCTCTCACTTCCCAACCCCACCCAATGGGAGGAAAATCTTCCTATTTATCCTTTCACAAGTTGGACCCTTGTACTTACTGGATTGGAGTAGGTAGGATCTTAAACGGTCAAAACGCTTGATCGGTCAAAAGTAGAAAAGCGAGTTTGGGTCGACTAACCCGACATTTTAGGTTGACCCATATTTGTGGGTGGATCAGCCTTGCTCTGGGGTCGACCCCTAACTAGTATGCAACAAATCTAAGAAAACTCAATACTCGGGCGTTTTGGGTCAACCCATAGGTAGACCCATGGTGTGACCTCTCACCCTATTTAGGTCCGTTTAAGCTAGTTTCTTCCACCTATCTTCGTGTGTTCGTCTCGAATTCTATTCTACAATTTCTCTAATGAACTTCCCTTAAAACACAAGATCTCACAAGACTGATTAGTTAAATTGATTGGATTTAAAATCATCAAAACACTAGTCCAAAGATAATAATATCTCCCTTTTTGTCGATGAAAAAATCATTAACAAAAGTATCATAATCAATCACACAAGCATGCATTAATCTCGACTTAGCATTAAAAAAAACGGAAGATTTCACGTAAACACATCATACCCATCGATCATACAAAATCGATCACATGGAAGCATAAATAAAATGAACACACACCGATCATCACACCATTATCGCAATCATATATTCTCCCCCTTCTTGACATCATCAAGGAGAGTGTGCGATGAGGATTAACGAGCAATTCCACAAATCATGATGAAGAACAATTTTAAATAAGCTAAGCCACTGCCAATTAAATTTATATGGTTGCAAAATCTTGACATGAGTACATAGAGTGCATGATGCATATCATAAGACGCGAAAACTATTCCAAATACATGCCAAAAGATAAAAGATACCTAGATGCAAATAAAAAAACATGCAAACTAGATGAACATGCAAGCAACTAGATAGGGATGTCGGTCCGTTGACATCATGTTTTTGAGACACGGTTTAAGGATCTTAAGGAGGTGGGTTAAAGAAATGGCTCCAAAGGTCGACCAGAAGTCTAGACTGATTGATTTACTCTTCCCAAAGTTGCTGTTGAATCCTGGACTAGTATATAGCCCAGTGACATTCTGTGAGAGTTGATCCAATCTGAGTGTCATATGGCTCAAGTCTGCTTGAGGCTCCCCTCGAGGTGCAATGAATGGTTGGGAGGGAATTCAGCTTGAGACTCCTCCTGAGCTCAGCTTAGGATCATTTTTCAAGCAAAATTTTAGTAATTTTCCAAATTATATTTTGGAGACAATTGAATCGATGGATTAGGTGTCGAGAGACAGTTTCTCTACGTCATTTTACTCTCAAAGTCACAAAGCTAGACCATTTTTATGGGTAAGAATTTTGATGCAATTCCTAATATGGAAATGCAACATGATCTAAAGATTAGATACAATTGAATGCTAATAGATTATTTAAAAAAATAAAAATGATTTATGTAAATCAAGCATCTAAGTTACACATGTCAAGTTCTCTACGAATAGAAGTGAAGTGGTTCTCATTCAATGGTTTTGTGAAGATGTTCATAAGTTGGTGAGTTGTGTCAATGAAATTTAATGAAATATCACTCTTAGACTAATAAGATGGTGGCGGACTTTGTTTTGCTTTGTGCGAGAGTGTTGAATTAGATTTTTATTCTGATTAATAACATTTATATTATCACACGTGATAGGAATACTACTCAAGTAAGTTGTGTAAGCAACTAGTTGATGCTTTAACCAATGCTCTTGAGCATAACAACTTCTGACAGCCACATGCTCAACTTTGACCATTGACAATGCTATGAAATGTTGCTTCTTAGAGGACCATGAGATTAATCCTCTTAAGAATTGTCAAATTATGTTGGTGCTCTTCCTATCTATTTTACAACCGGCAAAATCCGCATCCGAAAAAATAATGAATTTAAAAACGCAATTACACATATACCTAAGACTAATATTAAGAGTAGAAGCAAGATATCTAATTATTCTTTTTATAGCAATTACGTGTGATTCTTTAGGTTTTACTTGAAAACACACACATATGCGTACACTAAATTGAATATCTGGTTGGCTTGCCATGAGATACAAGAGTGAGTCAATCGTACCCCGATATAATTTTTGATTCACATCTTTGCCTTCATTATCTGAGTCGAGTTTTGTGGATGGTGACATAGGAGTTGACATGCACTTCCCTGTATCCAAATTCTACTTCTTCAAGAGTTCTCTTGTATACTTAGCTTGGTTGATGAAGATTTTATCCTTGAGTTGTTTAATTTAGAGTCCAAAGAAGAATTTGAGTTCTCCCATAAGACTCATATCAAATTCTCCCTATATGATCTTTGAAAATTCTTGGGAAAGAGATTCATTGGTTAACCCAAATACAATATCATCCACTTAGATTTGTACAAGGAGAATATGATGTTTACGATGCTTCACAAATAATGTAGTATCAACCAAATTTTGTTTGAAAAATAGAAATGAGCTTAGTCTTTCATATCAAGCCCATGGTGATTATTTCGAACCATATCAAGTTTTATGCAATTTAAAACGTGATTTGGAAAATCAAATCTTCAAAATCGGATGGTTGTTTCATATACACGTCATCTTTTATAAAACCATTTAAAAACACACTCTTAACATTTAGTTGAAAAGGTTTGAAATCTTTGAAACATGCAAATATAATCTAAGCAACTGGAGCATATGATTCCCCAAAGCAATGTCTTCCTATTACGTATATCCTTGAGCTAGAAGCCTAGCTTTGTTCCGTACTACTACACCCATTTCGCTAAGTTTGTTCCAAAAAATGCACTTAATTCTTATAACAAAGTAGTCCTTCGGACGAGGAGCCAGATCAAATCCCATTTCTATTAAATTGGTTGGTGCATAGCCAAAATCCAATGCTCATCATTCAAAGCCTCATCAATGTCTTTAGGTTTAGTTTGATAAATAAAAGCAAGATAATCACATTCCAATACTTGTCCATATGATGATCGAGTTTTCATTCTCAATTCTGGATCATCCAAGATGCTTTCTTTGGGATGCCTTTTCATAATCTTCTGCACCTTTGAAAGTCCTTTTAGCGTACAGGGTGTTGATTGTAGTGACTATAATGGAGGGTCTTCCTTTGCCTCTTCTTCATTGGGTTCCTTGAGTTGAATCATTTTCTATCTCGAGAATACGATCATCCTTGTTCTCCGATGACCAAATTAGAGTGTCCTCCACCTTTTTCTCTAGAATTCCCAAATCATCATCATCATACACTTGACCTACTTTTAGAGTTTGGTTAGTTTCATCAAATAGCACATGGGGTGTTTTTTCTACAATTAAAGTTATTCTATTGAATACACGAAATGCTCTAGAATTGAGAGAATAACCAAGGAAGATATCTTCATCACTCTTAGTATCAAACTTACCCAAATTATCCTTACCATTATTCGATACAAAGCATTTACATCCAAATGACTTGAAGTAGGAGATGGCCGGCTTCTTTCCTTTGTATATCTTGTATGGAGTTTTAAGCAACAAAGGTCTAATCATGCACGATTAGTAATATAACATGTAGTGTTAATAGCTTCCGCCCAAAAATACCTAGGTTGGTCATTTTCACAAAGTATAATGCGAGTCATATCAACTAAAGTTTGGTTCTTCCTCTCCATGACTCCATTTTATTGTGTTGTCTTTAAGAGTGGAAAAGTTATGATCAAAATTATTTTCAGAGCAAAATCTATCAAATTCTTGATTTTCAAATTTCTTACCATGGTCAGTATAAATGGAAGTGATTTAATAGCCTTTCTTATTTTGGACACGTTTATAAAATTCATAAATTTAATGATAGCTTCATTTTTATGAGCAAGGAAATATACTCAAGTGAATCGAGAAAAATCATCTACAATAACAAAGTCATATATCTTATCTCCTAGGATAGAGGTCTTCGTAGGCCCATATAACTCAAGATGAAACAATTGTAAGGGCCTAGAGGTGTTAACAATGTTCTTTCATTTAAATGAAGATCTAATGTGCTTGCCCATAGCATAAGCATCACTCACCTTAATTATCACTTTCAATGGTTATTTTAGGCCATCATACAACTAGGTCAAGTCTAGACAATTTAAAGATAACCCCAAAATTAGTATACCTAAGTCTCCTATGTCACAACTAAGCATTCTCATTCTCATTGGCAACCAAACAAACATCAATATTATTAACTTCATCTAAAGAGATGATATAAATATTGTTATCTTGAACACTCACAAATTTCATTTCATTAGAAGTTTTATCTAAAAACATGCAATGGGTAGCATCAAATACAACTTTATAATCTCTATCATATAGTTGGCTAATGATAAACAAATTATGTCTTAAATATTTAATAATAAGCACATGTTCTATAGAGTTAAATGCATTATTACCAACATTATCTATTCCAGTCACTTTTCCTTTACCATTGTCACCAAATGTGACAGGTACTCTTTCCTTGACTTTTAGAGACGTGAAATGAGTTTTATCTCCCATCATGTGTCTTGAGTACCTACTATCTAAATACCATTGATTTTTCATGACTCAAAGACACACCTACAAAATAAAGTCATTCTCACATTTGCTTCTTTGGTACCCACATTTTGGCGGGTCTAACTTTTTTTATCCAATCTTTAACTAATTCTCGGGGAACCCACATAGTCCTTGTCCCATGTGCATTCTTCTGGTGCCAACAACTATTGATATAATGTCCATTTTTTATCATAATAATTGCATGTTGCAAATGGAACACTAGATGAAGATGTTTTAATAAATGAAGTTTTTGTAACAATTATTTTTTATTTTTAGTAAAAGCATAGCCAATACCTTCCTTAATAAATACACCAACATAAGTTCTAAGGATTGCATTAAGATTTTCTCTACTTTTAACAAATTTAGATAATGTAATATGTAAGTTATCAATTTTCTCCTTTAAATCATAAATCGTATTTTTCATATATGGAATGTCTTTTTCAAATAGTGCAATTTTCTCTTTCAATGATGCATTCTCAATTTCCAAAGAAGCATTCTCATTTTTTAACAATGTATTCTCTTTATTAAGCATATCAACTTCAAGCGAGTCATTGTTATCATGAACGAGAGAAATTTCCCTTTTTAGTATTTTATTCTTTAATTTCAATTTCTTATATTTTTCATATATATTTTCAAGAGCTAATTGCAATTGTTCATTAATTGAAGGAGAAGCATCATAATGTATCTCAGATGGCTCATCCCCTTGGGCCGTTAAGCAAAGGTTGACAATTGCATCACCAAGATCTTCCAATGACTCTTCTTTTTTCACTCCACCTGGCATCCAAGACTTTCTTCTTAGGTCTTTCCATTTCTTTTTTGAATTTCTTTAGAAGTTCTAGACAGTCTCTAATCAGTGGAGCAACTCTCGGATGAATTTTCAATGTTCTTAGTGAGTCAGTTGATAATTTAGGTCATATAGATACTCGCACAATATCTCCTATTCATAGATTCGCACCCACCTTTTTAAATATGAAATTATCAATATTTGAAATAAGGGTTAAAGTAGTGGATCTTTTAGCCACTTATCGCTGTGGAGGAAAATTCAAACTATTTGGGAGAGTTGGAGTGGGTAAAACAATAGTCATTATCGAATTGATCAACAACATTGCGAAAGCTCATGGGGGTGTATCTGTATTTGGTGGAGTATGCAAACGTACTCCTGAAGGAAATGGTCTTTACATGGAAATGAAAGAATATGGAGTGATTAATGAACAAAATATTGCAAAATCAAAAGTAACTCTCATCTATGGTCAGATGAATGAACCGTCGGGAGCTCATATGAGAGTTGATTTGTCCGCTTGCACTCGTAGCATATGATATCTTTATCCTTACTTGACTCTCCATTGGTAGGTGACTTCTTCATTGGGTACTTCTTTGTATCACCTTGTACTTTTCTCTTTCTTTGAAGGAATTTGTGAACTTGGCGTGTGAGGTGGGTTATCTCATCCTCATCCTCATCCTCATCCTCATCGTTGGGGATTTGAGAGCGACTGACTTCTTCTTTAATTCCTCTTCACTCCTCTTGAAGTTTATCTCATAGGTCAATTGTGACCCTATGAGTTCGTCAAGGACAATGTCTATATGTCATTTTGTTCCTCAATAGTTGTAACCTTTGGACTCCAAGACAAAGGAAGTGAACATAATACTTTCCTAACAAGTTCAGAATTTGTATAAGTTTTACCAAAGGCCCTTAGCCCATTGGTGATTTCTGTGAGACACGCAAACAACTCCGAGATGGTTTCTTCGGGCTTCATCTTGAATAGTTCATAGTCCCACAGAAGCAAATTAACCTTGGTTTTCTTGACTTACGAGATTCCTTCATATATCAAAACTAGCTTGTCTCACATTTCCTTTCCACTGGTGCACATTGAAACACGATTATATTGGTTAGAATGTAAGGCACATTGCATCACATTCATTGCGGTATAGTTAATAGTTGATTGCCCAATTTGTGCTCTATCCCATGAGTACTGAGGATGGAAGAACATAGAAACCATTCTCTATTACCTTTCACACTTTATGGTCTTGAGACCTAAGGAAGATAATCGTATGATTCTTCCAATAGGAATAATTAGATCCATCAAAGAATGATGGGCTACAAATAGAGTGCCCTTCTAGAAGTATAAATCCACCTCAGTTTGTCATATGTTAGATCTCTCAAGGTGGTTAGACCTATAGAAATTGAGCCTTAACTCTGATATCACTTGTTGGTCCCGATATATGACAAACTCAAGAAGGGGTGGACTGAGTTTAATAGAAATTAACACTATTTAAAACCAATCTAGCACAATAAGTGATTAAAGATGTAAGCTAAGTTAAAAAGGCACAAACACAATCACAAAGAATGGGGGATGAGAGGAAAATGATCAATCACACTAATGGACGTCGATTAAAGTGGTTCGGACTCCCTTTTTGGAGACCTACATCAACTCTCCTACATTTGTGAGATGTTTACTGTACTAAATTAAACTTGTAAGTAACACACACAACACACACAATAAGGGACGTCCTCACCAAGGTGCTAAGAGCACCTACACACACAAGGGCGAAGCCCTCACACACACACAAGATGTTTATAACTTCAAAGATCCAATATTTCCAATGAAATCATCAATAGAATGAGAAGGAAGAGTGTTGATATGAAGCTTGAAGGATGCCTCCCCCTTGATGTAGCACACTTAGGAAGAGTGGAAGATTCTTATACACACTCCTCTTTCAACCTTCTCGAGCTCCCTTAACTTGGAATCGCAAGTTGAAGCACCATCAAAGGCAAGGAGGAATAGAAAACCCTAGGATGCACTAGGTTGTACCTCTATCTCACTTCTCAACCCCTCTCAAGGGGAGAAAAACCTTCTTATTTATCTTTTCACAAACTGGACCCCTTGTACTTGTCGAATTGAAGTAGGTAGAATCATAAACAGTCGAAACGTTTGACCGGTCAAATAGGTCAAATACAAAAAAGTAGATTTGGGTCAACTAACTCACATTTTCAGTCGACCCATATTTGTGAGTCGACCAAACTTATTCTGGAGGGTCGACTCCTAAATGGTCTGTAATGGATCTGAGAAAAACAAATGCTATGGCATTTTGGGTCAACCCATGGTGCGACCTCTCACTCTGCTCAGGTCCATTTGAGCTAGTTTATTCGGCTTATCAATCTTCACGCATTATCTGCTCATTCTCTTCTACAATTTTCTCTAACAAATTTCTCTTAAAACACAAGATCTCACAAGATTAATTAGTTAAATTGATTGAATTTTAGAATCATCGATCAAAACACAGGTCCGGAAACAACAACAACCTACAGTAACTCCCACCATACTGCAATAAAGCACTGCCCACGAAGAAGGGAGCAATTGAAAAAACAAATGCTTCAACCCTCACAAAACAGGACACTATATCGTAATTAACCTCCCTGTACTCAGCTGTTTCCAGGCCTTTGTAAGGGTGGAAACTAGCTCACCCGCTAGTGATGCCGAGGACAGCTCATCTGTATACCCTAGATGAACTAGTTCAATTGAAACTCACATATGGTCTGACTTCCATTGGCAATCTGGAGGACCATGCACTCACCCATCCATGCAGATTAGATGCATGTTAAGCACATTTGCTGTCCATGACCAAGTAGATCATGTTGGAGAGTGCCGTGTGGGTGCAGTACTGTAGGGAAGGTGCCACTGCCACAGGGTATAATATCTCACTGTCCACAGCAACTACGTACACTGGTGCACATCCCACAGAGCCACAGCGGCTGACCAAGCACAGGCCATGGACCATGGTCCGTTTTCATTACCTACTTGGTGATTTCACCTGGAGCTGCGTATGGAGAGTGATAACCTGTCCACAGCACTCCGGCCAGTCCTGGGTGTAGCTCAGAGAAATCTCTTTACGCACGCCTCCTCCTACCAAACGATCATATCCCTTCTTCTATTATCAAACTTTAAGACTTATAAGTGAGTGCACTTAATAATAATTAGGATTAATATAAGTCTTTGCATACACACTGTCGATGATTCATATTGATAGATGTTGTGAGTTGATCGTGGTGAAAACACGTCTGGACATCTGTACTCAGTGTGTGCAGATGATGGTGATTTAGGGCAAACATTCCACACGTTTCCTCTTATAGTCTTTTTTTCCCCTCTTCCTTCTTCCTTTGACATCTTTTCTTCCTTGTACTTATCTCTAACTCACTTGTCTCTGAATACGTATAAATTTGATATGTCTCTTTTGAGATATTGTCCCTGCTACATCCAGAGATAGATAAGATTTTATCTTTTTTTACTGATAAAAAAGGCCTTCAAAGGAGAAGATTTAGGTCTCACTTAATCTTTGTAGTTTCTAATATGGGATCTTTTGAACTATTTTCTTAGTACAAATTTGAGATATCTCCTTTGAGATATTGTCCCCGCTATGTTCGAGGACGACTAAGATTTTATCATTTTTTACTGATAAAAAAATCCTCAAAAGAGAAGACTTGAGTATTACCTAATAAACACATGTCCATCTTTATAATTTTCAATATAAGATCTTTTTTGAGCCCCGTTATTAAGCCTCTATAATTCCCTTCCCTTCTGACTTACGTGCTTTCACCACTTTCAGTGACCTTCAAATCTTCAGAAGTTTCTCGGAGTCAGCTGAAGCTTCCTTTTTCTTCTTCTTCCTAATTTTCATTTCTCTTTTCTATTCTATTCAGGACTCTATCTATAATAATTTTACAATGGCTCAGAAAGGTTACAGACTTCATCCGAGTGAGTTGTTTCCTTGACTTACTTCGTGTTCAAGTTGCGACATTACTTGCCCCGTTTCCGCGATGAATAGCCTAAACAAGTCCCCACCTCCAAACTTCCAAGCAGAGTCAAAGAACTTGTTCAAAGCATCATAAGTATAATGATCGTATTAGCCCCGAAATGACATTATAATTAAATCCATGTGCCAAACAATTAACAATTCCCTCCCTCTCAAGTCAGAGAGCAGCGACGTTAAGCTATTTTTCCTTTCATTGTGCTTGTGCATGATTGGCATTTGAGATTTTTACAAATAAGCTATTATTGTAATTGAATTTACAATAAACACGTTGCGGCCAAAACAGAACGGCTATCATTCACATTTGCGGTGATCACTCTTGGTCCGCGGGGAAAACATAATAAATTCCATTTGCAATCCACAGTAGATAAACTCAAAAAATGACATGCCTCTCTTTTCCTTCAGAACAAGAAGATGAAATTTACATACAGTTTCCACAAAGGCATTAGTTTCCGACCCCCACCCCCCCTCAATCTCCGATATCTCCCCTTGTCTGCCCTCGGTGGAGTATTCCCTGTGTTCCTCACCCTCCAATATATCTGTAGAGCATGTACACTCTCATGAACAAACATGAGATAAGCCAGAATTCTAACAGCCCTTGAGAAGTTCTTGATTCTTGATGGCAAGAACCTCTTGAAAGAATTAAGTATATACCGTTGGCATCAGCGGGCATCCATGGCGGCACCCATCGATTGGCATGTTATCTTCCTGGATGCCTTCCTCAGCCAGAAAACTTGGCAATGACAAGGCTTGTCACCATGAAAAAGAGGTACAATCCAACAAGGCAGAACCCCCAGAATCTTGGCACACGAAACCTGGACCAGGTCACCACCAGCAAAGAACCCATCAGGCTCAGCAGAAGGAACACGAAGGCCACAACGATGCTGATGTGGAAATGAAGCTCATGAGCCCTTGGGTACACATCGGCCGTCTCGATCACCAGCGCAGTTCCCAACCCGACCAACATGTTGAACATGGGCCCGGCAAAGCATCCTGCCATCGCCATTGCTGGCTGGCCAGCCTTGGCCACTGCTATGTCAGCAACAAGGTCTCCCACTGAGTTCCCCCAGGCAAGGACTGTCAATCCAAGAAGTGCAGGGGGCAACTCCAAGATGTTCCCCAGTGCAGAAAGACAGTTTAGGAGCTCACCAGCCATGGTGGATATCCAAAACACACTCATAATAAAAGCAAGTAATGTTGTTGGTATTTGTTCTGTTTCGGGGGGATCCTTTTCAAGAATGTAGTGAACTAATCCAAGAGTAAAGCTCACAAAAAGTGTAATAGACCAAAGTGGAAAATGTGCTTGAGGAAGGAGGAATACAATGCGATGGTTCAAAGGGATGACCGAACTTAAGGCATACAGAAGGATAACCGGACACAGAGCAATATTAGCTGAGGCATAGAATCTGCTCCATTCGGCAGGTGATGTGGAAGGGATAGTTAGCCTTAGCAGAGTCGATACAGGAACTTCCCATGCCCCTGTCATCTGCACATGAATAAAGGGTAGAAACTTAGGTGTATTTTGAATGTGAGTTCAGAATAAAACCATAAATTTCACAAGCATAATCCATGTGCAACAACAAAAGAATTTTCTGTTAATAGATGAACTGCATGGAGATTTGTCTGGAGGACAAGGGATCAAATTATGCAAAAACTTCATCCTTCCAAGAATGATAACAGGGATAGACGTCCCTGACAGTCACAGGTAAACATATCTGGCCTTAAGAACAGGGGATGCCAATTTATGCTTAACAAGTAAAGAAACGTAGTCTAAGAAGTCCATGGAAGAAGAAATATAGCAGTGTGGATGATAAACATTAAAACTGAAGATTCAATGCTCCAGATGGGTAAGCTGGTTAACCCAAACTTCTGCCAATATACAAGCATTGCGAACAACTTACCAATTTAGATAGGAGAGGAAGGGAGCCCATGGCCTACTAACCAGGAATCAAGGTACAATCAATTTATGAAGAGGCTACATCAGAATTCCAGAGAGATAAGCTGACCAGTGACAAATTCTCCCCTTAAGTATTAGGGAAAACTTCCAATTTCCCCAGCATTTAGGCTTTCCAGCAGCTCACTTTGAAGGGCTGGCAACCCTGTTTCTTATGGTATCTGCTGTCCTTTTCCAAGGCTTTTTTGTCTACAGGTTTTCTGGGTTCCAGCCCCCCTGTTCTAGTGGCTGTATCTCATTGTGAACCCAAGCAAGAAGGTAGCAGGACAACTCTCTCGGGCCTGCAAAACAGCCCTGTTTGGTCCAGCCTCCATCTATCAGTTGCTGCTGTGTTCACATTATACTAGTGTTTTCCTGTGAAGATGTCATCAATCTCAAGTGGAGAAGTCTTTTGATTGACTAATAGGCCTGCCACAGTGGTTGACAATAAGAATCTATCGTTCCAAATTACTCTGATGAAGTTGAATGAACCATAGATGGATCAGCCATGGCATACATATGCATCACTGAAATATGGAAAGATTGGCTACATCAACAGGAAGCAAAGGCCCTGTGGACACCAAAAATTGCACACCCAGATATCCTGCTCGGCTTAGCATCAACAACGGCACCGAGTGAGGAAGCCCCGGAGGTGCTGGTCATCCGGACTCCCCAAATATGCACACTGCCGTGAAGCCGTCTCCGGAGTCACGACAGTGAAGAGAAATCAACCACCAAGAGCCCCCACAATCCATGGGCCTCGAAGAAAATTAAATGGGCCACAACTCATGCTCACAATAGGCTCAGAACTGCCCCTTTTGGGCCTTCAACGGCACGCCCTTTGGCCCTTCAGCGGTACGCCCCTGGGCCCTTCAACGGCACACCCCATGTGCCTTCAACGGCACACTATTTCGGGCCTTCAACGGCACACTATTTTAAGCCTTCAACGGCACACCATTTCAAGCCTTCAACGGCACACTATTTCGGGCCTTCAACGGCACACTATTTTAAGCCTTCAACGGCACACTATTTTAAGCCTTCAACGGCACACCATTTCAAGCCTTCAGCGGCACACTTCTTGTGCCCGCCAGCGGCACAGCGTGAAGGCATTTCAAGGGAACGACGTGACGCCCATGCCCTACGTATCCTTGGCGCGCAGTGAGCTGTCCGAGGTGTCAACCAGAGGTTGGGCCACGCAGGCTACTCCTCTGACATCCAGGACGGGGGAAGTCAATCCCCATCATGACCAGCCGCTTCCCGCCTCCGACTGCCGTGCTCGAGGGCTCCCGCTACTGGGAGTATAAAACCACTCCCATTCCGGCGAAGAAGGGAGGGAGAGGCCCATACACAGAGGAAGAGGCACACAGGGAGAAGGAACGAAGAGACACAAAGCCACCTACGAGAAGAAGGAGAAGAGAGAAGAGAAGGGAGAGGGCTCCGGCATGGAGTCTTCCGACAACCACCAGGCAGAGAGAAGAGAGTAAGAGAGGGAGAGGGCTTGATGTAGCAGGGGAAGGTGGGGGAAAGAGCAGTGGACGGTCGTCCCTGCCTCGATCCCCAACACCTCCTCTTCTTTTGTTCTTTGTTTTCTCCTTCTCCGTTCTTTTGGTCTTTGGTTTTCTTTCTTACCTGTAGCTTTAGCTCGGGCGTGTTTTGTAATGCATGCGGACGGCTACGGCCCTTTGCTCCCCCATGAATGAAGATCGTCCCCCTCAGTGGATTGTCTCTTTGTCTCGTTGGTTGTGAGCCACAGTGCGTTTGATCGTCTTTCCTTTCACTTTCCGGTGTTTGTGTTCATCCCTCATGCCGACGGTTTCCTCCGGATATGCCATCAGCTTGAATGGTTTGAGGTCGCGAACCTCCTCCTGTAAAGCTCAGTGCTTTCATCTGTGCCTGCCCCCCCCCTTCTCCAGTACACCCTGTCCAGTCTTAGAGGTCTTCAACTCGTTGTTTTCCCTGTGTTTTCCGAGGTTTTATTAAGGTGTTGCCGCCCTCGGGCGCCCACCTCCAGTTGTCGGGTTCCGCCACTCCATGTGGGCGCGTTCCCTTTATCTCCCTTACGCTCGGGTCAAGGGGAGATGCTGCCGAATTTTCGTTAGAAAATAACAGGACGTTTAAAGGGCAAAAGGATGCAACAAACGAATGGGATAAGAAATACATATCAAAAGACAACAAAACCATCAAACGAATAGAACAACAACCGATTGCAAGAAGAAGGAGGAAAGATTTGTATAAAGCTACGCAAAACTAAAAAAAAAAGAAGAAAAGAAAAGCCTTAAAAACAAGTAACAGAGGAGTGGACCTTCATCGGCACGTCCGTTCCAGCCTTCGCCGATACACCCTATCAGCCCTCCAGCGGCACACCCTATCGGCCCTTCAACGGCACACCTTCCTGGTTCCTCACCGGCACACTCCACCGTCTCATTCTTCCCCTCGCCGGTACACCCTATCAGCCCTCCAGCGGCACACCCTATCAACCCTTCAACGACACACCTTCTCGGCCCTTCAGCGGCACACTCTTCTCACTCTCCGAAGTGGAACCCAATGTACAGACTTTAAGGGACAATGTATAGACTTTGAGCTGCAATGTATAGACTTTGAGCTGCAGCCAATGAACAATGTATAGACTTTGGGTTGGCCAACATACAGACTTTGAGCTGGCCAACGTACAGACTTTGGGCTGGCCAATGTATGGACTTTGGGCTGGCCAATGTATAGACTTTGAGCTGCAATGTATAGACTTTGAGCTGTAGCCAATGAACAATGTATAGACTTTGAGTTGGCCAACGTACAGACTTTGGGCTGGCCAATGTACAGACTTTGAACTGCAGCCAAGGGACAATGTATGGACTTTGAGCTCCAACGTACAGACTTTGGGCTGGCCAATGTATAGACTTTGAGCTGCAATGTATAGACTTTGAGCTGCAGCCAATGAACAATGTATAGACTTTGAGTTGGCCAACGTACAGACTTTGGGCTGGCCAATGTACAGACTTTGAACTGCAGCCAATGAACAATGTATAGACTTTGAGCTGGCCAATGTACAGACTGCTGGCCAACATATAGACTCTGAACTGCAGCCAATGGACAATGTATAGACTTTGAACTGCAGCCAATGAATAACGTACAGACTTTGAGCTGGCCAACGTACAGACTTTGAGCTGGCCAATGTATAGACTTTGAGCTGCAGCCAATGAACAACGTACAGACTCTGAGCTGAAGGATGTATAGACTTTGTGTGCTGGTTGAATAGACAATGTATAGACTTTGGGTGGCAGCAAATGGACAGTGTACAGACTCTGCGCGTATGCTAGCAGACGTTGTACAGACTTCGAGTCAGCCCGGCACGCCCGCCAACTCCCTCCCCGGCACACTCTCTTGGCACTTCTCCGGCACCCTCTAACCTACCCGGCGCACTCTCCCAGCCCCTCTCCGGCACGCTCTCCCTGCCTTCGCCAGTACACCCCTTTTTGCCCCCGACGGCCCACTTTTCCTTCCAAAATAAATATATATAAACATATATAAATATGTCATGATAATGATAATAAATTAATAAAAATTATGATAAATAAATAAACCTGAATATATATATAAGAAATAAAAAATGTGAAATAATAATAATGATAGGAAAAAAAGGAAAGGGAAAATATAATAGTAATAATAATAAACAAAATGGAGAGATCATCCAGAATAAATACATAAAAGGGAAATAAGCGATAAAATATATATGCACATAATTTAAAGCCCAGATGAAGAAAATGGTAAAATCTATGTCGCAGCCCCGTCTCTCCCGTGACCCGGTGCCGAAGGAACAATGATGTCGCCCTTGCGGGTTGGGCCTGAGTCTTGGGAAGTATCCCGAAATGGCCATGACCCGACCTCGCCCCGGGCCGACATTCCGACTAAACCGGACTCGTTTCTTAGGCCGGATCCCTTCCGAGCCGCCACTAGAATTGCCGCGCGTTCGGCAGACAGTTGAATGGGTTCACCTCGATTCCCGCCGCGTTTCTATTACGGACCTGTGTCTGAACATGAAAAGACCCGTGAGCAACCAACATGGCCGACGGCTCCTACCCCGATGTGGTCGTGACCCAGCATTGCTCCGGGCCGATAGCTCGTCAAATCGGATTCACCCTATCGGGATTCGTTCCCGCCCATTCATTGAAATTGCCGCAAACTCGGCATACATTTGTACGGGGTTGTTCCTATCCACGTCGCACCTTCAATATGGACCCTTGTCCGAATATCAAGTGGTCCGCAAGTGACCGACAGAAATCTGAATAGAACGAGATGGCTCCTGTCATCCCCGGACCCTATATACGGGAATATCAATAAGGCCTTTGTGGGCTGTGCTTGGACCTCGGGTCCGTCCCGATTATGGTCATTGTCTGACCCACACCCTCGGCCTATAGCTCGCTTCCTTCGAACATGTTTTGGTTTTGGAATCTAGTCCCGGGACTCTTCCCCGTTGCCCTCCGGCACCGGGAACATTAATGATGCCCACGCAAGCCCCGTTTGGACCGCGGGAGGCGCCCCCGGTATGGTCCCGACTCGATCTCGCACCGGGCCAATAAATTCGCTAGTTTCCTGCTACACTAATCGAGATTTAACCGAATGTTTTCAGTGTCTCGGAATAATGTATTTGCCGTATCACAGCATACAGATGTTCCAGGTCCTCCTGCGACGATTATGATACTCTCGAGCCGGACACCCGTCCGAATATTAAACGGTCTCCCGAATGACCGACACGTTTCGAACGTCCGCTTCCCCAGACACAGGGCTTTTCAGCCGATTCAAGGGATATTCCCTCGTTGCCCTTGGTGCCGGAAATATTAATGACGCTCATGTAAGTCTTGTTTCGACCGCGGGGGGCCCACCGCGGTATGGTCGCAGCTTGCTCTTGCACCGGGCCAACAGATTTACTGGTTTTTGACCGCTCCAACCGAGGCTCAGCCGAACGTTTTCCGCTCTTCCGAACAATAAATTTTTCGTAACTCGGCATACATGCGTTCTGATTTTCCCGCGACAACCGCGATTTTCTCGAGCCGGACATTCGTCCGAACATTAAATGGTCAGTACACGACCGACATGATCGCGAATGTTTTCTTCTTACCCTCATACGGGGTTTCGATGCTTCCTAATAGACCTTTCATGCAATTAATTTCTTGGCCATGAGGCCCTGAATCTCGGCGATTAATTAAGGGTGTTCCCTCGTATGGGGGATGTAAATGACGCCACGACCTTTATGGCGCGGCGGGTTTTGGTTCCGACACGAACCACACAATCGTCTGACGAAGTCAGATCGAGCGCACCATGGGCTCTTCGGAGCCCGAATAAATTGTCACTTCGGTGACTGGCACGCCCACGCACTTAATAGACGAATCAACCATTCCCGAATAGACAAACAACAATAGACGAACGAAAAGTGTGTCTACAGGCCCCAGCAATTGAAGACCCAAAATATGAATATTCCTATTTGAAGAACAATAGACTGATATCTTGGATTAATAATTCTGTCATTGATGAGGTGCAACAAATGATTCTCAAAAAGAAAACAGCAAGAGAGATGCAAATGCCATGTGAGATGTTTGGTCAGAAGTGGAATGCTATATGGATATACCAGACTAACTCATGAGACTCGTGAATTGAAGCATGAACATGAGAGTTTGTCTATGACTAGATATTTTAGCTCCCCATGGTGAGTCAGGAGAGCTGGACTATTACTCTATTGATGATTGGTCATTTGGTCTTGAATAAAAGATCAAAAGAAGGATCCCCAATATGTTCAGAGAAACAGAGTTTTTAAGTTCTTGGCTGGCTTTAACTCAGACATCAGATTCTCAACTCTTGACCCCATCCCTTCACTGGAGCAGGCTTACAGTACAAAGTCCTGAGTGAAGAAGGGAGGAAAAAAGGCCATGAACACTAGTGCTTCTCCTAGCCTTGGATTGGAGAATATTCATCCTCAATTAGTGCTGGAAATAAGTGAGGACATGGGAAGAACAAGGACAAAAACAAAAGTGTCTAATCATCATTGGCGAGAACCATCAGAATTGACAGAATCTTCCCCCCAAAGGAAAAGGCATTGAAGTTTAGGATTCGAAAGAAGGGAAACCAAGCCAAAGGGTATGTTGCTATCACTCAGCCTGTTGGAGCCTCTCACCCCTATTCTCTACAAGACCTCCAGTGCAAGGACTTGTGGGACTCTCATCTAACAACATTACACATTTACAGAAGACTCTTGTACAGATTGGGACTTCTACTTCCATAGCTCCATTCTCATCTGCCCAATCAAGCATGACAGCAGTAGCATGGAGTACTGCCTCTCATCCTACCTTTTGGGTCATCAACTTAGAAAGCTGTTGATCATTTGACTGGAACTCCTATCAATTTTCTTCTTACTCATTTGCTCAGGACAAGACAAAGTGACCACAGCTGATGGTACCCAAGCCACTATGGGTGAGAAATGAACCATTAGGTTAAGTTATCAATTAGTCCTATCCTCAACCCCTCATGTTTTTTTTCTCTATCCATAACTATTTTCAAGTGAGTAACAAAGCAAAGGAGGCCTTGACTATTCTATAAAATTCTTTCTTGAACCATTCCGTATTTCAAGACTTGAAGACAAGGCAACTGATTGGAAGCGATCATGAAGTAAGGGATCTCTACTATCTAGAAGCTAGGAACAGCATTCCAATCTTGAGCCAGTGGTGGCATAAACCAGTGAATAAGGAAGATTATTTGTGGCACTTCTATTCAGGATACATGTCCTTTAGGTCTTTGAGTGTTTCCATCTCTATTTCCTCTTATTGGTGTTGCGCCCCTTCAATGTTGAACTTGTGATCTTGCAGACAATGTAGAACTCCGTTTCCAGATTCAATAAATGAAAGTTCTTCTCCATTTCAATATGCATTCTGATGTGTAGAGATCCATTTCATCTCTAGATCACTATATATATTTTATCATTTTCATTGACGATTATCCTATTACACATGGATCTATGTTATGAAATCCAAGAAGGAAGTTCCTAAGATCATCCAAGTTTTTGAAGGATGGTTAGAAAAAGGTTGCAAAGCGAAGTGTTCAGATCATGAGTTTCTAGAGATTATTTTGAGAGGAACCATAGAAAGCAAACAAACTATACATGATATTTGTGTGCAAACACTCCACAACAAAATGGAGTGGGAGAGGGAGAATAGGCGCTTGCTGGAAATCCAGCAGGTCCCAATTTCCAATGAATTCATGATATCTTATCTTATTCACATATTTTTTAAACAAAGATTTAGTTGTTTACAAATGCACCTCCAGGGTACAAAAATCAAGATTGAAATTCATTTCTAGTGCAATTTAGCATTCATATCATGATTATAAAGAACTCAGTGTTCATCCTTTCAACAAGTAAAATCTTTCCTGCAAAGCTAGCAAAAGCCAAGTTAGCTTTCTTACTTATCCAGACCAAAGATTTGCATTGTATCCTATGGCATAGACTACATGGCTAGGCAGACCTGCATTTTCACTGATTCAAACCTTTTTTTTTGAAGCTGCCAGTGGAAACTAATTCACTTGCAGCAGTTTCCACTAAAAAAAATTAATACGTTTTCCACCAATGAAACCATTGGTGTTCGTGTACAAGAAATTGCAGTAACCTACCCGTCCACAATGTCCAACTACGAAATTTTTTTAGATGATACTTTTCAACATCAGCAACACTATCAGAGACATATATTTGAGGCAAAAAATGTAAAGCAACTCCCAAGTTACCTTCCGAAAGAATCCACAGAGTGCGCCAGACTTAATTGCATCTCCATCTCCGATTATTTCTCTAGTTTCCCCGTTTAGCGAAGGCTTCTTCAGAGCCGCCTCCACCAAACCCAGTTCAACCTCCTCCGCAGCATGGCCTCCACCATGCCCTCCGCCCCGTCGCTTCCCTTCAACCCCTTCTCCAACAATAGAATCCATCCGAAACACGAAACCGACAAAGAACAAGTAGAACAGCACGAACCCGAGCGCCTGCCACAGGTAGATCTCAGCACTGAGGTACACGTAGAACAGCGCCGACGACGCAACCAGGTAGAAGAACACATCCCTCACGAACGGCGCCGGGTCCACCGAGAATGGCGCGGCGTAGATCGCCACGAACCCCACCACCAGAGAGGACACGAAGGCACCCGCGGAGAGGATCGCCCCAAGGCCGGTCCTCTCATGGCCCCCACGCACCGCGGCGACCGAGGCGAACACGTCGGGCGCGCCGTTGCCGAGCGCGAGCAGGGTCACGGCCCCCATGCTGGGCGAGAGGTCGAGGTGCCGGGCGAGCTTGGAGACGACGGGCGAGAAATGGTCCCCGGCTGTCTTGACGAGGAAGTAGAAGCAGAAGACGAGCACGAGGGCGAGGAAGGGGACGGAGACAAGGGAGTCCTGGGCGAAGACGCAGTAGTGGATGGCGGCATAGTTGAGCAGGCCCTTGGAGTCGCCATGGCAGTGGGAGAGGGAGAAGGCGCAGCGCTGCGCGGCGGGCACCCGGCGGATCGAGGAGCACGGCGGCGGTGGGGCGGAAGAGTGATTCTGGAGTATGAGGGGGGGCGTGAGGAGGGCTCTGCGCGGGGTCGCGGAGGAAAGGGCGGGGGAGGAGTGGGGAGGGGAGAGGAGGAAGAAGATGGTGGAGGCGAGGAGGAAGACGGAGATGAAGCAGGCTATGGCGGGGTGGGGGGAAGCGGGAGGGGATTGGGAGGGGGAGGCCATGCCATCTACTCTGGCACAGGCATTTGCGCGAACATTTGGTGGGGCGATGCTTCTGTTCTTCCTCCGCGTGGAGAACCGAGGGAGACTCCGCGGTGGCTGCGGGTAGCGAGACTTGCCGGCCCCCAGCAACAACAGTTCAGTGGCGTCCAGCCTGCATTTGCGGAAGAACATCCCCTGCGCTTGGCGCAATGCCCCCAAACCAGCACATTTCGAAGAAAAATAATTTTTTTTACTTTAAAAAAGAGTATTTTCCTTCTCAGCTTAAAAAATATTACGAAGAAAAATATTTTTTTATAATCAGATATTATTAAAAAAGATTAAATCTTCGACGAAGAGAGGGAGAGAGAAATACACAAAGGATGAGAATAAGTTTGATTTTTTTTTCTCATCATTTGCGTATTCGCATTTTTTTTATCCGCACATCCGGAGTCCTTAGGGTTTATGATCTAGTCTCTATAAATCTTGGCAGATTTTCTGAAGACCCGGTTCACTGCACCATGGCTCAAAGCCTCTCTGAACCCAACTGAACGGGAGATGACGGTGGAATCGAGAGGCCAAAGTTCACGGAGAAGAGACTGTTTCTTCGTCCAAGGAGACGCATGTTCTTGCACTTTACATAAAACCCCCAAAGAAGAATCATACGTACGCGAGAACGTCTGGTATTCTAATATGTGTGAGGAATCCTCCAAAAAATTGTCAAGGCATCCTCCTAGAAATTGTCAAGGACCTGCATGTACTTGGATAAATAGTTATCCAATACCAAGAAGAGATGACTATACATGATTTTGGGTTTGTTTTATATGCTACAGGAGTTAAAACAGATATAAAGAATTAGGCCTTCCAAAACTCTGGCTATGGTGAAAGATGGTGCAAGGTGTAGCCATGGTGCTCAGACCCTTGATTGTGATTAGAAGCAACAGTGCATGATGGATGTAGCAAAAATTTTATGGGAAGATCCTACTATTCTCTGCATTCCAAGGAGAGAGAGGATACCAGATAATTCACAGAGAATTATTCCCCCAGCATTCAGCACTCTAGCATAGAAATTATTATATATGAGAACTCTTTTTTTTCCCCTCCTTGGATATCCCTTTCTTCTACAGTGGTGAAAACCCATGATTGATCCTTAACAGCAAAGAACCTTCTTTTTCATTCCTTTTTTATCATAGCTGTCAGTTCATTAATGCTGGTTTGGATTATTTGCTTTTCCTCCAAATTTGATGTCATTACATTATTAAAGACTCTCTTGCTTCATCCATCTCGTTAAGTATATGTTGATACTTTCTCAAGCCTCTTTTGCATTCTCACCTCTCACAGCCATCTTCCTTGTATATATATACGAAGAGTAATGTTTAGTGCATCCCATGCACTAATTACATCGGTGAATTTTTTTTTAAGTAGTTCTCACGTCTAATTAGTTTAGTGTGTCATTCACGTTATTTGATGACGTGACATGAGGGTCACGTAAAAAAAATTTATCTCCTTGAGAATAGTGAAATTAAACTAATTTTACTATTTATAAAGTTAAGATTTTATTTTTACATAATCCTCACGTGACGTCACTTGGTGACGTAAATGACATACCAAACTAATTAAATGTAAGAAATATTCAAAAAAAATTATTAAATATTACACTAATTACATTGTTGGGTGTCACGAGTGCACGAAGTGCACTTAGCATTACTCGTACATGAAGTGAGGAACGAGGAGTGTGTCCATTCAAATTCTAAATGGTGAGTTGCAAGAATAATTAGACTTCCCGTAGTTGCCAATTGGGCCATATTTGAAAATAGTTGGGCTCTCAACCCATATTATTTGAAACCAAGAGAGGCAATAATTTTGGAGCATAGTTGAGTCAAATTAAATTGAGTTCTACAATATTGTTCAAGTTTGATTTCTTTTTAATTATTAAGTTGAGATTTTTATTAAGGTCAAGATATTTGAACAGTAAATCAGCCAGGCTATACTCTGTTCAAATTCAGCTTGTCTGATGATTTAGTCAAATTTGAACTCCTTGAATACTAAATAATCCATCATTTAACATTTACCGATCTGTAGAGCTACCAAACGAAGAATGAAAAGGAATCAAAACAAGATACTTTTACCTCATATATGCATATTAATCAATGATCATATTATTAAATAAGATAAGGTTACATTCTAGATGAACTACTGGCTGAACATGGTTGTATAATAAAAGAATATAATCAAGTCTTAATTAATTAATCTTGTTAATCAGAGCTAAGAACCTAGCTATCTCATCAAAATAGACAGATCTTAATTTGTTACTGTGGAGTCTTTATAATAGAGATGGTAAAAAAACAGACCTTACGTTCATTGCAATTGTCTACATGCAGTCTAATCACAACTACTTTATCTGCGCATCCATCAGTATCATGAATAGTCACTAAATTTATCACATATATCACATCATCCCTATACTCTTCCCCATAAAAAAGAAAGAATAAAAATAAAGAAAGAAGGAAAACGTGTGGAGGTTTTATATGCTGCGCGCGCGCGCACACAACTGAGGGAGACCATATGTCTGATCTCACACGTGACTTCAATTCTTTGATAAATAACCGGATATGTTTAGAATAATATACATATATATATATATATCATCGGAGTTTATTTTAGATGGGAATGAGTCACAATTGCGGAATAAGGCTATATATCTAATTTAAACTAAAGACTTGAATTACTTGTTATAAGTATAACAAGGTGGGCATAATTTTAAGTACGTATGTTGTTTCTTTATCTAGTTTACTTTTGCTATTTAGATAGAATAAGAGTATGATTATCAAAGCAAATTAAGGTCTCTAAAATTTCAGTATAAGATAGTGAAATTCATCTAGAGTAACTCGTTCGGATTTTATTAGGCCCTCTTTGATAACAGAATAGAGAAAATCAAGTACGGTTATCTTAAACTCAGGTAATTTATTCTTATTTTTCACTTTTTTATTTTAAAATTTATCCGAGTTAAAGTGAAATAACTCATTTTACCCTTTAATTAGAACGAGTTATCTTAAGAAAATTTAAATTATAATGAGAAAATTTATCCGCCTTATCAAATTATATTTTTACTTATTCATCTGGTTAAGATTCTTTATTATATACCCTTACTTGATTATCAAAGAACCCCTTACTGAAGAGGCCCCCGTAAGAATTGGACTAGATGGGTGATGTTGTTCTGACTCTAATTATTATTTTTTTAACAAAGAGGGTTATATAGACGTGACATTAATTTCCGAGTTCATGTATATCCAGGGTTTGCCGACCCGCCCGACCCGGCCGACCCGGTCTCGGTGCGGGACGGGTCGGGTCGGGCGGGTCGCAAAGCGACCCGGTCCGCCCTTTGGCTCTCCACGCGATTTTTTTGAAATTTTTTTTAAAATTTTTAAGAAATTTATTTTGAAAGATTAAATGGTATATATATATTTAAAAATATTAGAATGTATAGTTTATTTATGATAATAGATCCATACTACATTATACATATTAAATTATATAAAAATTACATATTACACTGCTTAATTAAACATCCTATTATATATAATACATAAAAATTTATTTTAATTACTAAATATGTAAAAGTAAACAGTGACATAATAATGACATTCATTCATGAAGTATAAAATACAAAAACTCACTAATCCGTGTCCATCTGTGAAGTCCGAATCCCAAAACTCACTCATCCTCCTCATGTGTGTAATCCGAATCCCAAAACTCACTAATCCTCATCATCAGTGAAGCCCGAATCCCAAAACTCATCATCAGATACATGAGACTGATCACCCGTATAATCTAACTCTATCCTAGTGGGTGGAGGTACATATGGGTGAGACTGAAAATATGTAACCATCTGCACAAATGATGGGTCGTGTGCTGCGGTGGAGGGTACATGAAAATCTGTAAAAAAAGTCCTCACTACATCTATAGCTTCAATTCTATCATGTGCGACTGGTGCTGGTGTTGGTGCTGCTCGAACTCTGGACGTGGAGGAAGATCCTGCTCCGCCATGTGCTCGTGGTGGAGGTACCCGGGACGTAGAAGAAGATGTCCTCGGTGTGCTACGAGAACCGTATCTATCATGTAACTGTGTCCGAAAGGAATGTCGAACATCTCCCGGAACTCGGTCGCATGCACGAACATCGCGTCCCACTCCCGCAAGGTGCTCCGCAAACCTGTGTATGCCGGTGACGCGATGTTCGCAGTATCTACAGTGCACATGTCCATCACCCTCAACAGAATATCCATGCTCCCACGCAGGGTGACGCCGTCCGTCCATGATGACCTGCAAATGATGTAAAAGTTTACATTAGTGATTTCGATGACAAGTACAAAACTCTATATATGAAGAAATGTACAATTAATTATTAGTTAGTTCTAAATGTAACCAAATGATACATACTAATAAAGCCTATGGACCCAAACTGGGCCAGTGCCCATCTCCAAACAATCTGACATTAAATGTGGTCCGCAGATAGGACAGATAGTCTTCATAGCGCATTGAACCTGAATAGTTCTCCCAGTACATGCGTACGTAGTATTCATACTCATGCGAACCTTGTGCGTACACGACCTCTACTGACGTAGCTGCGGCATAAGGATATGGATACGATGGGAAAAATGAACTACTGTTATCTGAGTCGCCATGATACATCGGCTGCTGCGGCCATGGCCGTCCATACGAGCTTCCAGATCCCTGGGAGTCATGTGTGCTCATCCTCTCAAAATCAGACAACATGCCTTGATAGCTGGTACTGTCTGCAACCGAACTTCCATAGTAGGGATCCCAATGATCAGCTACCCGTCTCGTCCCTGGCAGTGGAACACCGTGGTCCTCATCTTGCGTGGCATGTGTGAAGTGCTGCTCCTCTGTCCATGCGCCATGTTGACGGCCCCCACGACCTCTACTATGACCACTGCTGTACTCTCTGCCACCAGCACTCGTATTCTCACGAGGACTCCGTTGGTCACCTTGAGAACCACCACCTCCATGGGATGAAGACCCTGTCGGTGTACTCTCAGCATCGGAGTCATGACTCCCACTAATGCGGGGCTCAACAGAAGGCTCGGTAGTGTCGTCATCTGCATTGGGATCTAATGTCTCCATGTCTGCAAAATCTATCGGATTTAATGGTGGTCCCTTGTCCTTCTTGCTGGTGAATAATGTGGTCCATGATGATTTTTTCTTCTGTGGAGCAGGGGGCGGCTTACATGCTGCATGTTGTGTCCCTATAGATGCCTGAGAAGCAGAAGCCTGTTTAGATAATTTTTCAATTTACTTTCTATTGTGTAAGTCTGTACGTATACCTGAGAAGACTGATTGGGTGCCTTAGTCTTAGATGTTGAGCGTCGGGGCGCAGCAGACTGAGATGGTTGTTTCGATGCTCCCGAAGACTACACAATTGAAAGAAGAATATATTCAATTACCAATGAATTATATATTAACAAATGTAGAAATGACAATATAATTTCACCTCTCTAAATGAGGAACTCCCCATAGCCTCTCTTGAAGTGGATAACCTTCTTGGTTCCGCAGATATTGAATGCCGCGGTACAGCAACTCGAGACCATTATTCTCCCGCAATGTTGTCATTTGTCGGACCGACCTGCAATATATTGCTATCATACATAAATATATGACTATGCTATCTAATGAAATGTGCGATTCGATTTTCATGTATTAATTCACCTGAGGTGGCTCTTGACGCTCAATTAATGGGGGTTGGATCAATCGCTCCCATGCTGTATCATCATACGCATACGATGTGTCTCCACCCCCAATGACGAGGTCTTCATCTAAATTAATTTCATCATCACGTCCCGTTGCAGAGTCGTCACCACCCAAATGCACATGGGTGTCATCTCCCTCCCCGACTGCCTCTTGTACAGCTGATACGAGAAAAGTATTAGGCCGTGGTGTATCGCCAGGTTCTTCAGCCTCCTCGTCTAATTCTGCCTCACCACGCTCGGTTGTGGCTCTTGCAACCCATGCTACCATAGGGTCGTCATCGTCTCGCAAGTACACAGCATCCGTTGGGTCGTAATCTCCCTCTCCTCTCCTTGTATCCATTTGTACATGCCGGACCTTTAGCCTCATGTTGTAATGAACATACACCATTTTGTCTAGCCTGCGGTGTGTTAGCCTATTCCTCAGCTTAGTATGCAAGAAGGAGAACGTCGACCAATTCCGCTCACACCCACTCGACGAGGATGTTTGCGATAGAACTCTCATTGCGATCTTCCTTAATACGGGTGCACTTGTGCCGTAATTTAGCCACCACTCAGCTGTGTTTAAGACAGATCATGTACAATATAATAATTAGATGTAAAAATTCTTTCTCGAGATATAGAAGGTACATTGTGAAGACACATTACCTGGGTCGAGTCTATCACGACTGGCCACGGCATTAGGTGTCGCAAATGAACCAATTCCCTCTCTAAATATTTTCATCTGCATTATCAAAAAATATGAAGTGTATATTTCATTTAATATTGTCAATGTTAAAATATCCAAGTATACCTCATTCAACGCATCAGCGGCATCTGTTGGGGTGAAAGACAATCGGTCTACCACAATGTTGACCGATTCTATCAACGTATCGTCATAAGCAAGGGCCCGAGCATATTGGAAGGCCGGATGTAGATAGTACGCTGCAATCGTAAGACAATGAATTACATATTAGTATCAACTGAAAATCACAGCTCATTGATTGGACGAGAATGTAAGTGTTTACCTGCCATGTGAAGATCACGGCTCATTTGTCTGTCCCATCTGTCCCCCACAATCTCCAGAATAGTGGGTCCATATTTTTTGGACGTTGTAAGGATCTTCCGCTTGGCTGCTTCTATTTTGCTGTACACCAACCCCATGGTTGGTACTCTATCCCCATCCACGCATCGTAGAACCTCATACAGTGGCTCTATCAATGACACTAATATCTTCACTCTATCCCAAAAATTCGAGGTGTTGACAATCCCCTCGACCTCCGCCCCTTCACGTGAAGCAGCAAAAGAGGAACTCAGCCAGGTCTCACCTCTAAACATTTGCTTCAATCCATCCTTGTGCTTCAATAGGCTCTGCAATGCGATGTAGTTGGTGACAAATCGTGTGATGCCAGGCCTCAACAGTTCGCCGCCACAGTGCTCCCTCATCCATGCCAATACAAGTGTGTGGTTGTAGATATATTTCGTGATTTTTTGTGCCACCTCGACCACAGATTTTACCATACGAAGCTGCCCAATATCCTTCAGCATCAGATCTACACAATGTGCTGCACAAGGGGTCCAGAAAATGTGCCGTTTTTTCTTCATTAGCTCCTCCCCAGCCTTCTTATAGTTCGACCCATTATCAGTCACCACTTGTACAATGTACTCCTCCCCAATCTCAGTCACCACTTGCTCCATCAATGATAAAATATATTGGTGACTGTGAATTTGACCAGACGCATCCACTAATTTGTGAAAGAATACCTGTCTGTTACAATAAACAAGGAAGTTAATCAGGCTAGATTTTGTGGTACCTGACCATCCATCACACATCAGTGTGACTCCGTACTTTGTCCATTTCTGCTTGAATGAGTCAATGTAACTCTTGATCTCAGCAACTTGTTCATCAAGGTATACGCCAGCCAATTCTCTCGCTGTAGGTGGCTGCACGTGTAGCCCAAGGATCTGTGCTTCCTGAAACATTGGCTTGTAATAAGGGCTATTGGCTGCATTGAAAGGCAGACCCGCGTGGTGCCACCATTTTGCAACAGCTTGACCAAGTTTCCATTTAGGTCCCTTCTGGCCATACGCATCGTCCATCCTCGTTTGCTTACCATGCTCTCGGGATAGTGCACCGGGCTCCACATCTTCGATGTTGATCGATTGTGTCCTTTTCCTTTGTGTCCCCGAGTCACCAGTCAATAAACTCCTTATGCCTCGTGATTGTCGAGTCGTAGATGAACCACCACTCCCTGATGCTCCGGTCCTCGCGGCCTCGCGACTACGGACTATAGTCTCCTCGGGATGTCTTGACTCTTCCCTGCTCTGACGTACTGCCTCACGAAGCTCTGCTTCGTATGGATCGTTCACAGTGACATACACATTAGCCTGCTCAGTACATGCTTGTTCGTCTTCGTCACTGGGTGTCCATGCACATTCCTCCTCGTTGCTGCCACTTGGGCGCCCGCTCACTGCCGCTTGATCCCTTTTCTTCTTTTTTTCCTTTTCTTTCATCTCAGCTCTCTTCTCACGCAGGTGTCTAGCCATTGCAAGTTTCACATCTCTAGGCACATGGGTACACCCAGCAACCTCAGAGTATCCTGCCCCGACTCCTCCGGCCAAATGCTTCTTCAACCGAGACACCCCTCCTCCCCGGTGTTCTATTTTACAATAGTTACAACGCCAGCACCTACGGTTGCCATCCAACAAAACTCCGTGTGACCACCCAATATCATTTGTTCGTTCCTTAGGAGCCATATTAAGTACTTAACTGTATCTCCTAAATGTAAAAATTACAAATCATATTAAGTACATTATTTTAAACAGAGACTAACAATGAAAATAATATCATTATTTCTACAATATGCAAGACTAAATTCAATATTTACTACATGTCAATATAATTTAGTTCAAAATAATATCATTATTTCTAAAACATGCATATAATGCTAATTTTTTATTTAATAGACCTACATTTAGTTTAAATTAATTTGTAACATATTTATCACTAATTATATATTTAAATTATAAACATGTCTAATTAAATTAAATTATATTAAATTATTTATCAGTAATTATTTATATTATATTAAATTATTTTACGTCTACAACTAATAATGAAAATAATATCATTAATTCTATAAAATTAAATTTAAATTTTAATACATCTCAATTAAATCTAATATTTAAACATTAATTAAATAATATATCAAACATAAATATATTTCTACAACATGAATTAAACGATCTTTATATTATTTCTACAACCAGAATTAAATAATATATCAATATATTAAATTCTACAAGATGAATTAAATAAAAATTATATTTTTCTTACAACATAAATTCAACCTGACATCAAAAATAATATTAAACAATGACAATCTAACAAATTTTATTCATATATTTTTAAATTAAAAAAAGATATTACATTTTTAAAAAATAATTTTTTTTCCTCCCCCCCCCCCCCACCCCCACGGTCGCACACGCCCCCCCCCCCCTCATCCCCCCACCGCCTGCCGGTGGCAGACGCCCAGCACTGCAGCACCCCCCCCCCCCGTCCCCCCCCTGTCCCCTCCCGTCCCCCCACGGACGCACAGCAACACCCCCCCCCCCCCGTCCCCCCACGGCGGCCCCCGTCCCCCCCCTGTCCCCCCCCCGTCCCCCCACGGACGCACAGCAACCCCCCCTCCCCCCCGCCCCCCCACGGACGCACAACAACCCCCCCCCCCCCCCCCGTCCCCCCACGGCGGCCCCCGTCCCCCCCCTGTCCCCCCCCCCCCCCCGTCCCCCCACGGACGCACAACAACCCCCCCGTCCCCCCACGGCGGCCCCCGTCCCCCCCTGTCCCCCCCCCGTCCCCCCACGGACGCACAACAACCCCCCCCGTCCCCCCACGGCGGCCCAGACGCCCAGCACCCCCCCCCACGGCGGCAGACGCCCCACCCCCGACCATTTTAAAAAAAATTAACTTACCTACCTCCGATCGCCGCCCAACGCCGCCGTCGGCCGCTCAGATCGCCGTCCGAAGATCCTGCTCGCCGTCCGCCGCCGCTGCACCGCCGTTCGTCGGTGGGAGGGGTGGAGCTCTTCCTCCCCCTTCGGCCCGTTAAATGGGCGAACCGCCCCCGACCCGCCGTACCGAGCCGGGTCCCGCCTCGCACCGGAGCGGGACGTGGCGGGACGCACGGGACCTTGCGGTCCAGTGCGACCCGTCCACGACCTCCAGCCCGCGCGACCCGGTGCCTGCCTGGGTCGGGTCGGGTCGTGCGGGTCGGTGCGGGTCGGGGCGGGACGGCAAACCGTGTGTATATCCCCTCCATGTATGTTAGGTGAGGAAAGAGAGAGATCTGACAACTCCATATCCTCTGGACCTCTACTCACTTTCGATCTTAGGATGGTCACAAACTTTTTGGCAGAGCAATATAATCAAGAGATTTTTGTATATATACTCTTGTAAAGTTCGGTTTTATCAAATATATTTTTTATCGGAGCATATTATCATGAATATCTTCGAAATATGAATAATGTCATGATTATATCCTCGTCGTAACTCCCGTGTGTTTAACCCGAGTTAAGTGTGAGTTAAAGAGTAAGAATTTTGTATATATATACTCCGGTGAAGTTTGATTTTGTCAAATATATCTTAAATCTAACGACCGATGACATATTTCATGGAATATTTTTTTCCGTCGACGGAAGTAAATTAAAAGGGTACAATCGTAATATTTTTATCTAAACGAAAGATATTCATGATAACGTGCTCAGACGAGAGGTATATTTGACAAAACTAAATTTTATGAAGGTATATATGCAAAAATCCCTATAATCAAACACCACTGTTGATAGTAATATCAAGATTGCTACTGATAGACTGATCATATCCCACATATCAACTTTAGATATCACTTAAGAACCAAAGGAAGGGTGACAAAGATAAAGATGCAATAAATGTTAAGAACAATGTCACTGTATATAGAATTAAAACTAAGAGTGATAATAAAGACAAATTAAGATGCAATAAATGTAAAAAAAAAAGTAACTCTTGGGCTAGATTACCTTGCAAAAGATAAGGCATGTGACATGGGCTTCTCCAGGTCAGTCCAAACCACATGAGGAGCAAAAAAGTAGGCGGCCCAGAGGATCCCTGCCTGCCCCTTGGATACGCCAAGGGGTCGGGAATCCCACCACAATGGTGAAAGGATAGGAACCGGAGGGGACACTGTGAATAATGCATGTGAGAGAGCAAGGAACGTACCAGGAGATTCCTTCGCCGTGAAGAACATCTGTGCACTTTGGATGTGTCAATACCAATCCTCGGATCTTTCTATACACATCTCAGGATGCTATATATATATATATATAGTTGTTGCCTCATCCTATTTTTATTTCTCCTTGCATCTAACAGAAGTCGTTTTTCGTAAAATTTAACTTGTTTAAGACGACTTTGATAACCGAATAAGGGACGATTAGGATGAGTTATTCTATCTACCTGTCTTTAACCGAGTTTAGTAGCAGGGTCACCGTACCAGGAGTCGGTTAGAGTTAAAGTTCTTTTTCTGGGGTTAACTCATCTACTCTCTCATATGGAATGCCCTGAGTACCCGACCCCGATTAATTTAAGTTATCAAATTAAAAATCTAAAAATCCAAAGAATAGTCCACTTGGGCTCACCCAGGTTAATCAACTTATTAATTCTAACCTATTATCAAAGTCACTCTTAGTGACTAAATCGAGTTTGAGTCAGACGATTAATTATAGTTGCTTGAAGCCTTGAACATTAAACAAAACCATTTAAAGTCGCATAATATTCATGGGTTTATTCGAGTTGTCAAATGGATCAGGAAAATATCGTTTATATCTCTTCTCTGCGTACACATGTCAATCAAGTACTTAATGGAAGAAAATTTACTGACTTCAAAGTCAAACTGCTCGAGACAAGTTTTCTCACAGTCACATGAGCTGTGTTTACCTTGCTTGTCTTCAAATTTGACAAGTAGAAATGCGTACGGATACTAGCCAGTGAAGAGCTTACACACATGTTCTAAAAGTAGAATTTACACCTTAATTTCTAGCTAGAAGGGACTTAATTGATAACGTGCTTTAGTTGTCACAAAGATCATCCGATACCCTTTTAAATATTTCTTGGATTTCCCACCAGGCTTTTAAATATCTCCCTTATAAGAATAAAAGTAGTGATCATGAAAACTTAGAAAATCTGCATTTCCTCCAAACGTAAAGATTGAACTAGCATCCGACAAGTATCCATTGACAACATGGGTCCTACTCATGTTTGTGGGGTTAGGGAATTTGGAATTGCAAAGTACTGCCACCTCCACTTCCTCTATTAATTAAAATATCCATGGAGCTTCATATAAATTATAAACAGCTGTTTGATATGCTTTTGCTTCTCCTCACTTGCTTCCTCCCTCCTCCTCCTCCTTCTTCTTCTTCATATAAAGGAGCCGGTCGTCATGGATGTGGGTCTGGAGGTAGAAGATGATGTGTTCTTTGCAGACCTGAACAAGCAGATTGCCCTCCTGATCATGGACGACGAGCATGGTGAGGAGGCGTTACCTCTGCACTCTCCTTCCTCGGTCTCCTTTCAGGTTGGGATCTCTCTCTCTCTCCTTCTTCTCTCCTCCTAAACCATCGGCACTTGCAGAGTAGAAATCATGTGGCTTAGAGGGGTGTTTGTCCATCTCTTGCTCTTTTTTTTTATTATACCTTTCTTCCAGAAGAAGCCATTTCTTATGGTGTCCATGATGACAGTGTTGTTGGGAAGCCTGGCCAGGTCAACCAGGAAGAATTGTCACCTGTAGTGATCATTTGTTTTCTGACAGATGGGTTCTTTGTACTTACTAATAATTTCACACTTGACATCAAACTATTCTTCCTTGGACCTGAAAAAGAAAGGAAGATGACAACCTTGAAAGGTGGTATCTTCCCTTGTCAATATTCCAAAGTGAAACTACTGGATTGCTTCAAGGAAAGTCATGTTATCAATCGAACATGTTGCCATCATTTGCTGAATTGGTGCGACGCTCACTGATTTGCCTGTATCGTATCGTACTAGTGTTGGATCGAGACGGTCGAGATGATTTGAGTCAGTCCAAGTGATCAGGTCCGAGAGTCAGGTCGTATCATATCGTACGATGGCATGTTAGAATCGATCTGGGATCACCAATCCAGCAAACCTTGCTAGCTACCCGATCAGTAGCTAACCTGTCCGACCTAACTTCCTGTCTTCACTAAGCACAATCTCCATAATCCTGTCTATTGGAGTGCGCTACCGAGAAAGCCAATTATTTACAGCATGGAATTATTATGTAAAAGTCATGATAATCTCGGGCTTTACTTACCTTCAGCATATATAGAAAGGTGGATTATATAGAACCCCTCCATTTTATTCACCAGAGGTGATTTCTAACTCTCTGGCAGTGGCAGGCGTCACCTCGTTCATCCCAACGCATAGCCTCTCCTGTGTTCTACCAGCAAGCCTGCGGGGGAATGGTGGGGGGGACTGGCGTCTTCATCCCCCGAACCTCCCTACCTAGACGAGAGCGCAGGTCCGGCAGGCCGATGCAGCCTCGCAAGTGCAAACTGGCGGCGCCTGCTGTGGCCAATACCATACAACAACACCAGCAGCAGCAGCAGCAGCAACAGCCGCCGCCAGACGCCACGTGAATTCTTACATGAACCCTGGTGTGCAGGGATCTTTAATTCACCGCAGCAGCAGCCTGTAACTAAAGAAGCTAATTAATCTATGTGGGATTAGTAAGCAAGCAAGCATGCCGCCCCATCTTCTAGGTTGTCCAGCAGTACTGTACATCATTGATTATACTGTAGAGCAATGTTATGCTCTGATGTAGGAGTAGAGCAATTTCATATATATGTAGTGTACTGTCGTTAAGGGTTGAGCAATCAAGGTGATCATTGCAATGTACAACCCATATTGTAACAGTACTGTGCGCTAGCTTCAAACAGCCACTAGGCTTGTGATATGTAAATAAGGGCATATGTAAATAACGGCACAATACTAATGTTGTTTGTGATATCATAATAGTACGTACTACTCTTCAGTAATGTTACAAATGTAATGGTTACAGCATAGGACACTACATCGCAGTCTAGTTCCAGGTATTGCATATATATAATTATTCCCCTGGTAATATTGTTGCTTTCTTTAGCTCTCCATGATCTTATACAAACCAGTGGACGTGATGTGGCAAGCCTTTGCTAGTTCTCGATCATCTGTCCGAGTCCTTTCCAACAAATTCTGTGGGCATGCAGTAGCAGGCACTCTAATTAAGCTCCAAGAGAGACACATGTATTAAGCACTGCTTAATTTGTTTGGGAGTTAAGGTAAAATTAAGTGGGTTAATTAGCTCGGGAGGGTTAATGTATCCTAGAGTTAATGTTTTGATGATTGGAGGAGTTATCCCACTGGGTTAGCTGGGTATCGCACCTGTTCTGGTGGGGCAGTTAATTAACCTTGGGTTAATTAAGTACCCCAAATTAGTTAACTCTATTCTAATTGCCTCTAGTCACATAATTCAGTCCACCAAAGAAGCAATTTTTAAGCAATTAAGTCGTCATAATTCCCATGATTACGTTTAATCTCACAAAAATGAGATGGTGCTGCCAGCTCAAATTTGGAACTTTGATGCTGAATCACGTAAGAACACTGGTCTAGCTAAAAGCTTAACAAGCTTTATTTGTGTCTAAAAATTTACAGACGAACTGAGCCAAGCAGAACCAGGGTCCACATCCTCTGAAGATTATGAGGAGAGCCAAGGCCAGTAGCTGATAGAGAAAGGGTGATGGCATACGACTGGACAGAGGGTGGGGAGATCAGCTGTCTCTTCTACCATGCATGGAGGGGGGCAACCCACCTGATCACTTCGCTGCAACAGTACAGCAAGCGCTTCTCTTGCAGGTGCACGGGTAGATGTGGGGAGAGAGAGAAGAAAGGACAGTGCTGGCACGGTTTTTTTATCCCTTGGGCGCCGCCGGGGTTGTGCGGGAACGGACGGACGTACAGACCAGTCCAACAAGAGCCATCCACTGCTGGTGAGCTGCAGCTGTCAAGGGAAGGAGAGGAGGGCCGGCCGGGGTCACCATCTTTGACTTTCTATTTCTTTTTTATAATCTTGAATTTAGCACCGTTGATCTCTGCGAATACGGCATAAATCATTCAGGTATGCTTACCACGTTTGCATAGGCCTGAAAAATGTACTGGAGGTAAATGAAAGGTGCTTCTTTGAGATGTGAAAGTTTGTCCATCGATCAACTTCATGATTGAAGAGAGGATATCTTACCCACCCATTAGCGCCCATCCATCCGACCCACCACACCACACCACACCACGGGGTCTAATCGTCTGGACCCGTTATGTCACGTGCCAGCCCAACACACCTTGCCCCAGTGCAGGCATCGTACCGACGCGCATCTTCCCCGTCAACGGTCACGATGCACGTCTACTGTAACGTATTAACGAGGAAAGATGCGCAAGTCCGGCAATGAGGGGAGGGCACTTCCCATGTCACTCTCCCTGACAGTGCAACTCCATGACCTCTTCGATGAGTCCCGTCATATTAATGGCCGACAAATCCTACCATATTAATGGCGAAGTTATCTCTTCGACGAAGAGGCGACGAGTCAACGCTCATATCTCCCTGTCTCGCTAGATACGCGAGCTTAGTGGCTCACATCTTCTCTAGCAATGACAATCCAACGGTCAACTTTCCAATAACGGTAAAAGTAGGACTCTAACTGTAATACCCCGATTATTTATTAAGTTTTATTGAGCTTTTATTAATTAAAAATTGAATTAAAATGAATTAATGTTTGAATTTTGAAATATTAATATTTAATTCATTAGAAAATAGAACCTATAAAATTCGACTACCTTAGAAAAATCTGTAAAAATAGTAATTGGGTAAAAGATCATTTTTATAGCAATTTTGTCTTCTGGACTTGACCCAAATTAATTACGTAACCTTGTCTAATTAGAGGATTAATCCTGAATTTGACTTCCACCTACCCTTTACCTAATCGTAACTTAAAACGTGAAATTCGAACTTATTACTCAACCAAATGATCTGAAATCAAGGGCAAATGGAAGGCCACGAGGTAAGGAACATTTACCCTCAATCAATTTGAGGTAAACCTAGCCCTAAAACGTGCTGTCGACATAGATTTGGTCGAGTCAAGGATTCCGACGTCGTTTCTAAACACGTAACTTGCAGCGCCCAATACTCCCAACTCCGAAGGCTCCAGAAGCCCCATGACCTATAGAAATGTAGCTCTTCGACTCTAATTTCATTTGGTAGCTGGGTCAGCCGACGAGGAGTCCAGATATGGGAGCATTCGTCGTTTTGTTGGTGGAGGGTGTTGGTAGTTCGTCGTTCTTCATCTCCAGCCCTTTAATCCGTCGATTAAGGTAGGTACCCTTAATCAATTGAGACTTTTAAATATAATATCTTGATCAGCTCGTCGAGATCTATCCAATGGGACTGAAAGCCCCAAATTTCATTAGGCATCCGTGGAGATATCGAGCTTTTTGTGAGCTGCTGTCAAGCTTGTTCTTCATTCTAGGGTTTCGAATTCTTTCTCCGATTTGAGGTAGGATCTAACAACCAAACTCTAATTAACTTACATGATGTAATCAGCATGTTGTTAGCTTTCATTTGACGAAGAAACCACTAATTTGTATTGAGCATGTTGAGAGTATTTTGCATCGAAGTAAGAGCATGTCTAGAACATGATTCATATAGTGTTCCTTTAAGTCAGATCTTGATTTCGGGCTAATTTTGAGTCATGTAACCTGATCTTCATGTAGCACATCATACATGGTTGGATTCATAATCGAGTTAGCTTTCTTTTGACGCAAGAAGCCCCAAAATTCATTGCTTATGTTGAGAGAATTGCATGATTTAGTAGAAGTAGGTCAGGAACTAGGGTTTTCATGTATTTATCATGTATAAGTTGAGATTTAATTGATTTCTGTGAAAATTCATGTTTCTAAACTCATGTATCATGACCCTAGAATGTCTATTAGGATTCCTAGATCATGTGGTTTTGATTTCAACTCAATTGGACCTCATTTGGATGAGTTCATGTCTTTTCCGGAGTCAACTTTCGTTGCTGTTCTTGCAGGGGTCGACCCGTTTTTTGGGAAACCCAGCAGGCCCGAGGGTCGACCCCAGGGGTCGACCCCAGGGGTCGACCCTTGCGTTGGATTGAAGGGGTCGACCCCAGGGGTCGACCCATCGTTGGATTGAAGGGGTCGACCCATCCTTCAGAATTTGCTGGGGTCGACCCCAGGGGTCGACCCATTCAGCTGCCAGACCCCATTTTTACAGGGGTCGACCCCAGGGGTCGACCCATGTACCAGAAGCCCGGTTTTCATCGTTTTGCGACCCGTGGATCGATCCGGATCATTAGGGGATCGACCCATTGAACTTAGACCAATTGAAAACTATACTTTTGAAGAACCAGTGACCTGTTCTGGAAACCTTATGATTTCAATTTACATTGGTTCCTACTTGCAAATATAGTGTAAAAACATGCCGTTTACCATCTTCATTTCGACTCATACATTGGTTAAATAGAAACTCACATAATTAGTGGTTAATGGTGTAATTAAATCTCTGTTAATGCATTCTTTTTCCTTCCTGTACAAGCTTGTTCCTTTACCTTATCATCTTGAATCAACTTTTGGTAATTATCTTAATGCAAATGATAATGGATAATCTTTGACATATTAACTTGATAATTAGGATTAATATGTTGATTAGCTTGTTGGATAGCTGCTGTACTACAGTAGCGCAGCATGATTAACTCTTATTGTGACTTGGTTTTCAATCTTCTTGATGATTGTGCTTACCTTGAAATTCTGAAATGAATCTCCTTCCTACTTGAAATTGTTATTGCTACATGGTTCAAACCTTGGAATTCTGGCCATAAATTGTAGAAGTCTAGATTCGTGGGATCTTTGATCCAAAGAAATCAATGCCTGGCAAACAATTAAGGGCTCGGTCTAGTCTTGGGAGGAGCGCCCGAACACTACGTGTACCTCCCGGGGAGGTGATTGACTAGGTGTGGCATTTGGCACCAGTACCATGACATGAGTTAAATCTAGGACTATCCACTACTGTCCACTACTCTTCACTACTCTCTACTACTCTCTACTACTTTTCAGTTTCCACTCTTCACTGTTCTATACTCTACTTGTTGTTACTTACTTGCTGTTACTTGGATGTGGAAATGAAACTACACACGTGCTTGACATGACTTGAATTATCTTGATATGGCCAACTCTTTATCGTTATCTCCTGTAGTAAATTCTTGTCTTTGTTATTCCTCTTAAGTATTACCATTCTATTCCTTTATATTTCTTGACCTTGCGAGATCTTTAATTTTTGTTTCATTATATCATCATTATCTTTTTATTGCATTATCCTTTGTAGCATGATATTTTGAAAATGTAATTAAACTGCTAATCACTTATACCTATCTGATATTTCTTACTGAACGTTAGCTCATAGTTGTTGTTTCCCCCCTTTCCAGACTTTTCAGGTGACGTGCTTACCGGTGGGGAAGGACAGGAGTGATGTTTTGAGTGTATCAGTTAGTTGTGTTTAGAGTGTGTTGTGCTTCAGCTTTGTTATTGTGGTTTAGAGTTGTTATCCCAGTTGTATTGAGTTGATTTGAGGATTATGTACCAGTTATGTTTTGTTTAATGGTCAATAAGTTATTTCCATTTCTTAGTATTTGTATATATTTAGATTAATTCTCTCTCTTTCCAGCTCGTTTCTAACTGTACGTCCTGATATTCCGCGTCGGGACGTGACACTAACCCCACGATCAAGAGATGAAGAACTCCATCCTCTCGAGCTCGCTCTCCTTCTCTTATTCGAGTTTGCCTCTCTCTCTCTTCCACTATTCTCGAGTGTTCGCCTCAACATTCTCTTCTTCGTCAAATAAATCTTTGGAGGTGTGAATTTTAAATTGAACAACTATTTTCCGACCGCTATAACAATCACTCATTTTCTTCTTAAAATAATCAATGAAAGGTGATTGAAAGGTAACGCCGTCTCCTCACCAACAATAACATGCATTTGAAAATTTCCTATCGCTAGTATTATTAGGACCCTCTCGACAATTTATTAATGATGACGGAGAAAATGAAAAGGGGCATAGGAGATGGAGAGAGGGCCGAGTCCGTCCGAGTCAGTTGTGACTCGGACGTACCGTACTATATCAGGAGAATCTCGATCCGATACGGATCAGGGAGTCAACAAATCATGGATGAGAGAAGGGAAGATAACTGGGCAGTGGTTGGGCACTTTGAGGAACAAGGATTGGAGGGTTCGAAGCCGAATGCCCACAAGGGGTGCGGGGAGCGTGGGGTATCCTGCTCCTGTACATTGAGAGAGCTGGATGGAACTCGTAGCCTCCCCGTTAAAGGAGGCGTTCTGAGTTTACATTTTTTTGTGTGACCTTTATTAATTTGGTCGAATAGTATTTAAGTTGGCTCATTAAAAAAAGGTTCAAAAGATAGGTTTAAGAAAGTAAATGTTCACACTAAAATTAATTATCAAATGATAGATTTTTTTTAAAAAGTGTGACATCTTGTTAAGACTCTCGGGAGAGTTCTTTGAAAAGAAATTGTAATGAATCAGAAATAGATTGATCTTTTTCTTTAGAAGATCTAAAGTGTCTGTATTTTATCGAGGATATATTTTAGAGAGAGAGAAATCAAGATCAATTTTCTTGTGAAATAAAAGATTATATTTTCGATATATTTTTTATGATCGTATTTACTCACCCGTTCATGGACAGCAGGTAAAGGGTGTATTGATACGCCACATTATATCGACAAAAGTTAGACTCAAACACCAATTTGTTAGGAATCATTTATCTTTCCCCAAAATCTAGGTACTGAGGTAAGGGATTCTTTTTCTTATAAGTCGACCCAACTTTATGTGAAATCTAATGTGGGACTAAAGTCAACGACAACTCTAATTAGTTGAGAGACTCGCACTATCTCTGAATACTCAGACCGTCCACCCGTAACAATATCTTCAATCCTACGATTGACGATCTTAACTGAAACAATGTCGTATCTATATCGAATCTTTTCCTTTAATTCCTCTTACAATGGCATCAGAGCACCGGGTTATGTTTTGCTAGGCATACATAGATGGCACATCTTCATGCACAGGGCCGCCTTTGCCCGAGCAGGATTCTTCTTCCTCTGAAAATAAGACAGGGGGAGGTCGACCGCCGGCCAGCCCCGTCAGCGGCTGTGGCATCGGGCCCCAGGAGGCGCCATCGGGGGGGTGCCCGTTGCAGTGTCGTCGTGGGGCCTGCGCCCGGGGTCACCGAGAGACAGGATGAAACTAGCCCGGAGCTCCATCCATAGATATCTTATGAATATAGCGAAATAATTGGGAAGAATTTTTTTTGGATAAATGTGATATTTCATTTACAAGGACGGGACGGATATAAAATTAACTCTTGTGTTTCCAGAAGAGATATTTTTCTAAACCACATTTTATGGGTTTATTGTAAACCTTTTCTTGTCTTCCTTATAAGTTTATTTTTAACATTATTTAATTTTTAATAATATTTTTTAGTAGAAATAGTGTCAAAAAATCTGATTAGACGTTAACGGACGTTAATAATGGTGATGGCAGGGGTACTTCAATAAATACATAATGTATTTAGATTGTTAAAAATAATATGAAGAACAATAGATAATTCTGGAAAAAACAAGGTACTTTTGCGAAGATTTATTATTATTATTACTATATCGTATAGACGTAAGACTGTAAAGTATGGTTTCTCCTCGTGCCCGCGGGATGCGGAGGAAGATGAAGCAGAGAGAGGCGAGCATCCCCGCCACCGCCACCTCCTCTAAGAATTCCAACGTCTGCCCTATCTGCCTCGAACCCATCAACCAAGAAGCCTACTTGGATCGCTGCTTCCGTAAGCTCCTGCCCCTTCCCCTATCTCGGCGGCTATCTTTGGCGCTTTTGATTCTTCTTCGCGCCCGTATGTGTGCTGTAAATCCCTGGGCATCCACTCTACTCTTGGTCCTTGAGCTTGATTGGAGCCGATTCGGTCTACCATGATTCCTTTCATTTCCCACAGGGGTGGGAATTAATTTGAATCTTTGACTACTCGGATGGTTGCAGTGTCCATCATCTGCTTTGATTGTGATATAATCTAGTGTCTATTTATTCTTTCATCTTGCTCCTTAGATAGTGTTACTCTTCGTTATCAGGGTATTTGGTGTGGTTACTGTAATTGAATTGAAATTAGTAGGTCTATTGGTCCCCAGCAAGTTCTCTATTTTGTATTGGAAGAGCCTGCAAGATTCAGATATTGGTCTACAGATAATTTGTTTGGGCTGGAAGCCAACTCATTCTTCATATCAGAGTGTTAACCAAAAAGGAATGGAAGAGGAAATATGTCTACTCACAGTTTGTCTTGTGGGAAAACATGGTGATTGTCTGCACGATCCCTACCCTCCCAACTCAAATGGAGGCATTCATATGAAGCGGTCTCACCCTTGGATTTGCATGCATATTTCTATGAATTTTTTCCTATTAATTTGATGAACTTCAGCCTACTGAAACTTGAAGGGATGCCCCCATGTTCTTTCCTTCTTCCACTTTTCCTTGTGTTCTTCACTGCTCTTTATTGATTCGGATGCATTTTGCTGAAATTTGAAGGGCTGTCAAATGATTTTAATTTTTTTCCTAATGACAATTTTCAGACACATTTTGCTACCGTTGCATTGCAAATTGGACCAAATATGTCGCTTGGCAAAATTCACAGCCACTTACTTCAATTATGTGTCCTCTGTGCAAGGTTTGTCTATGCCAGAGCCTAACTCTGCCATCCGTTCGCATATTTATTTCAAGGAAAATAGCTCTTATACTTCCAGGTGGTCTATGTTTTGTGACTATTAATTACTCCACGTGATTGGAAAAGAAACTTATTTTTACCTTGTTCTTTTAGTGTCTTTCACAGTTACAAACATAAATGCAATGATTAGCTGTATGTATGTTCTCTTGTCATTTCTTTGAAAATGTTAGCCTGGTATGTTGCCTGTCCCCTGTTGTAGGGTAGTTCCAAAGGGACCATATGTCGTTGAAAACAATGTTGATGACTATATATAGTTTGTAGGGTAGTTCCAAATGGACTATATGTTGTTGAAAACAATGTTGATATATGTGTGTGTGTGCGTACACACACGCTCTTAGTTGCTTATAATACCTAAATATTACTGGAGGTCCACTATGCTTGAGTTTACCCGTCATTAGCAGAGTGGAGAACACATTTCCTTCTTTCTAAAGATGTTAGTCTATCCGTCATCACTGTTGCTTGAGGTCCTTTTTTTTTCATTTAGTTTGTTTTCCATTGATTGTTTCTTATTTGTTTTATGCAAGTTTCTCCACCTTTAGAGAAAAGGCAATCCTCTATCTCGAGTCAGTAAATATTTCCCTCTTTCTCTAAAGGTTCTCCACCTTCATAGAAAAGGAAATCCTCTATCTTGACACCTGGAAAACTTCCTCATTAGCAGAGTGGAGAACACATTTCCCTCTTTTTAAAGAGGTTGTTTTATCCATCACCTCTGGAGTTTGAAGTCCTAGTTTTTTTTATTTAGTTTGTTTTCCTTTGATTTTTCCTTATTTGTTTTATGCAAGTTTCTATGCCTTTAGAGAAAAGGAAATCCTCTATCTTGAGTCGGTGAATAGTTGTCTAAGGGCGCGTTTGGAACGGATGTAGGGTGGAGGGATTTTTTCAAAATCCCTTAGAGAGAGAAGAAGTACCTTTTAGGTAGCTTTTGGAGATTTTTCACTTCTCTTCCCTTTCTCCCTATCTCTCTCTAAACCTCGAAATCCACCATAAAGAAAAGTTGATGGGACATTGGGACATTTGGAAAAGCTTTTGAAAAAGGAGGGATTCCAATGATTGGAGAGTTCAAAATCCCTCTCCTACATCCTTTCCAAACGCGCCCTAAGTATGCTCCACTATGAGATTCTTTTTTTGTCTTTTAAGTTTTTTTGTTTATCTAATCTTATATTTTTCCTTACTATTTTTTTATCTTCAACATTACCTAAACAATGTGTTAGGGGAACTTTTGTTTTTTGCAAATTGTGATAAATATTGCATTCACTTGGATGATTATATATTTATATGCTTTGTAAAAGTTAGGTGCTGTGCTCTCACTTATAAAATATAGAAGTATGGCCTTATTGCTTGCAGAGTGAAAACTCTTCTATTATACATGGTGTCAGTGGCAATTTTTTTCAACGGCATTATGTGAACAAGGATTCAGAGAGTAGGTCAGTCTCTAAGATTGTTAGTTTTCTCCACTTTGCAACCTAAACTTAACCATTCCATTGTCAACGTGATTGATTTGATTGTTGTGATTTTTCAGCTTCCTGACACAAGCTCATCAATTCAGATGGCAATGCTATGAAACTGAACCTGGTAAATAGATTCTAATTTTCTTACCTATATTCTCTTCATTAGTTTCTTTGTAGAACTTTTCATTGGCTTTTCTGCTTTATTTCTGTTTATAAGATAATAGATTGCAGCAGGTAAAGTAGGGCGCACGTTCGATGTTCTGTCATATTGGAAGAATCGTAGGTACCTCCAGCGAAATCAGTTCCTTCAAACTTGGTTGAGAAGGGAGCTTCAGACAGTTCTTCAGGTCCTTGTGCAATAGTTTACACGTTTCCCACCTTTGTTTTTTTTAATTTGAAGTAATTATTTGTATTTCAGAGCAGAAAAATGACAGCTATATTTTCTATTGTTTTGGGACTCTTAATGGTTATTATTTTCATATACTTGCATTGTAACTTCTGTACTTTGCTTTGACATATTTTGTCGAGGAAGATTCTCTCATTTCATCAGTTGGTTTCATACTTAAAAAATTTATATATTTAATTTGCCCTTTGTGTTATGAAGATTCGGAGTTATCGAACACACCCAAGGGGGGGTGAATTGGGTGTTGACAACTTTTTCCCTTTCAATGCAAAACTCACAAACAACAATCACAAAGAAAGGAGGTAGAAGAGATGGAGCCAATCACATAAGGAGACAGTGCATTTTTTGTAGAGGTTCAGTATAGCAAGGTGTTGACCTACGTCCTCTCTCCAAGATCTCTTGGGTATTCACCACTAGAAAATCTAGTAAGCCATACACACGCCAGACATTAAGGTGTTGGCCCACCTTCCACACACACCTCCCCCTTGGAGTAGGGCACACCACACACACTACATAAGCACATGTGTTAATCAAGTGGAGAGAGCAAATCTAATAGTAGATTGCCAATGGAGAGCTTCCTGGGTCGTCCTTCATATTCCAGCACAAGGGAGGCTTTAAGAGATGAAGAACATGGCAAAATAGGGCACAAAACAGAGCAGCAGCAGCAACCCCTGATTTTTCAACCTCTTGGCTGCCTTAAATTTTCTCAAAAAGATGTTTTTTATATTCTTAGGGCACCCTAGGATCATCTTAGAAAGTTTCCAGACCAAGGGACGGTCGAGATCAATCAAGAAAATCGTGCAAAAGATAGCCCAGATTCACCTAGATCCGTTCTGGTTTGTAGCCTGTACCCAGGGTCTCCAGAGAACCGTCGACTGCATGAACTTCTCATCTTAGAAGCGCTATAACTTACAGCACACACATCCAAACTTCATGACCTTGGCCTCGTTGCGAAGAGTTGAATAACCTCAACACATTACATTAATCATCCATCTCCAAACTTGACCAAACACTGATTAAATTCTCCATCAAAGATTGACTTTCAGTCTCCTGAACACTTAGAATTGTCAGATTGAACTGTTCTATGCACATAAATTGGGAAGCTTGTCAGTCCAATATGAATGGACTTTGTTATCATCAAAACATAGAGGGATCACAACAATCTCCTTCTTTTTGATGATGACAAAACCCTTGACAACTTAAGCATAGAAAACCTACAAATTTTCACGGTGAGATTTATCACATGTTTCAAGTATCAAATACTTTCCAGTTATTTGCTGTAAGAGGATAATCGAGATCTCATAAATGGAAGCTAACCATGCCGCACATGCAGACCAAGATGTGAATGAACTAAATGCACAAGGAATCACCACGTTCCAAAGAGACAAAGGGAAAAGTATTAAAGAAACACTGCATAATGAGCCGATGAGATAATAATGTTGATAAAGTTGTTTCTCTCCCTTTTTGTCAGCAGCAAAATACATGTAGGGGGAAAAAATGAACAAGAGAAACTATAGAAAAGTTACATAGGAATATAGCATGTTTCTCCTCCTGTATGAAAAGAATCCCACATAGTGCCCCCACAGCCAAGAAGGTGGACAAAAACTGAAGAGGGAGGAGGAACTGGAAAACATGCAAAAAGGAAGTGAAAATAACCGAGGAACCAGCAGAAAGACATAGATAGAACCACTCTCCTCAATCGTCATAGTACTCACGGAGCCAAGCCAGGTCCTCACGCACACAGCGCAGATCTTCCTGTATCTGTGTAGTCTCCCTCTCCTGTTGATCAACCTTAACAAGTAGGGAAGCGACACTAGCTGTCAAGTTACGTAGTAGCTGAGTAGTAGTAGGAGACTCTCCCTGAGTAGAGGCAGTGGGGGCACGAGAGTGCTACGGCTCAATGGGCACCAACTGTCTGTCAGCAAACCCAAGCTGCATAGAGCGGAGGGTAGAGGCACCAAGTTTCTCCCACTTTACAAGAGGAGCGCACTGCTCACCAATCAGATTCAACCCGCAAAACTCAAACAACCGTGTTAAGGCTCTGCCATATGGTAGCACACGATCTGCTACAAGAACATGAGACATAAGCCAAACATGACACACGGCAAATTTATAGGAACACGAATGAGCAGCCTGTCTAGAATAAATAATTGTTCCTTTATAATGGCATCAAATTTTCCACTCCTAGGATGAATAATATGAGAAATAATGTAATGAAGTAGCCAAGCCATAGGCGGAAAATTAACCGCCGACAAATGTGAAACATCAATATTGCCATGACCACTAGTCACGAGAGAGAGCAGCATTCACATGGAAGTTCTCAATAAAATGAAACGGCAAATCTAATGGAATCTGAAACACATCAGCCAATAGTGCTTTCGTAATGCAGTTATCAACACCCTTCACAAAGATGATCAAAGGCCCATCCTCCTGCATGGTCATGTTAGCATAGAAGTGCACAACCAGCTCATAATAACAAGGGCGGTCGAGCACTAAAAACGGCACCCACCCAAATCACCAAAATATGCACCCAAATCCATAGAATGCTGTGCAAAATATTTAACATCAACCCATCGACCATACAAAACAGAGCGTCAGGAAAAGAACTCCTCACAGTGTTGGCAAGCTTTTGCCGATTTGAAATAAGCCACTGGTTGCCGTCTCCAAATGCCTAGTTCATTGCGAGATTGCCGACCAGACCTTCATGGAGCCATGAGGGAATGAGGAGAAGAGACGAGGTCGGTGGGGAAGAGCGTCAGATTAGAAAGGGAAGAAGAGTGAGGCAATAGTGGAAGAAGGGGGTGGCAGATTGAAGAGGAAGAGCAGCAACATGGATGCTGGACGAGGCAGGGAGGGGCACAGTGGCAGAGGAGCTCGTGGCGGCTCGGCGCAGTGAGAATCGCAGCGGCGCGGTGTGGAGAAAGAGAGGGAGAGAGGGGGTGATGCAGCAGTAGTGTGGCGGCGATGGGCAGGAATTGCAGAGGCGTGACAGAGGCAAGGGGGACACGGCGTGAAGAGGAGGAAAGAAGGAGGGGAAGGGGTCGCACGATGGAGCCCTAGAAGAGAGAAAGAGGAAAGGGGCTGGTTCCCAAAAGAAAGAAAGAAATACAAAATGGAAAGAACAAAGGAAGAAGGGGTTGACATTCAAAGGGGGCTGCGTGGTCTCTTCAGTCCGTACCATGGGCAAATGCAGAACAGTTCGGAGACAGGGTGTTGACACTGCCTGGAACTTGGGACAGATAGAATAGGCACCCAAAGGGTTCCAAGACATTGTGTAGACACCGCCTGTGAACTGGGGCGGACAGACAAGGCGTCCAGGGGGTTCTGAGACAGGGTGTTGACACCCTGAACATGCATTTTTTTTTGCAAAAAAAAAATCATTGTTTTTTTAAATTGCAAAACATTGCTTTCATTTCTTTTCTTCTTCTTTTTCTTCTTTTTCTGCTCTCTCTCTCTCTCTTAAGAGTCTATGTAAAATATCCAAATACTCTTGTTAACGATTGTTTTGTCCCGAGATAATTTTTCTTCACTCTAACCATGACGTTGGGCTTGCTCTTTGATATAGCACATCCCCAGTTTTCTGTGAAGAGTGGTAAATCTGTCTTCATTGAGTGGTTTAGTAAAGATGTCAGTTAATTGATGCACTGTTTCAATAAAACGTAGCTCAAATTTTGTTTGGAAACGTGATCGCGTAGAAAATAATGACGGACATCTATATGCTTCGTGCGAGAATGTTGAACGGGACTTTTTGAGTGATTAATGGCACTGGTATTGTCACACAAAATGGGAATTTGAGAAAGATGAACACCGAAATCATGCAGTTGATGTTTAATCAAGAGTACCTGTGCACAACTACTTATGCCAGCCACATATTTGACTTCAGCCATTGACAATGTCACCGAATTTTGTTTCTTGGATGTCCATGAAATGAGGCAATCACCCAAGAATTGGCAAATTCCACTGGTATTATTTCGATTAATTTTACCGCCAGCGTAATCAGCATCAAAATATGCAACTAAGTCTAATGCATAGCCATAGGGATACCACAAACCAACATCCAATGATCTAATGAGATAACGAAAAATCCTCTTAACAATGGTTAGATGAGTTCCACGTGGATTTGATTGAAAACAAGCATAGACACACACACTAAAGAGGATGTCCAACCTGTTGGCCATCAAGTAGAGCAGTGATCCAGTCATATCTCGATATAGCTTTTCGTTTATCTTCTCACTATTTTCATTTCTCTCTAAATTTGTATTGGTTACTGAAGGGGCGTGATCTCGCGCTTGTCCTGATCTGGGAAGATGATCACCGAATAGTGAACTGCAGAGAAAGGGAAACGAATCAAGAGGCAAAACCCTCTGATGCTTAAGTCAGTAGAGCAATGGTGGAAGATATGGAGGGAGGTAGAAAGAGGTGCACGAGATCTCCCAACACCAAGGTGGTGAAGTGGTTCCTGCTCAGGGAGTTTTAGGCATATATTGCCCTTACCTTTCATTGGAGGGAGTCCCTGGTTTATATAGTGTGCTCACCTTATGAGTCCCGTAAGCTAAGGAGTTTCAGGCGGAAGTTACGTCCTCATCATGGGATCGTTACGTCCTCATCGTGGGATCTTCATTGCCTTGAGGGATCATGGATCCTTTATCCTCATAAACTCCTGCTCATAAAGGGCTCTTCAACGGCTGTGTGGATAAGCACTCGTCAGTCGGTCCGAGCATAAAAGGTGCCAGCCCTGTCCGGGCGATAGGCATAGCTCGGACGAAGTCAGGTCGGAGTGGGCGCAGGACGCTTGCCTCTACCCCGATGAAGGGATAACTCGGGCATGGGTCTTCCTCCGTTCTGACGCTCGGGCCTTCCGAGCCTAAGGGCCGCCGAGGAAGGGTGGGATCCCGAGTAATCTTTATTGGGCTTTTTAGCCTAAGTGGGCCCTGTGGGGCTGTCACTTGGATGAGCTGAGCCTCGTTCGGTCCTGATGGGCCTAGTTCGGCTGCTCTTAGATGGGCTACAGAAATCCCCCTCTCCACTTGTCCCCCTCCTACTCCCGAGCTTTAGTAAGCTCGGAAGAGTAGCTGTTTGGGGTTTTGGACCAACGTGGCTCAGGTGGGTGGAGATCTGGCAGTGTTAGTAAGCCACGTGTCGTGGTCACCTGGGCCCGTGTTAATGATGATCCTGATGGATTTGAACTGAAGGGGCCCCCTTTTCTCGGAGGTCGGAACGACGCGTCGCCTCCCGCGTGGGGATATAGGCGTTGGGCGCTTGTTGTCATTCTAGACTCCCTCCGTCTTTAGGGTTTTGGCTCTCCTCCGTTCTTTGCTTTTGGGGCTCTTCGATGCGCCGTGAGGACGCGACGGAAGAGCAGAGGCTTGCAGTGGTGTTCGAGGAGTTGGCGGAGATAACCGCGGAGGCAGTCCGGCGGCTTCCTCCTCCCCCGGAGTCTTCAGAGTCTCGAGATCGCCTTTCCTCAGAGTCTTCTCCGGATTCCATGGCGGACCAGCGCTCGGAGGCTGAGGAGTGGGAGGACGAGCCAGTGGCGAGGGCGCCGGTTCCAAACTGTAGTGAACTGGGGGAGGCGGATGTGAGGAGGCTGGAGCACCAGTATCGCCTGCCCCACAAGTTCAGATTTGCCGCAACTTCTCCATACGAGACGAGCCTGGACTCTCGTACAGGCCACATCTGTATGTTTCTTCTGTCGTGGAAGGGTGGATTCCGCCTTCCTTTCGAACCTTTCGTTCTTCAGCTTCTCAATTTTTTCCTGTTGGCGCCCATTCAGTTGGTAGCCAACTCTTATCTCCTTCTTTCCGCCTTCCGCATTCTCTGCCGCCAGTGTGGGGTTCCTCCTTCCTTGGACCTCTTTCACTATTTTGTTGAGTTGAAAGCACATCTTTCGACTGGGAAGGGCTTCTACTTCATCCAGGCGAGGCGGAATAGGAGTTGCATCTCCTTGGCGGCGAAGGATTCTTCCCATAAGGGGTGGAAGACTCAATTCTTCTGGGTGGGGATTTGTTCAGTGGAGGAAACCTGGTGGTGTCCAGTAATCCCCAATTTTCATCTGAATATCCCTCCTAGGCAGGATGAGTTCCCTCCACATGTGGAGAATACGCAGCTATCTTGCTGAAGCACCGCCAATCCACCGAAGAGCTGGTTACTCCAGAGAATATCGAGCGGTGTCTTCTCACACGGCTGCATCCGTCGGGCTCAGGTGCCACAAACTAGATTCTCCTTCGGATGTGGGGGTCATCTTTCTTTCCCTGAATATGTCTTCTTCTTCGTGCAGACACCAGGCGGGAAGCTCTGAAGGAGGCCGCAGAGGTGATCGAGCTTGGTGATGACTCAGCTACTGATGAACCGGCTGCTCCCGTGGGTCGCTCCCGAACCAGAGATAAGGGCAAGGGAGCGGCCCATGGCGAATACTCTAGACCGCGGGGGTCCAAGCGCAAGGACCCTGTGGAGGGTATGATCCGGGCCGCTGCGAGGGCCAGGAAGCGGGCCAAGAAGGCCGGGGTCGTGCCCGCAATTGAGGGCGACCTTGCCGCGGCTTGCCCCTCTGCCGAGCGTGATGGGGCCGACTCTACCGGGCGAGCTCTCCCACCCGCCGAGTCAGAGGGGGCCGAGGAGGTTGGGGCTGCCCCTGCGGGCGGCGACGATGCGGGCTCGGTTCCTCCTTCGGCCGGGACCGAGGGGGCCGAGGATGCTCCTGCGACTGGCAGCGGTGCCGACCCGGCTCTCCCCTCGGCAGGAACCGAGGGGGCCGTGGCCGAAGTGGGAGATGCTGGGACCGTGGCCGAGGCTGGCGCTTCAGGTGGTGGTGCAGGTGCCGAGCCGGTCCAGGTTGAGGGGCCGCAGGAAAATCCGGCCGAGGCGCGAGGGGCGACCGAGGCTGGGGCTCGATCCGAGCCACACGGTGGGGCGCCGGGCGATGGGGGGTTCTCCGTTCCGGCGGCCTTGGAGAGGCTCGGTATCTCGGGCCCCCTGCACCAGGTATGCCGCGGTATAGCCGCGAAGGTGAGGGGGGGAGGTAGGCAGTACTCCCCGTCCACGGCTCTCGCCGGGGTTATGGAGGGCGGCCTGGCCCTGGCCCAGATGGGGGCTGCTCTGGCAGAAGCGTACGCTCGGTCGGAGTGGGAGCGAGCGAACCTGGCCTGGACCCTCGGTGGGTCTGACAGGAGGTTGGCTCGGCTCGTCGAGGAGCGTGATGGGCTTCGGCGGGAGCTTTCCTCAATCAGGGAGCTGGTACGGTCGAGCCAAGTGGAGACCCGGGCGCTAGCCGAGCAGCTAGCCAAGGCCCGTGAATCGCTCGAGAGGAAGAACCGGCTTCTTGAAGAGGAGCGCCTAGCACGCGTTGAGCTGGATGGCCGGTGGGAGACCGAGCGTGCCGAGCTAGTAGACCGAGCGGAGGAAGCCGAGCGCCTTCGGCGGGAGGCCGAGGCTGATCGGGCCGAGGCGGAGAAGCAGGTGGCGGAGGCCGAAGAGCGGACGGCTGAGGCCGAGCGGAAGTCGGCCGAGGCGGAGCGGAGGGAGGCCGAGCTCGCTGGTAGGGTGGGATCGGCCGGGGCGGAGGCTCTCGAGCAGTACAAGAGCTCAGAGGCCTACCGGGTCGACCTTAAGGAGGCTGCCCTCCCCTACTACGAGCTAGGACTTCGCCGGGGCATCCGCAAGGGGTTCAAGCAGGGCTACGACCGGGCCGTCTCTTACGCCGAGGAGCAGGCGTCCGGAGTAGTTGACTTCCCGTCCGGGCAACGTTATGACTCGGACTTGTCATCCTCCAGTTCCTCTGCTTCGGCGCAGGATGAAGAGGATCAGGGGGGCTCATCATTCGAGGAGTCGCCAACTCCGGATGCCTCGGGAGGGCACGCAACCGAGGCAGTTCCCACACCGGTGGGGTCAGTGCCAGGGTCGGCCGTCGCCGAGGATGCCGGGGGCAGACCGCTCGAGCCCTCTACTTCCGGGCTTCAAGATGGGCCGGAGGCCTGATGTATCTGCTTCGCTTCTTCTTTTTGTATGTCTTTTTCCTTTTTGAAGGGAAAAACTTCCTTTTTTGTGTAGAAATAAATAAGGCAGTAGCGTTATGATGAAGACTTATCTGTTCCGTATCGCCATTGCCGTATTTTGTTCAGCATATCTGCGGTGGTTGGAAAGAGCCGATACTTTCTGCGTGGATCTCGCCTGATGGTTGGGTGAGCGTCTGACAGGGTGTCTTTCCGTTTTCTCATGCTTTGAATGCATGGCCGCTTCGTGTGTCCCGCTGGGGCGGAAGATGAGAAGATTTGAGGTGACCGTTCGTAGGGAGAAATCCCTTTGGCGTGTTTTCGAGGAGAGAATCATTTAAGGCAAATAGCCTCCCTTTGCCTATAAAAGGTCTGAAGGGCGTCTCTTCCTCTCCACCGCTTAGGGGTTTCCCTGACAGTCTTTCCTCATTCCTTCTTCACGTAGCGTTGTGCCGTTGTACTTGGAGCATGGAAGACGCTCCGGAAGATGAGGCTGCCGACGGCGGGGGGCAGAGAGTTCTTGCTGCTTCGGATTTGAAGAGGGTTCGACGGCCGGCGAACGGACTTGAAGAGGGTTCGACGTGTGGAGGCACGTCGTCTTCTCTTTATCAGTTCTGGCGGCGCTTGCAGGGGGGCGAGATGGTGGACGGATGGGGGCATCAGACATCCCTGCCGCCCGTCCCTGCCTGCTTGCTTCACGGAGGGGAGGAGGAAGCCAACTAAGCTCCCTCCCTTCCGGGCCTTCCCCTGCCTCCTCGTCCAGCTCTGCTGGTTTCTTTTTCTTTCTCGCAGCCTCTTTTTCCCTCTTCTGCTCTACTCCTCCTTTCTTTCACTCTTCGGAGGGTGCCTGCACTCTCTTTCTTCCAAAGAGTTGGCAGTTTGGCGGGGAGGATGCTTTCATATGTCTTCTCTCTCCCCCTTCTCTTCCAAGTTCAACTTGGAAGGTAGCCTTCTCTTTCCTAATCCCTCTGTCACCTTTGTCTCGAGCTACCCGAGCCAACGGGGTCGACTATCCTTTATCCGAGCCAGTTTCTACACGAGGCAGAGTCAGTGGCTGGACGCATGAAGGTCATCCGAGTCAGCCGAGCGATGGGCTCATACGACGGCGTCAGATGGATTTTTTGCTTTTTTGACATGTATTTTCTTGGCTTCGGCCTTCCTGATGTACAAGCGGGTTGTTTGAATAAAAGAAAGGAGCCTTTTTTATCTCATGTCATTTGCACAATGTTCAGTATTCAGAAGTAGAACTTGCGTAATGTAGTTGCGTTCCAGGTCCGAGGGATGAGCTCTCCTTCCATCGTGGATAGACGGTATGCTCCTTTTCCGAGCGTCTCGACCACTCGGTAGGGGCCTTCCCAATTAGGGGATAACTTGCCCGCCGCCTCAAGTGGTCGAGAGGCTTCGGCTTTCCTGAGGACGAAGTCTCCCGGTTGAAAGTGTCTGTCTCAGACTTTGGCGTTGTAGTATCGAGTGAGGCGGCGTCGGTATTCCGTTGCTCTGATGCTGGCAATCTCTCGGACTTCATCTGCTAGGTCGAGGTTTTCGAGCAGTTTCTGGTCGTTTGCCTCGGACGAGAAGCAGATGACTCGGAGGGAGGGGTTGCCAATCTCCAACGGGATCACGGCCTCAGTACCGTATACCAGCTGAAAGGGGCTTTCACCGGTTGCCGTTCTGGGAGTCGTTCTGTGTGACCAAAGTACGTTCGGCAATTCCTCAAGCCAGCTGCCCTTGGCTTTGCCGAGCCTAGTCTTGATGCCTTTTAAGATAGTCTTATTGGCATTTTCGACCAGCCCGTTAGCCTGAGGGTGGGCGACCGAAGTGAAGTGATTGCGAATGTTAAGGTCGGCGCATCTGTCTCGGAAATAACGAGAATCAAATTGCCGACCATTATCACTCACTATCACCCGGGGGATGCCGTAACGACAGATGATCGACTTCCAGACGAAATTTCAGACGACTGTCTCGGTGATCCTTGCTGTGGCTTCGGCCTCGATCCACTTAGTGAAGTAATCAATGGCGACGATAATGAACTTCTTCTGGGCCTGGGCCGTGGGGAATGGCCCGAGGATGTCGATTCCCCAGCGAGCGAAAGGATAAGGCTCGGCTAGGGTGACGAGCTCCGTTGCTGGCTGATGGACCAAGTGGTCAAATCGCTGGCACCGGTCACAGTGTTGTGTGTAGGCCGAGCAGTCGCGCTGCAGGGTGGGCCACCAATAACCTTGCCGTAGCAAGATCCTGGCGAGCGACCTTCCCCCTAAATGCGCTCCGCACAGACCTTCGTGGACTTCTCCGATCGCTCGGTTGGCTTCGTCGGTGCTGAGGCACTTCAAGAGAGGGCCGGAGAAGGATCTCCGGTAGAGAGCGCCATCCAGAGTGACGAATCGCCGAGCTTGGTACTTCAATCTTCGGGCTTCCTGAGGGTCGGGAGGCTCCTGAGAGTCTTGAAGCCACGACAGATAGGGGGTACGCCAGTCGCTTGGGGAGGCTGAGTCAACAGCTAGGAGCTCCGAATCGATGCTCGGTCGCTCTAGCTCTTCGAGAAGGACCGATCGAGTACCCTCGGGGTCAAGAGAGGAGGCCAGCCGAGAGAGGGCGTCCGCTCGGGAGTTTTCCTCCCGAGCTATTTGGACTACCTCAAAACTCTCGAACTGTTGTGCCACGGTCTTTTCCAGTTGGAGGTATTTGATCATCGGTGCTTCTCGAGCTTCATAATCGCCGTTGACCTGGCTAGCGACCAGTTGGGAGTCAGTGTGAATCCTGACTCGCTCAGCCCCTAACCGCCGGGCCATGCGGGCTCTCGATATGAGGGCCTCATACTCGGAAACGTTGTTAGATGGTTGGAAGTTGAACTTCAGGGCGTACTGTAACTCTGCTCCTTCGGGGGACTTCAGGAGAATCCCGGTGCCGCTTCCGACTGAGTTGGAAGATCCGTCGACGAGCAGTTCCCAGGTCGGCCCGGGCGCGGACGGAGATTTTTCTTCAGTCGGGATGGTGCTCTCGGCGATGAAGTCAGCGAGCGTCTGGCCTTTGATAGCCGAGCGAGGCCGATACGATATATCGTAGGCCCCGAGCATGATGGCCCACTTGACGAGGCGTCCCGAGGCTTCAGGGTGAGCGAGGATCCTCTTCAATGGTTCGCCGGTCAACACGCTGATGGAGTGCCCTTGGAAATAGGGTCGGAGGCGCTTGGCCGAGGTAACCAACGCTAGCACGAGTTTCTCGGTTGCGGGGTACCTTTTCTCAGCCTCATTGAGCACCTTGCTGGTGTAGTAGACCGGTCTCTCGATTCCCGAGTCATTTCTGACTAGGACCGAGCTAACTGTGGATGGAGTCGCCGAGAGATAGAGATGCAAGGCTTCACCTGGGACAGGCTTGGAAAGCACTGGGGGCGAAGCCAGGAACTCCTTAAACTCGGCGAACGCTCTTTGGCATTCCTCGTCCCACGCGAATGTAGCAGATGCCATTTTAGGCCCCCTCAACAGTTTGAAGAAGGGTAGACATCGTTCAGCCGCGCGGGACAGGAATCTGCTAAGCGCGGCAATGCGCCCGGTAAGGCGTTGAACATCTTTGATGCAGGTGGGTGGGCGCATGTCCAGGATGGCCTGGACCTTGTCGGGGTTGGCCTCGATCCCACGCTGGGTAACTAAGAAGCCCAAGAACTTCCCGGACCTTACTCCGAAGGCGCACTTGGCAGGATTGAGCTTCATGTTGTACTTCAGGAGGGTGTTGAAGGTTTCCGCTAGGTCGGCGAAGTGGTCCTCGGCCTTGGGGGTCTTCACGAGCATGTCGTCAATATAGGCCTCGACGTTCCGACCGAGCTGTCCTTCGAACATATGATTGACCAGCCTCTGGTACGTGGCTCCAGCCTTCTTCAACCCGAAAGGCATCCGGGTGTAGCAGTGTACGCCGAAGTCGGTGATAAAGGCGGTCTTCTCGATGTCTTCGGGGTGCATTCTGATCTGATGGTAACCTGAATAGGCATCCAGGAAGCTGAGTATCTCGTTGCCCGAGGTTGAGTCAACCAGTTGGTCGATGCTCGGCAAGGGATAGCAGTCCTTTGGGGTAGCCTTGTTCAAGTCGGTGAAGTCCACGCACATCTGCCACTTTCCCGAAGCTTTTGGCACCAGGACGACGTTAGCCAGCCACGTCGGGTACAGGACCGGTCTAAAAAGGCCAGTCTTTTGCCCCTTGGTGACTTGCTCCTTGATAATCGCCTGCTTCTCTGGCGCGTGCTTCCTTCTGCGTTGCTACACGGGCTTCATGGCTGGGTCGAGGTTGAGCTTATGTATCACCGTTTCCTCCGGTATCCCGGGGAGTTGATCATCAGACCATGCAAAGACCCGGACGTACGCGGAAAGAAACCTTTTGTATTGATGTTGAACCTCAGATGTTAGGTCGGCTCCGATCTTTACTCCTAGGGTCGGGTCGTCGTTTAGGAAAATCGCTAGCAATTCGCCTCCAGGTTCGGCGGTTGCGGATTTTTCCTCGACTTCCCGGGGGCCCTTGCTCTTCCCGTCCGGCCTTGTGGCTTCAACCGAGATATTGTAGCACCTTCTGGCCATGGCCTGGTTGCCTCGGACTTCCCCCAACCCATTTTTGGTGGGGAACTTCATCTTTTGGTGATAGGTAGAAGGCACCGCTTTCGTTCGGCTGAGGATTCCCCGGCCGAAGATTGCGTTGTATGCTATCATACCTTTGATCACTATGAAGTTCACCATGACCGTAACGGTTTTGGGTGGGGTGCCAAGAGTAACCGGCAGGCTTAGGGCTCCCTCGGGATAAGTGGCCTGGCCATTGAACCCACACAGGGGGGTTCGGATCGGGCGGAGTTTAGACGGATCCTCCCCCATCTTAAGGAAACATTCATAGGATAATACATCAGGGGCACTTCCATTGTCAACTAGAATCCTGTCTACGTTACAATGGTTTATTGTGGCCGATATGACTAGGGCGTCGTCATGCGGGGTGGTCAGCCCTTCCAGGTCTTGGTCGGAGAAGACTATGACCTGGGGCTCACTTGGCGGGGCCTTGGGAGGCTCGACGGCTCGGCTGGCCCGCTCAGCATGACGCTTCCTTCCCCGGCCGCTGTCTCCTCCTGATGCAGCTCCTCCGGCGATGACGTTGATGTGGACCCCTCGGGGGGCGTTGTCGATTTCCTCTGGGGCGCCTCGGTCTTCCTGGTGCCCGGCCACGAACCGGGAGAGGTGCCCCTGACGAACGAGACGCTCGATCTTGTCCTGGAGCTGATGGCAGTCGCCGGTGTGATGCCCGTGGTCGCTGTGGAACAGGCAATGCTTGCTGCGACTGCGGTTCTTCGACCACATTGGCTCGGGTTGGCGGAGGAGGCCCGAGCCTTTGATGTCTTCATATATTTCGTACACTGGAGCGGTTAGGGGAGTGTACCGCTCGTACTTCCGTGACGGTTCCTTGCGTTCCCTGTCTCGGTTCCGCCTTTTTCCTTGGCCCGAGCTTGGCTCGGGTGCCCGCTTCTTGTCCCCCTCCGACCCGAGCCGGTTGCGTCTCGGCATGCGCTGAGCACTTCTTCGCACTCGGCATGGCGCAATGCCAGAGTCACTAGCGCGGCAAGGGTCGAGGGAGGGTGGAGGACAAGCTCGCGGCGGAGGTTCTCGTCGCGGGTACCCCCGGTCAGTGCGGTTATGGCCGAGGCGACGTCCAGGCGGGGGATCCTCAGGGCTTCCGACTTGAATCGGATAATGTAGGCCCGAAGCTTCTCCCCTTGCGCCTGTTTGAGGGCCAAAAGTCCCGCTACCGACCTTGGGGGACCGCTGCCGGCGAAACTCTCCTTGAATACTCGCCCTAATTGCTTGAAGTCTCGGATGGATCCGGGGGCGAGGGCCCGGAACCATGCTTGGGCGTCTTGGACCAAGGTGGTCGCAAAGGCTCGGTACTTGATGGCGTCGGACGCTCCATGAAGGGTCATCAGGGCGTCGAAGCTGTCGAAGTGGTCGGCCGGGTCACCCTGGCCGTCGTAGGGCTTGAAGGTCGGGATGGAGGCTCTGGGAGATACCTCTGCCTTCAAAATATGGTCGGAGAACGGGGATCTCTCCTCGTCCTCTGGTGGAGAGGTCTTCTGCAGGGCTCGTAGGGCGCGCTCCTGCTCTGCGAAACGCCTCTCGAATTCTCGCAGTCGGAGGGATAGCTCCGGCTGCCGCTGCGCCGTAGGGCTGAGGGGGCGTGATGGCAGGCTGTCCTGGCACTCCCTGGGGACTTCGGTCTCCGGGAGGGGACGGCGTGCCCCATGCCTGCCCCGCTTTGGCGTGGAGGAAGCCTCTTGCTCCGGAGGGGGGGCTTGCGAGGGTCCTCCTGCTTTGTTGCGGATAAGCTGCTGCCCTCGAAAGGGTGAAGCGGCCTCCGGCGGTGTGCTGGGACACGTTCTCGCGGGGAGGGCTCTCCGGAGGGGCGCGTGACCTTCCATCCCTGGCCGCCTGGGTCCTCATGAGTTCCACGAGGACGTCCAGTTTCGTGTTGAGGGCTTGGAAGGCGTCAGCGCCGTCGTTAAGCGGTAGCCCTGCTGCCGCGGGGGGAGGGGGCGGTCCGTCGGTGGGAGTGCCGGCGCCGGAGGGGGGGTTTTGGGAGGTTTGAGAGGGGCCTCCCCCCGCCGCCACCATGGCCTTTCCCCTGTCGCCAGCGGACCTCCTCCCTGAACTTCTTCTCACCATACTGGCTCTTTGGTCATTCTCACAGACGGCGCCAGATGAAGGGGCGTGATCTCGCGCTTGTCCTGAGCTGGGAAGATGATCACCGAATAGTGAACTGCAGAGAAAGGGAAACGAATCAGGAGGCCCAGGGATGGTTTCCTGGGGAAAGCCCTCCGATGCTTAAGTTAGTAGAGCAATGGTGGAAGATATGGAGGGAGGTAGAAAGAGGTGCACGAGATCCCCCAACACCAAGGTGGTGAAGTGGTTCCTGCTCAGGGAGTTTTAGGCGTATATTGCCCTTACCTTTCATTGGAGGGAGTCCCTGGTTTATATAGTGTGCTCACCTTATGAGTCCCGTAAGCTGAGGAGTTTCAGGCGGGAGTTACGTCCTCATCATGAGATCGTTACGTCTTTCATCGTGGGATCTTCATTGCCTTGAGGGATCATGGATCCTTTATCCTCATAAACTCCTGCTCATAAAGGGCTCTTCAATGGCTGCGTGGATAAGCACTCGTCAGTCGGTCCGAGCATAAAAGGTGCCAGCCCTGTCCGGGCGATAGGCATAGCTCGGACGAAGTCAGGTCGGAGTGGGCGCAGGGCGCTTGCCTCTATCCCGATGAAGGGATAACTCGGGCATGGGTCTTCCTCTGTTCTGACGCTCGGGCCTTCCGAGCCTAAGGGCCGCCGAGGAAGGGTGGGATCCCGAGTAATCTTTATTGGGCTTTTTAGCCTAAGTGGGCCCTGTGGGGCTGTCACTTGGATGAGCTGAGCCTCGTTCGGTCCTGATGGGCCTAGTTCGGCTGCTCTTAGATGGGCTACAGAAATCCCCCTCTCCAGTTACCATTAGAGTGCCCAGAGGTTTTCACTTATCCATCCCAAACTTTTTGAGAATCTCTCGTGTACTTTGCCTAGTTGATGAAAATTATGTCCTTCATTTGATGCACTTGAAGTCCAAGAAAGAATGTAAGTTCTCCAATCATGCTCATTTTGAACTCCCCCTGCATATCTTTAGAAAAACCTTGACAAAGATCTTCGTTAGTAGCACCGAAAATAATGTCATCAACATAGATTTGAACTATAAGTAGATCAGTCTCTGATGATTTAATGAAAAGAGTGATATGTACATCACTTCGTTTGAAGTCTTTTTCAAGCAAGAATGTACTCAACCTGCCATACCATGCTCTTTGGTCTTGCTTGAGTCTATAGAGAGCTTTCTTGAGACGGAAGACATGGTTTGGGAACTTGGAAGTCCTCAAAGCTAGGGGGTTGCTCAACATACACTTCTTTGATGAACCCATTCAGAAACGCTCTTTTTACGTCCATCTGAAATAACTTAAACTTCTTAGAACAAGCATAGGCTAGCAACATCTTGATTGTTTCTAGTTGGGCAACTGGGGCAAAGGTCTCGTCGAACTCTATGCCCTCTTCTTGACCATATCCCTTGGCCACTAACCGGGCTTTGTTTCTTACAATGGCTCTCATCTCATCAGTTTGTTTCGATACACCCACTAAATACCATATGATCCGTGCCATATATAATTACTATTACATCGATACAGGTTAAGTGGTTATTAATCACAGTTTTATTAAGAGAATGTGAAATTAGTTAGGGATTGAGAAGTGTAATTTGTAGTTGTCTTAAAGTAGCATATGAAACTTCCACTGTTATCTCTGTTTACTTCCCTCTAATCATATGGAAATGATATATATGACCTACATGTTGAATTATTGTTCATCTCCTTTTGCGTTATTGTCATTCTGAAAGCTTTGTTTACTTGCAAAGAAAGAATAATGTGGATGAAAGGCCAACGGACTAATAAGTCACCCAAAAATAGTGCTTAGATGATCACTCGAGTATTGCCAATTTCCAATCTATGGCATGGACTATGACAAACTCCAATAGTCTCATTCCAATTTATGGCGTGGACTATGGCAGATATTAAACACCCATGAGTGTTGGCAAATCCCATAGTTGCACACATCGTCCAGCACTGGCATTCGTAGCATACCTGATATCATAAATACCTCCAGTGTTGGTCTGTGGCTGGCACTAGTCTCACCACAAGAACCAACAGAAAAACCATGTACACCAGCATGGTATTAAAAGCTGGCCAGTTTGAACCTGAACTGGTCTGGGGAATAAATCCAGATGAGTTGGCTTTAGGTTTTGTCTGGCTGGCTCCATATCAAAATGATAAACAACAGTGGACATATTTAAGCTGCATCTTAATTGTTAGAAATCCTTCATGGAAATTTATTTCATCTAGATTTATGTGACATTTGTAATTTTAAATTAAGACTCCATTTCATGCAGAGGCATGCAATTACTTTTTATCTTACCATTTTCCTTAAAAAATTTGAGCTTCAATCACACAGTAAACATTTTCCCTACAGTGAAATGATGATTTAAATATAAAAGAAAGAAACATCTACTACTGTCTAGCTCCTATTTGGTGTCATCTATGTGCTGCCTATTTTTAGATTGCATTAAAACTTTCTTCTATCTGTAGGAGGAGGATGTTGATATTCTTATGCATCACATACTTGGCGTGATTGACTCATTCTTTAAGAGGTAACTGGATGCCTGATGCACGTGAGTGATGTAGGGATTATTCATGTTTGTTTTACTTTTATGACCGTAGTTTTGCAATCTTGGGAAAAAAAACTTAGTTCAATGCTTTTGCTCTAATATTATCCTTTCGCATTAATATCTCCGAGTGGCACATGCTTTTCTTACCATGATCTTGACTTTTGATGACTCTTCCAGACAACAGCAGGAGCGTATCAAGTTACCTCCTGAAGGCAAGCAGAGAGAATTCAAGCAATTGCTTTCTGATGCTGCCAGACCATTTATATCTGGCCGAACAGACCGTTTTGTTGATGAGTTGGAATTATTCCTAGCTTCGAGCTTAACTATAGAAGCATATGACAAGGCTTATATGGAATGTACACGCATGCTTGGTTTGGCGCCACAGGAGGATTACCCAGAAGATGAACATGACCAAGCTCTTGGAGATCCAAGATTACATATCCTTGATGAGGATCTCGACAAAACATGCTGAAAGGGGTCACATATGCCAATCTGGAAGATGATTCAGTGGCACTTTTGATGATCTGCTTTACTCATATCAAACAGATTCCAAGTGGTGCCGAATTGTTGCTCTTGTCAGGTGCTGATGCATCCACTCTTGAGTAAATTAGAGCTGTCTCATTGATCACCGGTTCTCTGTGCATTAGTTGGCTCCCTTACTGACGGACAAGTAAACGCACGTGGAGAAGTTTGACCCTTGATCCTCCAGACTGTTGGAAATCAAACAAAGCAGTTGATCTGAAGGTTCTGCACCAGTTTTTTTTGCACCACTTCTGAGGCCTAAGTCTGTGGTCATCTACGAAGTGCTGCTGGGATCTGGCCACGTTCATTGGACAAAAAATATAAAATGGCTCGCTTCAAGAGTAATCCCCCCTTGGAAATTCTTGATTCGGTATCGCCGGAATGTTTACAAATGAATGTGAGGATGGTGAAGCATATGAAAAGCCAATCGCATGATGTTGGCTTGCAAGCGGATGTACCCAAGCCTCTTAGGAACCACTAAGAACTGCAGGTTCTGTTGCAAATGCTGCTACTGACTAAGGAGTACATAAGAATGTTCCATTATCGCAACTGTTGGATGCTACTTGGGGAAGCAATATATTCTTCCAAGCTCTCCTCTTCTTCCCTCTCCACGCCCCCTGCAAGCACATCACAGCCGCCTTGACCATCTCTCTCTGGGAGTATGCGTGGCATTGAGTATATATTCTGGTTTTAGAAATGAGTTCCTAGAATATTCCATGTTCATCAGGTTTTATGGATTCATGTGTTTGACTTTTCTCTACCAATCTTGATGGGTGTTAATTATATCTCCTTAATGACTAAATACTCTTGATTAACTACTTCATACGATACCAACCGAATAACAAATCATAATCACACGATACACTTTTCACACAAGCTTTATAAAATACATTTGCCAGTGCATAATGGGCTTACGAGCGTTCCACAGAGCTTTGGGATAATTTCGAGTCATTTTGTGCAACAGGAGTATATCGGTGATTGTTATATTTGTAAAGGTTTAAGGGTCATTTTAGAGTTTAATGTATGTTTTACTGGTTCTAACAAGTTTTAAAATGCTAGGGTATGTTTTTTGGGAGATTATGAGCATTTTGCATCTTAAGAGCAGTTTAGTTATCTTGGGAAAAATTAGGGTTTGGAGGGATATTTTTGGGATTTAACATTTTTAAAGGATTTTTACATGTTTTTTATGAATTCTTGGGGCATGAAAAGTATTTTGATAATTTGATCATCCTTTTATGATTTTAAGCTAATTTTGAGCATTCTTGGTGATTTTTAAATTTTTAGGATTTTAGGTGAATTTCGTGAAGGGGAAGGGTCCTGTGGCGGCATGCTATGTAGTGGGGGAAGGTTCCCTGCTTCGAATCCGGCGTTGGGAGTTGGATAGGGGGACTTTTCCTGACCCTAGATGCTTAGAGGTGGGCATCTCCATCAAGGGGCTTCCGCTTGTCCTGTGCATTGAGGAAGGGGTGGAGACCCTAGTGTAAGGCTTTGGGGGATCAGTGATTCCGAGTACAGTTACATTTTTCTCGATGAAGTCCCTCACAGCGATCTAATCGATGGTGAGAGTTAGCAGTTCGGAGGTGGCGTTGCCTGTCATCTGCTTTGTTGTTGAGGGGGGGTAGATTGCGGCCAGGGTGGGTGTTGCCAGGTAGTGCATGGCAGCGACGTTGGGCATGAGGGCATCCCTGCCCAAGCGAGAGGTGGAAGAAGGTAGGGGGGAGGGGTATGTGGCGAGCACAGAGGCCTTGGCTCAAATTCGAACCGGGGCGGGCTTGTTGCTGGGTAGACGGGCCACGGGTCCGGTTTGAACCCTCAGCCTGGGTCTAGGCCTGGGATGCTGTCATTGGGCTGGATCTCTCAAAGTGTTGTGTCAGGTTAGCCCACCAGCCCTTCTGCTCATGACTTACTCGAGCAAGGGACATCATCGACATCTCAGGTTTATCCTCCGGTGGGAGGAAACCTTTTTCAGAAGGCGTTGAGCCTTCAATTCCCTGTCATCTCAAAGGCCCCGGTACCTCCACTGAGGGCTCTGTGCAGTGTCATCTGCAGCTTTAGGAGGCAGCGGAGTGTGTAGCGCTGGACCAAGACGAGGTGAATGACATGTTCTTCATCTTCTTGGCACTTCTCGTCGGGAGGAGAAGAGACCGCTCCAGTTGCTTGACCCTACCTCGACCAGGGGGATTGAGAAGTTCCCAACATGCTCGTTAGAGCGGAGGCTTGTCATTGCGTACCCTGAGGCCATTGCCCTGGAACTCTTTGGGGAGGGGTCCCGGGATGTAGAAGTCATGTCAGTCATCTTGGCAATCGGGTCTAGTCAACTGGTGGAGGTGTCCGAGGAGGGCCAGGCCCCTCTATCATTGATACCAACCCCGCGGCTTCCTCCTGGGAGTCGGGGGATGGCTGGGCTGAAGCTGATATGTTCCAGGAGGGCGTCTTAGATGGGCTGCAGTTGCTACTGGTGGAAGGGGAAGAAGAAGGGAGTGGAGACCTACATGCTGAGGGGGAGGTGTTGAGGGGTAAAAGTGGACTACATAGGGAGGAGGTGAGGGAGATGGTGAAGGAGGTGGAGAAAGTGACAACTAAGCAGGTGAGGGAGATGGCGTGCAAGGTGGGCATTTACTTTTTTGTTGTGGATAAGTTTGTGAGCGGGGAATTCTCCAAAATTAACAAGAGATGGGGTACCGAGTATCCTGGGGGCAAAGAGATCTTTGGTGAGAGAGGGAAGGGGAGAAGAAGAGGAGGGGAGCATCCTATCGTCTTAACGAGGATTGCCTCTTGGAATGTGAGGGGGTTAGGGGGAGGGGAGCATCCTATCGTCTTAACGAGGATTGCCTCGGAGGGGAGCATCCTATCGTCTTAACGAGGATTGCCTCTTGGAATGTGAGGGGGTTAGGGGGAGGGGAGAAGAAGAGAGCGGTGAGGGAGTTGATCAGGAGATAACTTATTTGCTAGTGACATGTAGGACTTCTCATATTTCATCTAGGAGATAGCTCTGGTTGATGTTGGCATGGCTTATGATCATTTCACTTAATCCAACCTTCGAGCACATGCTTTTTGCCCTAAGTTGGACAGATTTTTAGTCTCTGTTGATTGGGAGGATCACTTCCCTTATGTGCAAGTACGTCCCTTGGTGAGATTTGTCTTGGATCATAGGCCCATCCTTCTAAAGACCAACCGTGTGCATAATAGGTTCAGGGTTGAGAAGTTTTGGTTTACAGAGACTGACTTTATGGAGACTATCATAGGTGCTTGGCATGAACATGGTGTGGGTATCTCTGCTATAGCTACCTTGGTGAGAAGACTGAAACACGCTGCTCAAGTGCTCGAATCTTGGGGAGCTGATAAAACACTTCCAGGGAGAGCAACAAAGGACATAAATCTCCAGCAGATTGAGGGTCTTGATTCCTTGGAGGAGACAAGCCTTATGAATGATGATAATAGGAGACTCAGGGAGATCTTGAGGGACCACATTGATGAGATTCTATCTAGAGAGGAGATCTACAAGAGGCAGAGATCAAGAGACAGATGGATCAAAGAAGGGGATAGGAACACTGTGTTTCAACATATAGTGTGAGGGAGGAGGGTCAACACCATCACCTGTATCAAGGGACAAGCGAGAGGCTTGTACTCCAGATTGTTTACAGAGAATGAGTACTGTAGGCTGAGGATTGCAGATGAGCTTCTCCCCAGTCTCTCCCCGGAGGAGAGGGATGTTATCTTCTTACTTTCTCCGAGGAGGTCCACCATGCTGTTTTTTCTCTAGCAGGGGACAAAGCTTCAAGGCCGGATGCCTTCTCACTAGTCTTCTTCCAAAAGTGTTAGGAGGTCATCAAGGATGACCTAGTGGCGGTTATGAGGGAGTTCTAGGAGAGGGCTCACGTGGGGGGTATCAATAAAATCCTCCTAGTCCTCATCCCTAAGAAGATAGGTCCTCAAGATCTCTGAGACTTCAGACCCATGAGCTTGCAGAATGAGACCTACAAGATTATCATTATGCTGCTAGTAGGGAGATTGGTCAGAGTTATGGATAGGCTGATCGGTAGCTTCTAGGGTGCCTTCATTAGGGGGAGACATATCTCAGATAATTTCTTGATGTCCCATGAGTGTTTATTTGTTATGAAATTGTAGAGGAAGCAAGGGATGGTCTTGAAGTTGAACTTCGAGAAGGCTTATAACATGGTAAATTGGTGGTGGTTATTTGATGTGTTGGAGAACATGAGTTTAGGGGAGAGATGAATTGACTGGGTCAGGTCTTGCATTTCTTTAACCTCCTTTGTGGTTCTTATCAATGGGAAGCCATCCCCATGTGGTTCTACAGTGGTAGAGGGCTCTATCAAGGAGACTTTATATCTCCTCAACTCTTTGTACTTGTGACTAGTGTTTTGACTAGGGTGTGACTGAAAGCTGAGGTGGCCGAGCTGATTAGAGGCTTCCAGGTGGTCAAAGGGGGGCCTTCACTTATCCACTTACAGTATGCAGTGACACTATCCTGTTCTTGGCTGGGGATGGACAATAGGTTTTAATGGTCAGACTATTGTTGGAACTATTAGAGGAGGTCATTGGTCTGAAAGTGAACTTCAATAAGAGCTTGCTAGTAGGAGTCATTGTAGAGGAGCGGAGTCTCCAGAGGGCAGCGTACTTGTTAGGGTGTAAGATTGATGACTTCTCTATTTCCTATTTGGCTCTCCCACTTATCCCAGGTTCCCTCCATTGTTTAGACTGGCTTCCTATCATTCAGAGATAAGTCTAGGTTGGCTAGTTGGAAGGTTAGAGTATTGTCCTATGGAGGCAGACTAGTCTTGTGCAGATCAAAATTGGATAGTCTTTCTATATATATTCTTTTCCATGTTCCGGGTCCCAAAGATAGTGGCGAACAAGATTGACTCGATCTAGAGCAAATTCTTTTGGCATGATAGTGGTGGAAGGATTGCCTCTAGCAGTGAGGAGGGGGTCTGGGGATCAAAGATGTTTGGGACTTCAACTTAACACTTCTGTGTAAGTGGCTGTGGAGGTTGGGGAGAGGCGAGGATGGGTTATGGGCATAGGTGATCAGGCAGAGGTACTTTAGTAGGAGGAGAGTCTGGGACTTGGCCCCTCCTCCATGCCACAAGACTTCTGGCATGATATCTTATCTTGCAATGATGTTATTGCTTCTGGGGTACGGGTCTGTTACCATGCATTTTGCAGGTAACTATATATGAGGTTTACGACTGAGACGACGAGGATGATATCCTTTCGCCCTTAAGAGATATCGAGAAACCCAACTCCTTGCTTAACGATAGGAAGAGAGTCGAGATCCCAAGACAAAAAACGGTGATGTCACAAAATCTACGATTGGAAAAAGGTGACTAGAGTCTTTTTTGGAAGGGTAGATCGTGTGGAGACTTCACCCTGGAGAGTTTAATCTCTAGCCTCTTTGCAATTGCAGTAGACCCTCTGGAGTGGTTTTCTAGGCTTTTGACCCTCTCCTTTCAAGAGGGACTCGGGCCCCGACCTTCAGGAGGGATCTTTAGGTCAGACGAGGTGATATGCAACTTCATGACCTCCTCTCATTTCCCCTACACTTGTACCCTTTGTCAAACAGTGAGGATGAGTGGACTTAGAGGTGGGATAGGGAAGGCTCTTTCTTGGTGAGATCGACCTACGCCATTATTTCTGATAGAGGTACTCGTCACAGTCTCTTCTCTCAGGTCTGGAGACCGAAGAGTTTGCTGAGTGTGAAGATTTTGTCTTGGAGGATCTCCCATGGGAGGCTTCCTACCTGGGACAGACTACTCCGCTTTCTTCTGGATATTCAGTCGACATTTTAACCCTGTGGAGTGGATGGCAAGACTTTGAACCATATGTTTGTAGAGTACACCTACTCACAGGGGGTGTGGAGGGAGCTTGATAGGAGGACACACACCATCTTCAGCTATCAGAGGGGAGTGCACCACTTGATTGAGCATTGGGGCAAGAGTTGGCCCCTCGGTTGGGACAGGATGGTTTGGTGGCTTATACTTCATGCTACTCTGTGGACGCTATAGGAGAAAAGGAACAACTGGATGTTCAAGAGGCTAGAACCGAGGACTCAGTTGTTAATTTTGCTTATGATAGAGTGAGAGAATGGGTTGAGCTTCTTTGTAACGTGATTTCTCTCAACTCTACTCTTTTTATTTTAGGGGGGAGGTTAAAGTGCTACACACTATTTTAGTGTGGCCTTCTTCTGTATAGAGATTTTTTGGGAGCAGTTTGACTACTTGTACATCTACTTTCTGTACTTTCTATTTTTTATTTAATACAATTGTGATATTATCCATTTTCAAAAAAATCTTTTTTTTTTATGACGGAGAAACCAACAAGGATAGTAAACCGATGTGAACCAAGTAACCTCCCCTCCCCGGGGGTCAAACTCCATACCTCCCTACTACGAGACAATATTCTTTACTATTCTGCTCACTCTGAGTACTCTCTGTTTGTTATTAACTTTATGTTTCTGGTTTCAGCGTCTGTCATTTGTCTAACAATGTTCTGTTTACCTCATAATTTTTACATGTGTAGCTTCGACCTAGAAAACGGAGGGGAGATGGCACAGGAGGAGTATGTACGATTTCTGCAAACCAACATCTGCAAGGGGAAACCAGCCACCACCTGAAATTGCGTAATCTCTTTTTACCTTTTGTAGAGGCAGAAATCTGGTTTCTATGCCATGTACCCCACTTCTCTATTTATTTTGTTGTGAAAGTTGTCTGGCACCCGTGGAAGCCTGCAAACACCAGAAGCAAAATGCGTCAGAAGGAGCCCTGGGCGTTACCCCAGGGGACAACCCTCCTATGCTTAAGTTAGCAACGGTTTAAGAAAAAGGGCAGAGAAGAGCAGGGGAGAGAGAATGATGGAGGTCGTTGTAGGAGGTCTGAGAGACGTGTAGATCTTCCGGACGAGTGCTCGCCACTCACAGTGGTCACTCAGAGAGTGCTCGCTAGGCGGTAAGGTCGCGCAGGAAGGATTATATCTCAAGACGTAGATGGACGTGACCTCTCTTTCCCTGTGGCAAGACTAGTAGCTCTATTCTTTGTGTGTAGCTCTTGGCAGAAAATATATCGTGTCCTTCTCTTCTCTGTCCAAGTCCCTTTTATAGGGGGTCATCCTGGTGTCGAAGGCCACTCCTTTAGCAGGGAAGGGCTTAAGTAGTGGAGTAACGTCTCCCGCGATCGTGACTGGAGTTTCCCGTTGAGAGGTGATTACCCCAGAGTTGACCGATCTCTGGACGAGTCTTACGGCGCTCGTGGGGCGTGCTCACCCGTTACGGGGTTGAATCCAACGTAGTGGAGGATAACGGTCGGTCACCGGAAGGTCTCCTAGCGGTCGTTGCGCCTGGGCCGAAGCCCTTCCTGCGCTGTCGAATTGTAGTGGGCCGTGCCTTCATGGGCCGCGGCTGTCGGGCGCCCTTAGATGCGTTATAAGTCCTGGGTCGAGTTAGGCTCGCTATAGATGGGCCCGTTATAGGCCAAACCAGATTTACCCTCCTCACCTCTCTATGTGATAACTAATGTCACGGGTCTCTGCTGATGTAGTGTATATATATAATGACTAACTGGGCACTCATTGACTGAATGCTTCAGAAAGATTCAAGTTGGTATGCATATATATATGTCCTACTGAGCCTCTGATAATGATATTGTGCATGGTGTCATCAGAGGATCCTGTCAAGTAAAGTTAAATATTGATAAATATTTTAGAACTATAAATGAATTAATGTGAATGCAATTACTTGGAGGAGACATTGCAGAAGCCAACATAGATGAGCACTTGGCAAATATATGTATATTATGATCTATCATATGTATATATTTTTGTGGAAACGGGCATTGTGCGATTGATTGGGAGATGAATACTTGAATCAGAATTTGGCCATCAGAAGGTGCTTTGACCTTTCTTGCCATGACCACCGCGAGATGGTAGGTGCGAACCTTTTTTGGGCATTAGGATTACACACGGAGAGGAGTAATAAAATGTGGCAAAATATATATCCTTGCTCAGCACGGGATCCTACCGATGCATGGCTATGGAGGAATCGATGTGTACAGTGGCTGCAGTAAGGTTTATGATCTTGAAATTGCAATTGCATATTCATAATGTGACGAGTATATAGATGGAAAAAGAAGAGTCCAAAATGTGTGGCCTAAGTCTCAAGCCTCGGTTGTTAATGGGATGAGGTACATACAATAAAGATGTAGCTTCAATGGGAAATTTATTTTAATTTTAATTCCGAAGGTTTTATTCCATACTAAATAAGATATTGTTATTATTTAATAATATCTATTTTAGATGCGCATGTGTGTGTGAGAGATCGAGGTGCCAGAGGTGAGGGGCGTTCATGGGGGATGAAGGAGAGGGGGACGCCAGGGAGGGGAGGGGTCGTCGGGATGGCGTTGTTGAGGTAGGGAAAGGGTTTCAGGAGAGGAGGGAGTGCATACCTAGGGAGGGGACACCAAGGACGGAGCAACAGACCAACAACGTCTGCAACTCCCCTCCCCATCAACCTCCATTGGCAATGGGTGCAACCTCACTTGCAGGCCGTGGTGGAGGAAGGGGCACCAATGGCAAATCAACGGTGGCAATGATGTAGCAGACCAGCGATAGCCACCGATGGGGGCACCAAAGGTGGAGTAGTAGGGCAATGGTGCAGCAGACCAGTGGTAGCCATCGACGTCGACTACAACCCTCCTCTCCAGTATACCCTACCGGTTGTGGCTGCAACCCCACTCGCAGCAGACCATGGTGGAGGAAGGGGCACCCACTGGTGGCTGTAGCATCAAGGGAGCACGGGTAAAATCTCTAGCAAACCTTGCTACCCAACCCCGTCAACACGGTGGCAGAGTCGGAGAACGACATCGAGGTGGTAAGCCCTTGCTACCCAACGCCCCCTCCTTGCAACCTCTCTTCCCACCAGAACCTAACGCCCCCTTGCAACCCCCCCCCCCCACGACCTCCCCTCCTTGCCACCCCCTCATGCTGAAGTCCACCTCCTATATGCAACCCCCCTTCGAACGCCCCCTCCTCTCGGTAGCCACCCTGGTGATCTCCATCCTCTACGCATAGGACTGTCAATGGGTTAGACTCGGGCTGAGCATAGATCGGCCCAACCTGAGTCCGACTCATCAATTTTAAAGTCTAGTCCAACCTAGGGACCAGACTATGACTATGTCTGTCCGATCTGGGCCAGGTTGAGCTGGGCCGAAGTCGGGCTTGTGAAGAAATTGGTCCATACCTGACCCGACAAATTGGATGAGAATAATAATATATATATATAATTTACTATCTCACTAAATTAATTAAAATTTTAGATGTTAATTTTTTTAGAATTAGAGTTTTTAATTTTTTAATTAAATATAATAAAATATTTTTAAATTTTAATTAAATAAAATAAAAATGAAGAGATAAAAAAAGAAGAATGGGTCGGACCGGCCTGCGGGTCTAGTCAGGCCGGGTTTTTAAACCCGACTAAGAGCTTGGGGGCCTTGTCTAAAATCGGGTCAAACCCGCGGGTTTGTCGGGGCAGCCCGGTCCATTGATAGCCCTATCTACGTACCCCCACCTCTCATTCACGGGGGATGAAGATGAGAGAGAGATGATTTTTTTTAACCGTGGATATTATTATCTTTGTTCATGTCGAGTTAAAGTTAACTAGGGTTAGATTCGCAGTCGATAACAAGGAGTCACAACGATAATATTTTTATACTATTTTAACAAAATTAAAGATATCTTTGCTAATATATCTCTAAATATGATATTTTTGTAAATATACGTTTACGACTTAAACATTGATTTCTATAAAAAAAACCCATTTTCAAAATCCCATATTATTATCAACTTTAAGTGCAATTTAACTACAGGTAAGCTGTAGTTACTATATTATGTACCTAACCAGATGAGAATGACAATCTTGTGTGGCAATGGTCTTTCCGGTCAAAGCTCTTTTATCCCAAGCAATCTGATAGAGTTGTATCATGTATGGCCTCAACATGAAGAGGCTGTCTCGTCAAAAAGAGGAGGGCTATTCTCAATTATCCTATTCGTTTAACAAAGTACGTTCTCCTAAGAGTAATTCTTAAAATTACATTTGACAGGATAGATGCGGTGGAGGATGTACACTCGCCCTCCATCGTGTCAAATAAGCTGCTCCCCAAAATTTTGCCTGCAGGTTTGCATTCAGAAACTCACGTAATCTGATGAGGAAGCTTTTGAGTTCAAATTTTATTTTCATGTACTTAACGTAAGAGGAGAGATTTAACGTACTTACAATTTTCGTATCCAAATACTCGTTAAATGACAAGACTTGCAGGAAGAATACTATTCTCCTTAGATCCGGAACAGTGACCTGATTAAATTGTGGTGGCATTACAAACAAAATCCTCCTGCAGCTAAGATCAAAAGCTTGAGAATGTTTGAAATTGCAAACCTCCATCGACATAAACTTAATTGTAAATGCCTGTTTAAGAAAGAGGAGCGGCATACCACGTGAGCTTAATATACATTTTTACCCATTCAAATATTGAGATTAATTCTTTTTTCCCTCGTAAGGAGTTATATTGAAGTCCTAATTAATTAGATAGATCTCAATCAACTGTAAAATATCTGTATTTGACTCTTGCATTATATGACTCAACTTAACCCAAGATCATTAATGTAGTTAAAATATGCCAGGAACTTCGCGGAACTCTCTTTTATTCTCGGTACTAATTTTCCCCACCAAAAAAACAAAAAAAAAAGCAATGGAGAAACTGTTATATGTCTCACAACCCGGTCCCCACCCGACCCGTTGCACGTTGAGTTCTGCGTACGGTGCTGTGAAACTTCTCATTAGAAGATCTTCCCAGCCGGCTGATGGCCGGGGCCGGAGAGGCAGGATACGCAAGAGGGCCCGGAGCGGCACGATGGGCACAAGGGGCCGGAGCGGCACGATGGGCAGGGGTGCCCGGAGCGACAGGTGTAGCTGGATTGGCTGGAGCGGCAGCAGGGGCAGGAGTGCCCGGAGCGGCAGCAGGGGCAGGAGTGACCGGAGCGGCAGGCGCAGTTGGAGTGGCTGGAGCGGCAGGAGTAGCTGGAGCGGCACGAGGGGCTGGAGTTCTCGGAGCGGCAGCAGGGGCTGGAGTGACCGAAGCGGCACGACGGGCAGAAATGCCTGGAGCGGCAGGTGTAGCAGGAGCGGCAGCAGGGGCTGGAGTGACCGGAGCGGCACGAGGGGCGGGAGTACCCGGAGCGGCAGGTGTAGCAGGAGCGGCACCAGGGGCTGGAGTGACCGGAGAGGCACCAGGGCCAGGAGTGCCTGGAGCGGCAGGTGTAGCAGGAGCGGCAGCAGGGGCTGGAGTGACCGGACCGGCATGAGTAGGTGGAGCAGCAGGAGTGGCTGGAGCGGCGGGAGCAGCTGGCATGGCCGGAGCGGTAGGAGGGGGTGGAGTGACCGGAGCGGTAGGAGTGTAAGGAGTGCCCGGAGCGACCGGAGTGGCGGGTGTGGCAGGGCCGAAGGCGGTGCAGGCGCCTTTGATGAGCCCTGGAATGAGATTGCCGAAAGGGAGGATGGTGAACATCTTGGGGACGCAGTAGTCGCTCAGCCCCTCGATGGCGCCACAGCACTCCGAGGTGAGGACGACGCGGCCGGACAAGATGGTCTCGAAGGCGCCGTTGACGCAGCTCCCGGTGCCCAGGAGTGACTGCCAGCACTGCTGGATCTTGGGGTCGCCGATGATGGGGACGATGGAGCTCCTCCCGGGAAAATCCGGCAACTCGGGGGCGGTGGAATATGTAGCGTCCGTGGCCGACCATGTCGCCGCGGCGCAGGCGAGGAGGAGGACGATGCAGAGCTGTCCATTGGCCTTCCTCATGTTGGTCTCTTAATTTGGCACGTCGATCTAAGCTTTTGTTCTCCCGTACAGGGGAACTACGTACTACTGGACAGATGCTTGGGGTTTTGCCTCAGGAACATGAGAGATGTGTATAGCACACTTATATAGACAGCTGCTCTTTCTTCACATAAAGAAGGCTAGAAGAAACGGCTGCGGGGAGAGATAAAGATGAGAGATGGTAGCCTGTAGAACGCCCAGAGAGAAAGAGAGAGATAATCGAGAGAGAGAGAGAGAGAGAGAGAGATGGTAACCTATATATAGAATGCCCATTTTATAAAGACTCGATCGGGTAACATTTTCAGTTACGGGACAAATTAAAGCCTATGCAACGGCTCCTAATTTACTTGGGGTGGTATCTCCGACCTTTTATTTTCATTGATGGCTGATAAACAGGTCAAGGAATTTATCCATACTCCGCATGATGTGGAAGCCATGCATGTTACCTATGTTTTTTTTTTTTTGCATATAAGGTACGTTAATACGAGAGAGCAAGCAATTTAGGACAAGTGGCTTGGGTTTTAGGCTACCTTATGTACCTAGGGGTCTTCTTCGTCGCTTAGAATTGAATCAAGATTTATTGACTCGGTGATTCGTAATAGATTAAGTTTCCTTTGACCCGATATAATATATCTAAACTTTTAGGACCCATTTGATAAAAGAGGAGGGCAGGGACAGAATATGATGTCCGCTTGCACCGAGGCGAATAGCATATGCGACCCCTCCGGGTCGAATGCGTAACCCTCACAAAACCCATTTTTTTCACTGATTCTTGCACCAGCCAGGTCTAAATCCCAATTTTTATCAAAGCCAATTTTGGCTAAAACCAGTAAAATCGGAAGCCCACCGGGGAATGTGCAAAACACACATCGGTCTATTGGATTATCAAATGGGCCCTTAAAGACTATGATGAGACTCGTACCGACTCGGATGCGACTTGTACCGAGTCGACCATCTCGATTCCTCTCAGATCCAGTACGATGCGCCCAACTCAAAGAGAGTCTCACCGAGTCAACAAACCATACATTCTTAGAGTAAGGCATGAATCATCTCTGACAAGTTTGATAACTATCAATTTCACTACGTACATCTTTCCAGACTCTTTATTTCATCACGCTTTGTCACATTTTTTTTAGTATACTTTGTCTGGTTCCCATTGTGTTTAGTGTGTACGTATTTGCGGCTTGTTAATTGGGGTCGCTTGCCTAGTACGAGGTGGCTTGCCTCAAGCCTTCCATCATATATATCTAGGAGGGTGCCACTTACTATCGCTCAAATGTTCAGCTAGCTGGTCCAATGTTGAAGGGTGGCAAACACCTTGATAGTAGCAACGCTTCACTCGGCATCTTTACTTTGCTTTCCAACTCGCAGCAAGCTTCAAGAACCTGTGCCTCTGCATTGGCACTGGCGCTGTCAAGGTGCGAGCTCCATGTTTATGCCTTTAGATTACCAGATAGGATAACTGTTGAGATCAAAAGCATATCAGAGGAAAACACACATGTCTCGACGGTAATGTGATTAGGCAACAAAATGGCGACACAAAAGTGGATCACATCAAAGGTTAAGGGTTGGCTGAAAGGTGAAGGTGACATTCCTCCGAAAGAATTGCACAGGAGACTGAAAGAGATGTATCACATTAACTTGCCCTACCATAGACTTTAGAGAGGGAAAGAACTAGCATTGAGGGCCATGCATGGTTCATGGGAAGAGTTGTGCAGTCAGGTGCGTGGGAGATTTGAAGGAGGATTTGCTGAATAAAAATCCTAGAAGTTTGATTGAGTACTATATGATAGATTCGGAGCATAGATTCCTTAATTAGGTTCTTTATGGCCTTTAAACTTTCCACATGTGGGTTTGTAAAGGGCTATAGGCCGCTAATTGAGGTTGACAGATGTCATATGAAGACCGTTTCTTAGAGGTAATGTCAATGCCACTGTATTAGATGAGAATGATGGGTTATTCCCAGTTGCCTTTGACAATTGTGGGGTCTAAAAATGCAGACACAGTTGGTGCTAGTTTTTAGAGAAGTTGAAAGAAGGCATAAGAGATGTTTAATGTTTTTTTTTTAACTCAAAGGTAATACTTGCAAGGTGAGAACCGAGGGAGTCCGTTCATCCTTTCATTACAGAAGAAACAGGATGTGCCACCCCGGCCACCAGACAAGCGATTTTTCATTAATGAAAGCAGTAAGAACAAAGAGAAGTACAAAGGTAGGGACGTCACCCGAATAAGGGGTGGAGAACAACAAAAACCCGAGGGCCCTAAAATCGAAAGCCCAAAACTAAACAAAGTCTCGATAACGAGTAGAGCTTGTAGAGTTGGATCTGCGCAGTGAACTCCTGGTGTTGACACGATCAGGCCTGGAAGGAGGACGGGAGCGATCGTGATCTTGCATGCCGACCCAATTTGTATGAACAGTAGTGAAGTCGACCGGTTCGGACGGCTGTAGGCCAGGGATAGTAAGATGCTGAAGGAGAATAGGGAACTTGACGAATCCATCAGACGGTGGGGACATCAAGGCAGCACACGGAGAGCCAGCCAAAGGGGCAGCAACCAAGGCCGGGGCCGAACTAGGCGGCTCCCGATTGATCTTATTCTTCAAGGCTTGAGCGAATGAGAGGCGAGGCACGACCGGGGCTGCAGTGGGAGAGGGCAGCTGGGATGGAGACCAGCAGCGGACATCCGAATTAAGCGTGGGCGAGGGCCCGGAGGCAGACGAACCGTGGGCAGCGCCGGAGGCAGCGGAGTCGACAGTCGAAAGAGACGGCTGAGATGAACCAACAGCAAAAGGAGGACAAGGCGCAGCCAGCTGAGCAGCGTCAAGGGGCTGAACAGCAGCCACAGTCTCCTTAGGAGATGAGGAGTCATGATGGATAGAGACAAGGCCTTTGCCGGGGCCACCACCGCTTGGGGGACCATTGTCGGAGGTATTAGCGGCTGCAGATCCACTAGGCGCGGCACTCGCTGCGACTACTCCAACAGGGAAGCTTGGGAGGCCACTGTCGGTGGAGCTTGCAGGCTGCAGAGCCTTTGGCAGTGCGTGCTCGCGAGCAGGGCCCAACCCGCCTGCGGGAGGGGCCCGGGTGTAGTCCGCTGATAGACAACCTGCTGTAAAGGGTGAGACCGACGCCGGCGGGGCCGAAGGGATGCCATCCAAAGGAGGAGCAAACACGGAGGGGGGAATAAAAGGACGATCATCTGCCGACAGCGAGGCGACAACAGGAGCAATAGGGACCGTGCGAAGTGGGAACAGGGACGCCGTAGGGATATCACCAGCCTCTTGAGCAGAATGAGGAGGCAGAGCATCCTCAGCGGCAACGGACAAGGAGGGGCCAGACTGGACAGGGCGGGCGACCTTTGGTGCAGCCTTGGCAGGAGCAGGCGACGCAGGTGTTGGCAGCGATGGCGAGACGTAGGGAGACTGGAGCAGAGGCGCAGGAGCGAGCACGGACGCGGAGGTAGGCGTAGGCAGGGCTGGCGGCATGGATGCCAGCGAATGGCCCGCCACCGAGCACGCCACTGCAACAGACGTGACGACCGCGCAAGAACGGAGGTCGAGGCAGGGTGCATCGCCGGACGTGGCAGGGAGAGAATGAACGTCCATGGAGGGGGCAGGGCGCACAGCAAAACCGCGACCCTCCACTGATGAGTCAATGGCCAGCAGAGGAGGGCCAGCAGGAGTGGGCAGGAGGCCATCAGCAAGGAGGGGACGCGGAGCCGAAGCAGGAGGCGGAGCAGGGCCCTGTGCAACAGGGTGAGGGAGGGCCTGAGCCCTACTACCAGAGGCAGGACCAGCAGACCCACCGGCCGGCGGCAGAGGGTTCTTCTTGCAAGCTCCCGCATGGTGGCCGAGGTGCGAGCAGCGGCGGCAGAACAACGGGGGGTCTGGGTAGACGACGCGCTGCCAAAACCCATCGGCCCCAACACCAATCCAAACGCGAGGCGGGAGGGGCTTGGAGACGTCGAGCTGGATGCACACCCTGGCCGCATGGGCACGAAGTAGACATGAGGTGTCCCGGGCGACTTTGAGCACAGGCCCGATGCTCCCAGTGACTGAGCGGACCATGGCGTCGGAGAAGAAATTGGCTGGGAGGCCGGGGAGCTCCAGCCAGACGGGGACGAGGGGGGAATCGGTGTCCGGCGAGAAACCAATGGACCATGCAGAGAACCTGAAGAGCCTCCCGTGAAAGAGCAGCGACTCCTTGAGCAGGACCTGAAGAAAATCTTCCTGGTTCTGAAACCTGATGAGAAGATGACGGTTGTCGAGGGCGCAAATAAGGAAATCCTGACGGAAGGCAAAACGATTGGCAAGGTGGGCCCTGATATCTTGGAAGGGAGGACGCCCTTGAGGGGTTTTGGCAACCACAACAAACTGAAGCGGCAGGCAAGAAGCATGAACCTCGTCGTGGGAGAAGAACACAGCGGGCTCACCGGAATCAGTGGAGGCTGGAGGATGAACTGCCAGGGCAAGCGCCGGCGGAGAGAAAGCTCGCAGAACTACCTGTGCGAACGAGGGCCCTTGGGTAGAGGAGGGGGTGGGCAGCCCACCAACAGCCGAGGGGGAAGGCACCGAAGAGGCACCACCACCATTGGGGGGCCCTGCTAGGGGAGGGCAGGCACCATCTGATGCAACAAGGCCTCCGGCCAGAGGAGAAACAGCAAGAGGAGGGCAGGCACCAGCCGAAGCGACGTGCCCTCCGGCCACGAGAAAACCAGCATGGGGAGGGCGAGCACCAGTCGAGGCAGAGAGGCCTCCGACCAAAGGAGAAGCAGAAGGGCCAACGGCCCCCGGACACACAGACGGCAGAGACGAGGCACCGGCGGCGGGCAAGTGACCAAGAGTGGCGAGAGGCACCGCCGTGGAAGCATTGGATCCATCAAGGCAACCCGTCGGAGCAGAAGAGGCCAGCCCAAGGGCGGGCACAAGAGAAAACAGAGCACCGTTTTTGGATGCTGTCCCGTCGATAGGTTGGCCAGTCAACTCCAGGAGAGAGGTCGAAGGAGTGGTAACGAGTCCTGTAGCCGAAGCTTGCGGGGGCAGGGGAGGAAGGATGGACGGCTGAGATGAAGAAGCATCATGTGGCGTGAGGAAGGGAGAAAGAACGTGGCTAACAGTGAGAGGCGAATAGGCTGACAAGCGACCAGAACAGTCCCCGACGCGAACCGACGGGAGAGTCGGAGGAGCAACAAGCCCAGGCGAGGAAGCTCCGTCGGCGGTGAGGAGAGGCAAACGAGACGCTCCAACCACGCCCGCGGTGCCAAGGCCAGAAGCCACGAGGGGAGTTAGCTCTTCGATTGCAAGCTTTCTCCCCTTCAGCACCTCGAAGATTGCCCTTGTCACTCCGCTCTACGGACTAAATTATAAGTTAAGAGATGTTTAATGTTTGGTTCTTAGTACATTAGACCCAAAGAAAGGTCGAGAAGAGACCACCAAATTGTGCTACCCTAACTATGAGCATAGCCCTTGTGTCGGCCGCCATTTGTACAAAAACTTTGAAAAGAAATTTCTAGGGAAGTTTATGGAGCGACTACTATAGAGTGCAACAAGGTCCTTTACAAGGCAAGGATATGATGAGTACATGAGACAGATTAGAGATGCAAGCCCAAAAACATACAACTACTTAGCACTCTGCATCTACGAAGGAGAAGTGGAGTGGGAGTATGCTTGGATGTGAGGCTAAATGTCCTTACCTCACCTATAACTTATCGGAGTCCTTCAATTCCTTCATCGGTAAGTCTTTGTACAAGGTCATTTTAGACTACATTGACTTCATATATAGTCATCGAGCGCAGATATTTCTTTGGGAGAAGATGGAAATCTTCTAAAGACAAAATTCTTTGATTACACCCAAAGATGGAAATCTTTGTGCAAGTCCATAATCTTTGTACAAGGATATACACGGCATCTGCGGTCGATTAACAAAAGGCCCTTATTGGCCACAAAGGAAGTATATGGATATATAGTGACATATTCACGGAAAAACCATATGACATGAAACAATTGAAGTGAAGCAAACAGATACACTTTTATTGTGGTCTATTATAAGGTTCACGGGAAACATAGAATCAAAAATAGACGATGTGTAATGACTCTTGACTTGTTGAATCTAAAGAAATTCTAGATAATGTTTGTTATCTTGAAATTTTCTTGCCTGACCACTGGTTTTGTGGTTTAAATTACGCTTTATTATTGATAGATGTGGTGTGTCATTTGCAGATGAATGGTTTGCAAATGAATGCTTTACAGATGCATGATTTATGCTTTGCAGATGAATGGATATAAAGTGGGGTTTGTATATTCATGTGCTTATTGAGGTTTAAAACTCATGGATTTAAAGTTAATTGATAGGTTATTGAGCTTTAAATCTCATGTGGTGATTGACAACTTGGGCCCACTTTGATAACAAAATAAGCTGAGTTGGGATGACTTATCTCAGGTCGAGTGAGTTATTCTAGTTTGATTCATTTTGACTTAACCGGAGTCAAATAGGGATTAGAGTGAATTTTCTCATTCCTATGCAACGGGTGAAATAACTCAACCGAGGTCGGATAGGAATTGTAGGGGGCAGATGGATCATCTCGGGTAGGCCACCCGTCCCAATTCTATTCCGTTATCAAAGTGACCCTCGGTAAAAATGGTGCATCATAGATTTTATGAAAAATCTCTTAATAGACAAAGAAATGCCACAAGATTGCCTTGATAAGGGAAATTTAATTTCATCATCGAAGGCTCTCATTACAAACGGTGCTCTTGATAAAAGCCCTCACATATTACATGAAAATCCTCTCGTTGCATGGGAGTACTCTTAATACATTTGACTGACAAAAGCATTTAAAATTTTAAATCCCCATTAAAACATATATACACATGGAAAATGCACGGGATTGCAAAGACACATCTCTTCATGAATTTTCTTGTAAACTCTATCTTCTTCTCCACCAATACCAAAATCTTTTTTTAATCTTCTCTTGCAGAGAAACAATCTAATACTTCAGATCAACAGTTGAATGAAAGGCAATATTGTCCATCTAGTTGAATTAGTCACAAGTAATATTGGTAGCCTACACACATCACAAAACTAGTATTTAACAATAGGAGAATCTGTAAATCACTATTTTTACAAACTAATTACGATACTGTACGTAGCATCGAGTTAGATGTTTACCCCCCATTCAAAAGATCTATAAAAGCACTGCCCTTTACTTCTTTCTTAGCTAGAGAAGCTATTGACACTACAAGAAATAACATTTTTAGCAACAAAAAAATTTCTTGTAAAAGGTCTAAATTTTGTTGTTAAATATATTTCACAACAAATAATTTCGTTATTAAAAATTGTTGTAAAACATTCGTCACTATATGATTTAACAAGAAATTATAATTTTGTTGTTATAAAATAAATAATAACAACAAATTTTTTTTGTCATTATATCTTACGAAAAACAATAAAAAAAATCGTTGTTATATATGCATAATAACAACAAAAAAAATTGGCATTATATCTTACAAAAAACAACAACAAAAATCGTTGTTACATATGCATAATAACAACAACAAAAATTGTCATTATATGTAACATAAAACAACAAAAAAATATCATTGTTATATATGTATAATAACAACAAAAAAATTTATTATAAAAACATGATCTATATTTGACCAAAATTTTAATAACAATGTCTTTTGTCGTTAATAGAATCTTTTACAATGAATCATTTTGTGATTATAAATTATCGCAACAAATATCTTGTTGTTAAAACGTTTATAGACTAAAAATTAAGAATAATTATTATATATTTTAATCACATTTATAACAATCTCTTTTGTTGTAAATAATTTATATTCATAAAAAAATTTATTTATTAAAAAATATTACAACCACAATGTCGCCAAGTCGTCGTTGAAAGATCAAATTATATTTCTAAACAAAAAAGGCCAATTTTGCTACATATGGATACAATATACACAAGTCAAGATAATGGAATCAATCATCATAACTCACATAAGATTAAATTAATTTTAAAGTAAAAAATAATCAAATAAATAATTAACAAATGTAGTTGTTCAAGTATATACAACGACACGTGACATAAAAAATCTAAGAAATTGATGGACGACTCTCTAAACCAACAAATAATGCTCGTATTTGTTGTAGCTCTGATGAAAGAGATATATATTGATCCTTGACATTTGCTAATTCTTCTTTTGTGTTTGCAAGTTCTTCCTTTGTTTTTGAAAGCTCGTCATGAATTGCATCCATAGATTGTTGTGACGAAGAGCAATTAAGACATCTACCATGCTTGCTTGATGATATTGGAGGCTCCCCATGACCCATGCCTTTTATATATCCAGATCTTGTGCCTAACACTTGTGAGACAATTGCAGAATGATCAAGAGGGGTCCCTGTAGCCTCAGCTTCAGTCATTAGCGTGACCATTTTTTCCTGAAAGAAAGTAGATGATATACTAAGTTTTGTTTAAGAAATAATTGTTTGTGTAAAATATTTCAAAATTCATGAATAATACATGGAAGAAGTAAAACCAAAAATTTTGTACACTTGATCTAATAGTAAACAAGGAAGAATACAAAACATCCTATCAATCTTTCAGATCTCATTGCAAAAAGAGAAATGAAGAAAGAATACATAACATCCTTGTTGGCATGTTCTAGTTGGAAAAATAAGTCTTCTGATTTGAGTGGATAACAAGCATTTACATAGAACTAGAATTCATTAATGTATTTAATTGTATTATCAAAAGGAATGGGCACAGATAATAATAAAAGATCATCTGGAAAGTGGAGATATCAAATCCATGTTAAGAGACCATACTTAAGCCTAAAGGATACCGCACCCAAAAGTTAGAAGATTCCAATTCTTACTGTTAAGAATACACGGTCAAGAAAAAAATGAATCCCTTGGGCTTGCAAACTTCTGATTTTCAATATTAGCATCCCGGTGATGCTTCTGAGCATATGATAGTATATGTTGTTGAATCACTTCCACAGTGGACATCCTCAGAAAATCTGTTATGCTCTTTATTCTGTTTTACACTTCCAACTTAAATCTAATGTTATGTTAAATCTTCTGATTTTATATGAGAAGGTTTGGTGGCTGTTACCTCCTCCACCCATCGTCCTATGTATAGCTGTTTGGTTTCCATCGACATGCTCCACCCTCCCCCCCAACCCATTATCCTTGCACCCGGTCTTTGCTCATCTTTACCTGTTCTTGGTGGCAATTAGCTCACATCCATGGTAAAAACCAGCATCAGAATTAGAGGGGAGAAGAGCAAGGAGGGAAAAGAAACAATGTGTTTGCTGGGTCTGAGGTGGTGGATGGGGTTGTGTGATTGGGAAGAGGGTACAGCTCCAGACACAGAACATCTACTCACTCTCCCTGCAGCTGATCACCTGTTGCACTCCTCATTGTATGGAATCATAATGTTCTTGACAGTAGGACTAACTCAAATGATCTAGTGGGTGCGGTTTTAATTCCCTGTTCTTTTATTTTGTGGGTTGATATATGTACAATCGGCCATGGGCATTCATTCCTAAAAAGGAAGAGGCTAACTATCCTTGAAACTTTAATTGCACCAGGTTTATGAAAGATCCATACTAAAACATCACCAAGATATTAGCTGCTGAATTGGAGGAAATGATTTCAAGGCCGGTCACTGGGAACAATGTATGTTTATTAAAGAAAGACATTCAAGAATACCTTTTTTTTGAATGTGCATTCAAGAAAATCTATTTATGTCCAATGAATTCATCCAAGCTATGTGAGGTACAAACATTTGTAGAGGATGGTTATCAATCAACCTTGGCTTTAAGAAGAACATAACCATGGTTTTGATCGAGGTTGCTCAGAGTGCCACCCTTTTGCAAGCAAATGAGGCCAGACAGCTTACTTCAACCTATCACTCGACGGTCTGGGGGTTTGAAGATGAAGAGCAAGCTAGGGAACATGGCTGGAGGCTCTTCAAAAGCATATAATTGAGTCTCAGTGTACATTAGAAGAATTTTCTGCGGACTGGCTTAGCAAGGGCGCAGCTGGGTATTCTCATTTACATTCTTCAGAGAAACTAAGACTCCTGAATTTTCTCTGTGATGAGCTCCTTGGCACAGAGTAAGTGACACATGGTATCTGTCTAAATGTCCATGTTATTTTGAATTTTGTGTGCTCATTTGTGCTTGTTTTCTTTTCCCATTTGATTTAGAGAAATAAGAGCTTGGATAGAAAAAGAAAATTTAGAATTCATTGAGAAAATGAAAGAAGCTCATGAAAAAGTTCTTGCTGCAAAGGAGGAGGTAAGTGAATCATGTGACTAGGGAAGCTGTGAATGATAAAGATCATCAAGTTTCTTTGTTTTTGTTTTTTATGTGTACATATGTAACTATGAATGTGCATTGGGGTACACACATTTACATGCATCTCTTTTTCACAGGAGAAGCGCCTCAAGAAAATGCTGAGGGATGAAGTGGCAGAAGCTATGCTTCAATTAAGAAGTGGCACTCCTCTGACTATTTCTGAGCATAAGGATCTTGTTTCAAAAATAAAGACTGAGACAGAGAAAGTCCATTCGGAGGTGCTAGGTTCTTTGGATGTGTTACGTAAAAGTATGTTTCATAGTTTGTAGTTTGTACAGGCAGGTCCTATGTTTGTGTTCCTTTCTATTTCAGCAATAGTTTAGGCTTATGAAACAGTTGGACTTGTATTCATAAAGCAGCTGTGGTTATTTTTGTTCTTAATCTTGATATACATAGTTTTTTTATGTTCTTATGTACATTATCTATAAAGTGAAAATTAGGTCTTACATGTCCTTTATAATCTATGGACAATCAGATTCTAGGATGTCTATAACAATTAAAATCTTGATACTTCCAAAAGTGGCTGGCAGGCGTCATGAAGTTAGGGGGTAATTTCCATGGTTGTGCATAATAAAGAAATGATAAGTGTGCAATTAATTAATTTAAATATTAATTGGATATAAGTCAGCGGTATGAATGCAATGAATGATTGAACAACTGTTATATCTTGTGGACAAATGGAATATCTCAAGAATATTCCATTATCCCAAAATTATATAGTACAGATCAGGGTTCACCAACTCATTGGGACAGATCGACTTGGAGCTGCCGTGGTATTGTCATATTTTCAAATCGAGTATGCTCCACTCTACTATTCTTTTTTCTGGAGGCAAAAAGCGCATATTCAGTGGCTTCAGGATGGCGACAGAAATTCTAATTTTTTTCATGCTGCTGTTCTAAAAAACAGAAGTCGCAATATGATAAATTCTATCAAAGATGACAATGGCAGAATCATTGACAATGAGGAACTCATCAAAACTATGGCTGTGCAACACTTTCAGGAAGCCTTTACTTCTCAGACACACACTATCTCCCAGCAACTTCTCCATTTTGACAGCTTGACATTCACAGAAAGACTTGGGCATGCTTTACAGCTCTGTTTAGCTAGGTGTAGAATGAGGACATGGGTAATTTCTAGAGCCAGAAGAAGTGCAAGCTGTGGAGGGGCACTGAAGGGATTGGTAAGGTTCTTTAAATGATCTAGAAAAAGAGTAAACAAGGGCTGACACTATATCAACTTTACCGTACTAACCAATGGTCAAGCATTTTTTTCAGGGGTGAGGTTTTACATATATATTTACAATGACAGATAGAAATATAATGGTAGAGATGTAAAATTACGTGACAACAACTAATATCATAAACCAAAGATAAACAGATCAATTAACAAATCTCGGCGAATTCAAAGAAATGTCACAACTTAATTTACTGACCTTCTAGCACCTTATCTAAAAAAATACTCACATATGCTTCTTGCGCCTCATGAGTGGCCCATCCATGTCCTTCACGATAATGAGTGCTTCGAAAGAATTGAATCTGATCTAATTCTTTCTATAAAAAATAAAAATTCACATCAATTTTTTCTCACCAAGGAACAATAAAAGAATAAATGAGTAATAATATTTACCATTTCCTCACGGGCTCGAAGAAATGACTTTTGCCCCGTAGTGTGTCGAATAGTTTGCTTGGAGATATTCTCGGCATTTTTTTTTGAACGTTCCTATATTATACAAAGTGACATAGTAATGGGCATATATGCAAAATAAAATGAATAAATTATTATGAAGGATAGTATTTTTTGGTAAAATTAAATACCTTCCATTTCCCATTAGTAAATATGTTAACACATAACCATTCCCAATCATCTTGGGAAATCTGTCTATAAGGATGTGCTCGTGCTGCCACAAACGTTGCATAGGATTTAAAATGTTTATGCATGGCATTCCTATGACTGCGAAATTGTGCTCCCCATATGGAATGGACACAATTTTTAATCGTTTCATTCTCCTTGATATTGGCATCAAATTTATCCTACAATGAGACACATTATACAAGAAACAAAAATATTTGCTATCAGAATAATTTAGAGACAAGTAAAGCTATAAGCGATTAAACGAATTAAATATATGTAATCTAGATAAATGACTGACAATGGATTACCTCTACATATGGGTATAAGTGCTCCAAATCCTCAATTTTAATATCTGAGAATCTCTTCACTCGCATGGGACCATAATGTCTTATTATATATCCCAAATGACTACTAAAATCTTTTGCATTTGGTCCAATTGCCTTACGCTTTCCTACTGGGATGGTGATAGGCAATGGCCGCCCTCCATTTGCTTGGATCTTTTTCTCAAGCTCAATACCTCGAGTAGGGCCTCGCCTTTGTTTTTGTTGGGCCCCATCAAAAGGAGTAGAGTCGGAAGAACCTGTAGTAGCCAAATAGACACTAATACATAATGAAAAATCAATATTGTAGTAGAAGCATTTATTGAACAAAAGCACCTAAAAAGGAATAAATACATAGCAATGTAACGATACCTAAAGTATGATTTGTAGCAGGTACAACTTCAGTTTCAACCACTGAGTCTATCAAAGGAGCACGTAAGCGACGACCTGGGGCCATAGAGCACTACACCTTACAAGATCCAAGATAATGTTAACTGAATATCTCATTACTTTAAAACATGTCAAAAAATGTCCTTATGATCCACTGTATGAGTTGTGATATGATACTTGTTCAAGCCTCAGAGCAATGTAGTTGACAAAAATAAGATAGTAAATGAAAGTCTAGAAATATTGAAAATGTTAATAGATACTTGTTCTAGCCTCACAGCAATCAGGTTCTGAAAATTTTAAAGCATTCTATCAGGTGTGCAAGTCCAACTAAATGAACCCGGATCGGCCGATCCTGGGTGATCCTAGGTCGAGTCTGCATTCCTGCTCATTTGTGAAAAAGAATAACTGATGGATATGCATTGAGGCAAATAAAGAATACGTAATAAATTCCAAAACACAATGTCCAAGGAATCCAAGGGTACCCCAGTAAACAACATGATAAACAATTTACATAACAAGTATGGTTTATATGATTATTGACGAGTACTACCAGTAAGTGATGCTAAACATGATGAAAGCCAAATAAACAGATGGTTCTATATGACAAGTTAAGGCCTCTATGGATGTTCAGAAACAAGAGGAGTTTCAACAGTTAGAATAATCTCCCCGCAGCAGCAAGGTACATTGCGAATTCGGATCCAATGTGTTGAAGCTAAGTCAACAGGTACCAACAGAATTCAATGCCGCCATTGCATTGTCAACATTTCTGCTTACATCCATTGGACAAATGGCCATGGCAAGTGGTAGCTGCTGCTCAACTGAAATGGCATTACCCAACCCTTCATCAGCTGAAAACACATGGAACTGCAGCAGAGACAGGGTACTGTTCTTTGTGCCTGACTGTTAATTTATCTTCCTTTGACAGCTCAGTACTAGTATTGCAGACTCGATTTCAGTATTATAGAGATGCAGTTGGCCAATTCTTAGTTCAGTTGTGTCTCAATTTCTTTTTAATTCTGGATTGGGGACTTCAGCTCAATATTATAGAGATTTCATTTCTTACATCAGGGAGCTCCACATCCCAAACTCCCATTCTCTGCTCTTCTTATTCACTTCAATTTCATTGGTTCAGAAATCATGTTTAACCATTGTGTTTTCTTGATCCATGTTAGCCCAAACCAGACCTTAGCCATTGAATGGAAAACTCGATGGCAGATTCGATGAATCTTAACCCAGTTAATGAAGACAAGTATCTATGGTGGCAATGTATTACAGTTATGCTTTGGTTAATCTGGACGGAGAGAAATAATCGTTTGTTCAGGAAACAATTCAGACATATACATATTTGTATTGTTGAATCAAAGGTGGATGAAGGGCTGGCTGCTGAACTTGAATTTGGGACCCCCATTTCAGAACTGAAATCCCTGCTCTAAAGTACCACCATCCTTGCATAGCTGTGTAAAGGGAGGAGGATGACTGGAAGAAGCAAAAAAAAAGGGCCTGTAAAGAACTGACGCTCAGATAAAGAAGTTTAAAAATTCAGATTTCCTTTGAATGTGCAGTCACATTTCATTGCATTATACCCATTTCAGATCACTGGACCTGGATGTTGTAGGGGTCGACCCCCTGTGTGTGTGCAGGGGTCGACCCTCTCCCCCTCCTCTCTACCTGGAGCCCAATCTGTCTAAGAAAGAATAAAACATGAGGAGTGAATGCTAAGACAAAACATCAAATCAAGAAGTTACAACCTTCACAAGTGGACATCTGTACGCTTGAATTTCAACATGTTGAACTCTGTAGCTGTGGCCTGTGGGGTTCATCCCCCCAATATCATCATTTTTTATGCCTGCGAAGGCCATTCTGTGCATGGGTCGCCCCCCCCCCCCCTGCACATGAGTGGGTCGCCCCCCTGCAGTTCTGTCTGCCATGTAAATAAAAAATGTGTTGGTCATGTGGACCTCACACTTTATGGTTTTTTTTTTGCTGGCATGATATTAATACCCAAGGCAGGAGCCATAGGAAATGGTCCAGCTGCAGCTACCTTTATTCTGACAAATCCAGGACAACTTCATGTGCATGATGTTTCTTCACTGTCTGATTCAAGATCCCTAGGTGCCAAATCTGCTACTCAAGCAAACAAATTTCCTGTGGCCACATCAACCACTGATCCTTGTATGACAGTAGCACAGCTCTGTTTATTACCGGTTGAAGGAAATTCTTGTAAGATGTTGCCAAAGAAAACCCCTGTTAAGAAAATGGGATAAACACCTAGCCTGTTGATGGGTAGGAAATGGCCTTTGATTGGAGGAGTCCCCTCTGAATTATCATCCTCTGAAGATTTTGATGATGGGATAGTATACGCATAGCAGCATGTGAAGATAGTTCTATATATACAGATTTAGGATGCTATATATCTGACTTTCACACTCATCGTATCCACTTCATACAAGGAGAGGTAAATGGCATGAAGGAAAAAAGAGAATTTCATATGCATCCCAATCAAATCCTTGCGGGCTATGTGCATTCGTCTTGCCAAGAGGCCTAATGATCTAATGAGCAATCATGATGAAACGATTCATGAATGAAAATTGAGAATGGATTCTGCATGAATTGAAAGCATCTGTATGCATTTAAAAAAATCACAAACTACATGAATTCTAAAAGATCCAGCCTCCAACACCTAAACTTACCAGATTCTGACAAAGGTGTCTGTTTGGATCTGTAAAACCTTGCCTTCGTGAGATCCTTCAGATTGAGTAGAAGCCCTTTGTGTATAAATGGAAAAGACTATTTTTTGAATTTATGTGAATAAACAAATAAAGAACATCAGTACAGTTTAGAGAATAAGATAATATCATAGACCTTCAGCAACATTGGCAAATTATCAAATTCTACATACATGATGGCAAACATCAGCTCACATCAGACAGATATTGTATATGCAAATAGAGTAGAAAGGACATGATAAAGACTGCCATAAATATAACAAAAAAGACAAGAAACTTGTCATGCTGAAATACAATTTACATATTGCTGCAACACTTTTCACTTAGTTGTAAAAATATGAAATCTAATCATTATCAGATTCAAAAAAGATGGCTTCTTCCTCCTCAGAACAATATTCATGTAGTGTCTCATCAACATCTTCATCTTCTTCAGGGTCAACACAAATAAAATCAACATCTTCGTCACAACCTTCAAGAGATATCCTGGAGAGTTCCTCAGGAGGTACATGGTAAGGAGCAATATCATCTCTAGTCAAACGCCCAACTTCACTCTCATAAACTTCTACATTACGAAATGCTTCAGCAGATTCCAATTGTTGGTATGCTTCAAATTCATAAACATTAGCATCACTTGAGTTGTCTTCTTCACTAACATCTTCTGAAATGTCAAACACATTCCGATTAACTATCTTTTGCACTACACGCCAGCCAGTACCAAGCTTTGTGTCATCAACATAGAACACTTGTTCAACTTGAGAGGCCAAAACAAAAGGATCACTAGTGTACCATGTGCGTGAAGTGTTTACACTTGACCACTCATCTGTCTTAATTCCATGTTTTTTATTGCTAACATCCCACCATTTGCACTTAAAAAGATACACATGGTTACCTCTTAAATACTTCAATTCAATTATATCCGTTAACACACCATAGTAGTCAATGTCAACACCTTCATGTTCCCCTTTGACAACAACACCACTATTTTGAGTTGCACGATTTCTTTGTAATCGCTCTGTGTGAAATCACATTCCATTAATAAAGCATCCTGAATAATAGATGATATTCTGATGGGGTCCACATGCAAGTGAGTAAAGATCATCTGCCACTTTGATACGTTTTTGGTTCACTAGCCCCTTCACCTATCAGTTGAAATTATAATATCAATCAAATAATAAATTAATCTAACAAGTAGTAATGTTCAAGCATTTATTACTAACCTTTTGTTCAAACCATTTAGCAAAATTAAGTTCATGCTCCTGTTGAACATTAACCACACCTTGCATCTCAAGTAGTTCTCTATGTTCACTGTTTAATAGATGCAATAAGAAATGTTAAAATCATGGGGCAAACATTTTTTCATAAAAAATAATAATAATTTTGAAAGATAATTAATTTGAACTTACATTAGATAATCATTGATCTCATCGCAATTATTCAAAACATGCCAACGGATCTTATTGTAGTCAACAAGATTAAGAGTATCCATGTGCTTGCCACCTAGTGGACGGACATCTTGTGCAAAAATTGACAACTTATCTTTGTATTGCTCTTGATTTCCATCATAGTTTCTCTCTGGTTGATTAAATCGTGTTTCAATTTGATTCAAGTACATAGAACAAAATGTGAGACACTCATTATTGATGTATGCTTCTGCAATAGAACCTTCTGGACGAGCTTTATTCCGAACAAAGCTTTTAAGCTTCCGTAAGAACCTATTAACAATTCAAATATTAATCTATATATAAATGAACATGTATATGATGAAAAAAATTATATAATTACCTCTCAATTGGATACATCCAACGGTAGTGAACTGGACCACATAACATTGCTTCGCGTGGTAAGTGAATCGCAAGGTGGACCATTATATCAAAAAATGCAGGTGGAAATATCATCTCCAACTTACACAAAATCATCACGATGTCTTTCTCAAGTCGTTTAAGTATTTCAATCTTTAGAGACTTCGAACATAAATCTTTAAAGAATAACCCCAACTCAATGATTGGAATGGACACATTTTTACTCAAGTAACCACGTAATGCAACTGGCAGTAGTCGTTGCATCATAACATGACAATCATGACTTTTCATTCCTGATATCTTACGATTTTCAACATTCACACATCGAGAAATGTTAGATGCATATCCATCAGGAAATTTAACATTCTTTAGCCATTCACAAAAACTTTTTTGCTCCTTCTCTGACATTGTATATAATCCTGGGTCCATAACAATTGAATCACCATCTTTTCTCAAGTGCAACTCTTGTCTTATATTCATTTCCTGCATATCTAGTCGAGCCTTCACAGAATCTTTTGTTTTGCCTTCGATATTCATGAGCGTGCCAAAAATACTTTCACATATATTCTTTTCAATATGCATTACATCCAAATTGTGTCTAAGTTTCAACTTTTTCCAATATGGCAACTCAAAAAATATGCTCTTTTTCTTCCAATTGAGTTCAATTGTAGAACGCTTCCTTTTTCTAGTGCTTGTTGTTTTCCCAAAACTCATGTCAGGAAGTTCTTGTATCTGTTCCAATATATCATCACCTGACAACTCAGTGGGTGGACCACGACGCTCTTGTTTACCATCAAACTTGTAACTTCTTCGCCAGTGATGATCCATCGGTAAAAAACGTCGATGGCCCATGTAGCATTGTTTTCTTCCATTTTTCAGTGTTTGGGAACATGTTTCACTATTACAAGTAGGACATGCTAACTTACCTTTAGTACTCCATCCAGACAAGTTTGCATAAGCAGGAAAATCATTTATTGTCCACAAAATTGCAGCATGAAGTACAAATACTTCACTTGTGAATGCATCATATGTCTCAATGCCATTTTCCCACAACTCTTTTAATTCATCAATTAATGGCCTTAAGTAAACATCAATATCATTACCAGGTGACTTTGGACCAGGGATAAGTAAACTCAACATAAAAAATGGGTTCTTCATACATTTCCAAGGCGGCAAATTATATGGCATCAATATCACTGGCCACATACTATAAGAATTGCTCATATTACCAAATGGGTTAAAACCATCACTTGCAAGACCTAACCGTACATTTCGAGGATCACGAGCAAACCATTCATGTTCTCTATCAAACTCACGCCAAACTTCAGAGTCTGCAGGATGTTTTAGTACTTCCTCACCATTTACATGGTTATTTGAATGCCATCTCATGTCTTCAGCGACTTGCCTTGAAACAAATAACCTCTGGAGTCTTGGTTTCAATGGAAAATAGCGTAAGACCTTTTGAGGTACTTTCTTTTGTTTACCTTGGTTGTATTTGTACCTTGATTCACCACACTTTGGGCATTTTTCTTCATTCTCATATTCCTTCCAAAACAGAATGCAATCCCTTTTACATGAATCAATCTTGACATAGTCTAAACCCAAATCACGCATAATGCTTTTGGTCTCATAAAAGCTTTCAGGTAGTGTCCCTCCAGGTGGTAGTGCTCGTTTCAATAATGGAAGCAACAAATCAAGTGACTTATTACTCCAGTTACACATTGTCTTCACATGAAGGAGATTAATAAGGAAGGATAACTTTGAGAACTCCCGACACCCTGGATACAGTTCCGATTGACCATCGCTTAGTAATCTAGTAAATTTGTCACTGCCACTCGTACTCCCACGAGTTAAGAGTTGACTACTAGATGTCGTCTCACTATTAAATGTCTCCTGAGCATCATCGATAATGGTTGTTGCAATGTGAACATCATGTATAATGTTTTGAACATCATCACTATAATTGGTCTCATTTTCTGGTCCTTGATCATTGTGATGATGATCTTCACTTTCAATTCTAACTCTGTCAAACTGTTCCCCATGATGTACCCAACGAGTATAACTCCGTAACATCCCATTGATATACAAGTGATCTTCAACCTCGTTCAAATCTTTCAAGTATGCATTCATACATTTTACACAGGGACATCGGATTCTATTCAAACCATCAACACTAGATCGTGCAAGAGCCATAAAAGTATTTATCCCTGCTTTATATTCGGGGCAAAATCGATTTCGAAGTTGTATCCACCTTCTGTCCATTCCCTATTTAACATTCAATGACATTAAATGTAAAATTAATTGTCAAGAAACAAAATCACAACTTCTGAATGTGTCCACATAGGCATTCACCTTCATGAATAATGATATCACAAAAAAGGGAGAGAAAATCTTCACCTAGATGAAAATGGGGCCTGGATTGTTAAGCTAATAAATCCGGTGTTAGATGTAGATTTGATGTCTCAAATATGCTGCGATCAAATGAGACATAATCACGAAGTACACAATAGCAAAAATTCGGTAACAATATGTACAAAAAATTAGAGTAAGAAAACACAATGAGGAAGAGTATTGACTTTCTGCATCATATTGGGCAATTGAGAAGTTGCAATCTGTCCTAGCCCTCCAAAATATGAGATATTAAATCCTTCAAATAGTCAATCTAAGACAATAGCAGAGAACCATCCTGCTCAAAGAAATGACCATCTGAAGAAGGATTCCAGATCACAAAAAAGGGAAACAAACAAAGAAAATATCCAGTAAAAACAGCAAGAGCACCACTTTTGAGTTCTTTGGCCGTGATATATCACATTCTGCAAGTGTAGAAGCAAAACCCTACAGCTAAACAAAATATGATGCTTCCTTATGATGAGAAGAAAGTGCAAATGAATCCACTAAAAGTAGCAAAGCAAGTTTAAAAAGTTGTAAGATCACACATAATCTGACTAAATATGTATGATTTAAAATTTCTGCATGCTTAATCTGACTAAATATGTATGATTTAAAATTTTCTCTTGAAAGGTGGGGAAGCAACACTAGTAAAAAGTAATTAAAGATACAACCAAGCTATTATACATTTCCACCTCTTCTATCAAGATGCAAGTGACCTACAGACCAATATAACTAAAAAAGTGAGAGAATAATAAAATTAAAGAAAAGATATTATAGTATAAACCAATTGCAGTTATAGGGTAAGACACTGCCATTTTATAATCTCATTACACTATAGCTTTATGATTCTCTTTAAGATATCATGGATACTGGGCCAGCTATCTTTACATGTTTGACTACTCCTTTTCACCCCACAGCCCACAAAATTGCAACCAACACAATATCCCATAACTTCTCTCTCAAAGGGATGATTTTTTAGTCCCTTATCAGCTCTTCTGTGCTATTGGATTCCCAAATTGCCTTGGAGTCTTGGACTGTCTTCATAAGGTTTTTTTGCTTGTTTCATACCTAATACAATCAATTGCCAATCTCATCCTGTTCCACCGAGAGAAAATGGGTTGAGACATTTTCTACTCTTCCCCAGAGACTGTCCTGCCCCATGCCAACCATCCCATTTAACATGGTCTGCCAAAGCTTGCATTTCCTCAAGGAAGATCAATGAGGATTTAGGCTAGGGTCAAGGGAGATGCATAAAATAGTAATAGAAAAAGGGCTAATAGGAGATTTTCAAAATGAATAGTAATAAATGTGGCATATGACAGTAGTAGAGGTGATTTATGCATGACAGAAGAGAAAAATGCAAAGGTCTAAAAGACAAAATTCTACTTACTTGGAGCAAGCCGTTCCAGAGAAGGAGCATAGGGAATTCAATTCAATTAATATCTTAAGATGGATGTAATACAAAAAAACCTATTTTAAGAGGATGCATATAAAGTGTATTAATTTCCTTATCCTAGTCTCATAGGATGCAGATAAAATCCAAATACAAAATAACTAAAAGATGCATCCATTCCACTATGTTCTGATAAAAAATTAGTCATTAACTTACTAGAACCACCGATGACCAGCCACTATCATTGAACAAAACAAACATAGTAAACATTTGAAAACAGAGTCTTCTAAGTAACGTACTTGGTATAAATGAAAATTTTTGCTGCAGAAATGGTCATAGCATGCCTTTTTGGATTTTCCAATCTACAGGGTTCAAACATGCAGCTTCCAGTTTCAACAAGACTTCATCCTTCTTTGGTGAAGGAATTGGAACCTCAACATGCTGCATTGAAATTATGCCAATTAATAGTTGTTTAAGAAATATGACAAGTAGAAACATCAGTTTTAGTGCTTAGTTAATGCCGCATCATTTCAAAGATAAACAAAACAGATTGGTCACCTTTTATACCAGATTACTTCATAATAGATCGCATGGCATCCGGAGGAGGTGCTCGACGCAGCTCACGGTCGGGTGGTAAGGCGTCTAGGGCCGACGCGTTGAGGCCAGATCTTGGGCGACGTTCGTGGGTTGCTAGAGGGCAGGGCGATCCCAATCTTCACCTGAGCGATCCTAGGCTGTCAGAGGGTAGGGCGATCTCGGGAGTCACCGGAGCAATCCTGGGTGGCGATCCTGTGCAGGGTGAGCTAGGCGGTGATGCAGTGTTTGATAGGGTAGATAACGCTGTCGCAGGGGCGGCGGCATGCTGTTGGTTTCTCAAGTGAGGATGCGGAGGAGGCCGGGAATCGGAGGGATAGACGAAGGGTTAAGGGAGAGAGAGATAAGGATGCGAGAGAATCGGAGGGAGAGAGAACCGGGAATGTGGGAGAGGAGGCGGGAATCGGAGGGAGAGAGAACCGGGAATGTGGGAGAGGAGGCGGGAATCGGAGGGAGAGAGAACCGGGAATGTGGGAGAGGATCGTGGGTGAGGGACGCGGGAGAAGCAGTTTAGGATATGATTAACAACGAGTCTTGTTGTTAGTTAAAATAAAGAAATAATTAATTACAACAAAATATAATATTTTGTTGTAAAATACATTTTTATTTACAAGAAATTTTTACAGTTGTTATTATTTATGACTAAATAGTAACAAAATCTTAACTTTTGTTACTAAATATAACATCTTCTATTTATTAACAACAATATTTAAGTTTTGTTTTTATATCTCATTTATTACAACAATTTTATATACCTTGTAATTTTTTTTGTTGTTATTAACCAAATTTCTTGTAGTGTGAGGAAGGGGGAGAGCTTTGCGGGAGAGCCAATGGAAATCATGGGTGGATGTTAGTGCTATTCTAATTAGAGTGAAGTGAAGTTAACCATGCATATTGGTATTTTTGCACAATTTTGACAAAAAATAATGATAAATATATTTCTTGAATCAATACTTTGGAAATTTTTATGGTAAACATGGTACATAAGTAAAAAAAACCCAAACTAAAAATGGGTAACTATTCTTGTAGGATATATGTGAAAACCTACTAGGGGACTTAACGTCGAGCAATACGTCTATGTGTGCATACGTAATTGGGGACTTCAGATGTGTGATGACGAGCACGACCCTAGTTAGTCCTTGTGAGTTATGTTAGTGTGTCTCAGTTGCCGCACTTGGGCCGAACAGGAGACACAGGAGGCATGGTATAAGATGTCAATGGACGTGTCCGACCTTACTTTTAGTGGGTGACTTCTCCTGTCACTTACGGTGGTGATATAATGTACTTGAGGCGGTTAGCAAGTAGTGGTTCTCCTATCAGTTGAGGTTGTGGTCTCCCAATTGTCGTGGTCATGCTTTTTTGACCGTTGAGGTCTGGGTTCTCACAACCATGTGACTTACTTGTGGGCATGGTTCCCTTGAGACTCAAGGAGTTGTGTTGTCTATGTGTGGTTCGAAGGACAGTGTCATCGGTAGCTTAGTTGTGCCTATTTTCTTTTAGCCAATTACTGTACTGTCTTTGTTTATTATTTGTTTATTATTTGTTCTTGTTGTTTATTGTTGTTGCATAGTGGTGGGGATCCACGGGACCCCTAATGAGCTAATGAGATAAGTCTCACCTCTTTTTCTTTCAGGTGAAGTGCTACGTCCACACGGTTTAGAGGTCCAGCACGGCGTCGACGGAGTTTTTAGTTGTCAGTCTGCTAGAGCAGGAGTATGACCCAAGGTTATGTACTTTTATTTTTCTGTTAGACTATACTTTTATAAACATATATGGATTATGGACTAGAAATTATATAAATTGTAATAAATATAAATTTTAATTCATGCACTTTAATTTCTGTATTTATTTTAGATTCATATGTACTTTTGCAACGTTAATCTAACTATTCCGAACAATATGGCACGTGAGTGGCGAGTCAGAATTTAGGTTGCACCGATTACTTTTTGATACTTAGATTTTGAGTCGTTACACTGAGACTCACATTTTCAGGTTACAAGGTTAGGTTAAGTTTTTCCCGTTCCCAATACATAACATATATATAAACGCTTGGCACTATCGGACAAATATTCTCTAATCATTGAAAGAGAATATTATGCCAATTATTGGCCCTATATATCCAATAATTGGTTGCAATGATAAAGATACAATTTTCCAGACTCCTGACCGTGCAAAAATGCCACACACATTGCCTGGGGCATATCATCCACTTTTGATCCTCAGTCTCATTTATCCGGATTTACGACTTAGAGGATGCTATTGGGTAAGTCTTTCATTGTCTTTGTCGTTCATGAAGTTAGACAATACATCGTCTAAATTTCCCATTTGGATATTCTCACCGTCCCAGCCTTCCACTTAAACGTTATACTCTATCTAAGTCAACTTCAGCTTCCGACTTAGACGATGTATTGTCTATGTTAATCCACTTAAATGTTGTCTCATCTAAGTCAGCTTCAACTTCTGACTTAGAGGATGTATTGTCTAAATCTGTTTCATCCAAAATAATTGTATCATCTAAGTCACCTACAGTCTTGCTACTTAATTAGATGATCTATCGTCTAACTTGTTTAGACTTCTTTTGACTTGTACTCCTTCTAATTTGAACTCCGTCTATCTTCAACTTAGATGATACATTGTCTAAATTCCTAAACTGTTGACGTCTCAACAAAACCATCCTCTTAGGACAGATTCAGATGAAGCAATACGTACGACAGATATATAATGATGACATTTTTTAAAATCACAATATTGATGTCCAAATATAAGAGGAAAACCTAACGAGAGAATTAATGTTGCAATAATACACTGAACTAATTAACTCATATCCAACTAAAATTCGAGTTACCATAAAGAAGTTCAGAATTAATTAATATAGACACGAAATAGCTGAATGCCCGATGTAGGACTAAACAAATAGCTTCTGTCCACAAATCTGATGTTTCAGATTGTAAGTGAAGGTGACAAATTAAGGATGTGGTAAAAAAAAAAGTGACATCTGCGTTGTGATGATACCAGGACGATATCAGGAATATGTTGGCCCGATTTATTATTAGAATTGTCGAGAGAATGTAAGATTCGACGAGAGAGAAATGAGGAGGGGCTCCACTCTCTCCCTCACACAATCGACTTTATCTGAGCGCGGGCGACGTGTTCGACCTCTTGAGATCGAACACGGCGTCCGCGTTCAAATAACAAAGAGGGCCTTGTGGAAGAGAATGCTTACACCTCACTCCGGCCCACCCTTGGGTTATGGATGAATGGCACAGACTGCGGGCGGTGTGGCTCGGTGGGGTTGTGGCGCAGAGGGTGCGGATCCGCTGGGGGTATTCGCGGACGGCATGGCCTCGATCCGCAACGACCGAGTGCCCCGTGCGTGCCCCCCTTCCCTAGCTCGGGACAGAAATGATGGGTGTTCGGGGACCGCCCCGCCCTCCGTCGGGATCGTGTCTTCTCTAATACCCATAGGCATGGGCTCTCTCCTTGATCCGTCGCACCCTCCCTTTTAACGTGAGAGACGCGTTAATTAGCTTCTTCTGACTAATTTTCCTCTGGTCTCAATTAATCACCCCTCCCCACGACTCTCTAATATATATATTACAGCCACATCAAGATCAAAGGGAACTCCCACTCATTGGAGGGTGCTAACTAATTAGTTCTTTAATTATAGAGGCCTTGTGTGCTAGGTTCGAGAAGGAAATAATTAAGACTTATTCCACGTTATTATATAGCTACGTGTGTGTACTTGAAAGGGGAATATAAGTTGATTACAAGAAGGACATATATCTAATATAAGAAGCGCTGCCCGTACGTAGCACTCGCTCCTTGTTGTCGAAACCCGTTTATTCAACGCGACAGGAGTACCCATCCCCCCGGGCACACGCCGGCCTCCCCGACCTCTCTTCCCGTTCCTTCTCTTGTGCGGGGGACATAAGCAGAGAGAGGTGGGTGGGAGAGTTGTATCCCTTCTTGGTCTGATCCACTCGGGGGGAGACGAGAGAAGTGGAGATACAGAGAGAAGGTAGGTAGCTAGCCTGGCGGAACGCATGTCTCCCCACATCGGGATCGCTCCCTTTCCAACGAACAGCGCGTGCACAGATCCCTAACCGGGACCTCGTCTCCTCCCAGACAGCGCTGGTAAGGCGGCTGTCCGTCCATTAAAGACTGGTCTGTGGAAAGACAGCTGCAGGGTCGTTCACTACCTCTAGCAATTCATATGGATTGCTGGAGGGAGGCCGAGGGCAAGAGGGTCCATGACCCCTTCTATAAGTACCGCACAGCAATTGCAAGGCGGCGAAGGCTGCCACTGTCGCTGCTGCCATGGAAGGGGAGATGATGACCGTGCGGGTCGACGGGCCCGTCATCGTGGGGGCGGGGCCTTCGGGGCTGGCGGTCGCCGCCTGCCTCGGGGAGAAGGGGGTGCCCAGCGTGGTTCTGGAGAGATCCGACTGCATCGCCTCGCTGTGGCAGCACAAGACGTACGACCGCCTCCGCCTTCACCTTCCCAAGCAGTTCTGCGAGCTGCCCCACATGCCGTACCCGTCCTTCTTCCCGAGGTACCCCACGAAGCAGCAGTTCCTCGCCTACCTCGACGCCTACGCGAGGCACTTCGACATCAACCCTGCGTTCGACCAGAACGTCGACAGCGCCGAGTACGACCACGAGCTCGGCTTGTGGAGAGTGAGGACGACGACATCTCAGAGGGGCAAAGAGGGGGAGGAGAAGGAGGCGGCGGTCGAGTACGTCTGCCGGTGGCTGGTGGTGGCGACCGGCGAGAATGCAGAGGCAGTGATCCCGGCGATCGAAGGGATGGAAAAATTTAGAGGGCCCGTGGTGCACACGAGCGCGTACCGTAGAGGGGACGTGTTTCGAGGGAAGAAGGTCCTCGTCGTTGGATGTGGCAACTAAGGCACGGAGATCTGCTTGGATCTCTGCAACTACGACGCACACCCTACCCTTGTTGTAAGAGATGCGGTACGTATAATTAATGTGCGTTTCTCCAAAGTTGGCTAGTTTAGACTATCGTTAACATACAAGCATGCACGCAAACAAAATACACATGGGAATAAACAATCACCTATACGGTTCTTGAAGCCGATCGATATCTCATTGACCGTCATACGTCAAGTGCATTCCATATGTCAAACTTTGTAATAGTAAAATAATGATGAATCATTGTCTTTTCTTGTTCTCTCTGCCGATTTGTTGTTTACATCAACGGAGAGCAGCCTCGGTTACAATCTCTGCTTGAAAATATCAAACACAATCTACATACGAGCAGGAGACCTCCTCTTTTTCCTGATACAAACATATCTCAGTGCTTTAATCCACCACATTCAACCCCACCTCCAAATTAAAGGGACAACAAGAATACGATCCAGGCCCCTCCCGCCCTCTCTAACCATGTCTATCCCATCTCCATCCAGTCATACGAGCGAGAAATGGCCACGTCCGTATTTCCAAGTAGTTTAGATATAGGTTTCTTCCTTTTTCGCTGCCCGTCTTTCCCAATCTGCGCTAGTTGCACCTGGTGTATTGTTCCGGCAGGGTGGTCAATGTTCTCATCTCTTTGGCCCTTAAACAAGACGAGGAATGCGAGACTCATGTGGTGCACTTCGTCTTTTAATTTTTTGTATTGTTTTCGATACCATTCTTCCCTTGGATATTATTAATTTCCTATCGACATGTAAAGTTTGGCATGCGGAGAGAGATCCCTGCACAAGCCTGTCGACATGGGTGTGACTGTGATCTACGCAGAGAGGGCGAGACCCAGTGCAGCAGTTTTGTTCATCTCCCAGTTCCCATCAAAAAGTTTCGTTATGTACCCTCGATCGCCAGGCGTGATGTGCTCCGGGGTCTCCTTTCTCCCCCATCTTTCACGTTCTTGGGACTCATGCCGCACGCGGAAGTGACACACACACGCGCACGCACGCACTCACTTTCCCGACGATCCGAAACCATCTGCCTGTCCTTGCAGTCGTTCTTCCTTTCCCCTCTCTCTCTCTCTCTCTCTCGCTCTCTCTCGCTACTGTGCACAGTGCATAGAACCTCAAGAACAAATTTAAGGAAGAAAGCAAAACAGATGGGCACTGGGACCCTGCCAATACATCCGTTTTCTATCACAACAGCATGAACAATCAGAAAGAATCAATACTATATAACGCGAATATCCTGACTTGAAAGAAATGTTTCATTCCCCTCCATCGCCCCCAACCCCCCACTCCACCCGGGTAACGTCCTGAATAAAGTATATTAAAGGTAGGCGGGGGAGCTGAATGCAGCAAAATTATATCTACAGACACAACTCAGCGCCACTAGCAACATGGGCATTTGGAACCTGGTTTGGGGCCCGACTTCGATTCACAACCCACCACTCTGTCATTTGTATCATGCAAACGGAGCGTTATACCTACATTCCTCGACCCCTACCCTTCTTTTGATCTTTTTTCACGTCCTCTCTCTCTCTTTTAATCCTGAGTTCATGGCATGGCAGGTGCACGTCCTGCCCAGGGAGATGCTAGGGAGCTCCACTTTCGGGCTGTCCATGTGGCTTCTGAAGTGGCTTCCAGTCCGGTCAGCGGATCGCCTGCTCCTCCTGCTCTCAAGGATCATGCTCGGTGACACGGCCCAGATTGGCCTCGAGCGCCCCCAGCTGGGTCCCCTGGAGCTCAAGGCCCTCTCCGGCAAGACCCCAGTCCTCGACGTCGGCACGTTGGCCAAGATCAAATCCGGCGACGTCCAGGTCCGTGGGCAACCTTACCTAATGCTTATACCTCGTATGATTATTTGATGAATCCTTCGGCGTACAAGAATATATCTCACCCACGGGGCTTCCTTATTTTTTTTTACTTGCAACGGCAGGTTTGCCCCGCAATAAAGCGACTGATGGGCCATGGAGCACAGTTCATAGATGGGAAGACAGAGAACTTCGACGCTATTGTCTTAGCAACTGGCTTCAAGAGCAACGTGCCTTCCTGGTTAAAGGTACACACGTCTCTCCCTTAGCGTACGAAGATGCGAATTGCCAGACTGTGCAATCACTGGGCCACCCTTCACACACTAGCTCGTTTGAATAGTCGGCAACAACCATTTGGATGTCCAAAAGTGGGCGGTTTTAGATGGTATATTAGGTCAAACATGCAGTGGGTCAGCCAAAATATATGCTTACTAGTGAACTGTCACACAGTTTGTTCTGGCAAATTCATACACCCCTTCTCATTGATGAGCTGCCACACAATGTCACATAGTTTTGCCGTGGGCAGTGCATAGCGCGCTAGGGCATATATTGTCTGCCCCTTCGTTAGGAAAAGGCAACACCTTTGATAAACTCACCGAAAGAAGATCGAAATTGGTGTACTTTTGCAGGAGAGGGAGCTGTTCTCGGAGAAGACAGGACTGCCGTGTAGGCCCTTTCCCCACGGGTGGAAAGGGGAGCATGGCCTCTACGCGGTGGGCTTCACCCAGCGTGGCATATTGGGGGCGTCGATGGACACAAAGAAGATCGCTCACGACATTGAGCAACACTGGAAGGCCCGTCATGATCATGCGAAGCAACCTGCAATCTTCTCTCGCCCACCGGCAATGCCATGAACAGTATATAATATATATTGTTTTTATGGGTAAAGGATATGTCGCAAATTTACAGCAGTACTGAATGCGCGTGCGAGTGCCGCCCTCCAGTTCCCAACGAAGTAATCCCTGTCACTTAGCAATTCAAATGGAGATGAGCTCATGCGAGAATGTGGGCAAGAGAAGGGTCTTCCAGCGATATTTGTACATGCTGTACATTGTCATTTTTAACACTGAGGCCGACAGAGGCATGCACACACGCCGGCGGGAGGAGGGCGTTTGTCGTTTTGATCCAGCTTCCTGCAGGCTGAGCAGCTGTTCGTCTTTGAAGAGGGAGTGCCTGGTGTAGGCAACCATCAATAGTCGTCTTTAAAGAGAGAGTGAGAGAGAGAGAGTATACATCTGGTATGTGCGTCCATTAATCCGTCTTTTGAGAGAGAGATGTTTCTAATACTCCTAATTGTTCTTTTTACACGTTAATGCTACGGTGTAATATATACCTGTTGGGCTTGAGTGTGGGAGCATCCGGGAAAGCCGGTTATCTCCTTTGTTGTTGCCCTTTTCTCGTGCTAATAATGTTATCCGAGATTGTCCGCCCGGTGGACTACCTATTGACTACGAAACGACAAATCAATAAACGTCTGATCACAGACTTTCCAACTTTTCTTTCACTTGTTTTTTGTTTTAAAACTAGGAAATCAGAGAGAAGGAAAAGAGCTACGTACTTGATTTGGCGTAAGCCAGCTGCTAGTACTGTTCTCCCTCCCAATCACTCAACTTCCAGTCGCTTGCATGATGCCAGTCACCTCCCCAAAAACGACGATGGACGATGGACCACCACTATTGTTTCATGAGGTTGGTGGACTGGGGAGAAAGGATCGATTCCAGTGCTCGCCATTCCTTTTATTTTTACTTGTGATGATCAACAGGATATGTAGAGCTCAGGTTCAACGTTATGGGTTTTCCACTGTACACGTATGGCATACTAGTCTATCCAGGCCTATTTCAACACTACGTACATTGTCCGGGTAAAACCAAGGGAATTAAGGACCTCTCTCTCTCTTTCCCTCTGATATATATATATATATATATATATATATATATATATATATATATATATATATATATATATATATGCATATATTTTCAATATTCTCTTTCTGGTCGGAGGTGGTGGTATGTGAGCTCATGATCAAACAATAGCGGGCCCAATAGGGAACAAACTATAATTAATGAGAAGAGGGAGGCGGGGAAACGGAGGCGTTAATTACTTAGCATTCAAAATGGTGTTTTGTTTCGTTGGTTTCTCGCAGTTATGGCCATACAGAAGGCAACGATGAGCTCGCAAGTGTGGAATCTTTGGAAGGGCAAAAGGGGACAACCTTGACCTGGCGATCGAAGAGATAGGTTTTCTTTGTTCTGTTCCCCTCTCTCTGTAACTCCCCAACCTTTGGAAGATAGAAGAGACGTATCTTGACCTGCCAACACTCGATTCGGAATCCATAGCATGTGTAGAACCAGATAACGAAATGATTGTGAAAAGGAGGCATGGGCAAGCGGCTAGTGTCGGTCCCAAATAGGATACCAACTGTACAAGGGGGTATGAGCGGGTAAATGAAGACGTAGCCAGCACAGTTCAGTGTCATAAGTGGGGGGTTGGGGGAGTGGGATGGGGAGTGCATGTTCTTCGAGTATTCATCAACTTTCCTTCCTACGGTCATCATTCAAACTTTTCTTCTAGTTCTATTAAAATATCATATTCCATGGCCCTATATATATATATATATATATATATATATATATGGGGTGAGATAAATATTGCATGCGGTGACATACATCGTCAACATTCAACAGCAAGCAAACATCGCGAGCACAGAACAACACAGGATATATATGACTTTGAAAGTGTATTTATCTTCTCTTATATATCTCTGACTTTTCATTAAAAGTCTGTTGGGCATTCAGCCCACCGGTCAATCGGCCGGGCATTTCCGGTGGACCGGAAGCGGTCGACCGCCGGACCTTTTCAGGTCGACCGGTTTTCCAAGGGAGCTAAGATGCGGTTGTCTGAGAATTTCCGGTCGACCGCCCCTATAGGTCTGGTCGACCGGCAGCCCCGAGGCAGCCATCTTTGACATTTTGTTCCATGTCCGAAAAGGAATCCTTTCCTTGGTTTATTTAATCCCAAAAGTCATGTGATTAGGTAGGTTTGGTGGATCTGGTCCCTGGGTTGTCCCTTGACCATCCTACATGTATAAAACATCTTATTGGGGGTTTAAAATCTAGATCCAAGGTGTTTTTTCTAGGAAGCCATCAAGAGAGCAAAAGAGGGGTTACTGTAGCTCCGGGAAGAAGGTGTTGCAGAAGAAGAAGAACAAGATAAGGGAAGATCTTCATCAACTGAACAGGTTTCTCACTACAGGGAAGATCAGGTTTGCAGTAGAATCTGCTGTGATCAAGTAGGAGACTTCAGTTATATTGAATCCCAGTTCTCTCTTGTAATTTCAACTCAAGTCTTGGCAAGACTTTGAGTTATTTGTACTTTCATTATTGTTCATTGTGAAGTTTTCTCCTGTGCCTTGCCCGTGATTTTTCCCCTTCGCATTGGAGGGGTTTTCCACGTAAATCTGGTGTTCTATGTGGATGTGTTGTTCCGATTAAAATTTTCCGCTGCGTTATCCGGTTTCAAGATTTGTTAGTACACATAGCATTGGGATTTTTTCCCATCTACTGGTATCAGAGCCACCTACAGATTGTTTAGATCAGTTTTGATTATTTGTGTATGAACATGGATGTCGGTAACTCATCCCGCATGATTAGTTTAAACGGAAACAACTAGATGATATGGAAACCAAGAGTGGAGGATCTCTTGTACTGCAATGATCTGTATGGTCTATTGAAAGGAGATAGTGGAAAGCCCGCAACAACGTCACGCGATGATTGGAAAATGTTAGATCGGAAAATTATCGGGTTTATTCGACAATGACTTGATGATAGTGTTTTTCATCATGTCTTCACTGAGAGTTCTGCACACTCTCTATGGAAAAAGTTGGAGGGTCTTTATGAAAGAAAAACAGCTGGAAATAAGGCTTTCCTGATTAGAAAACTTGTCAATTTGAAGTTTAAAGAGGGCACTTCTATTGCTGAGCATTTGAATGAAATGAAGAGTATCACTAACCAATTATCCTCTATGAAGATGTCTCTTGATGATAAGTTGCATGCATTGTTACTTCTCAGTTCGTTGCCAGAAAGCTGGGAGACACTGGTGGTCTCTCTTAGCAATTCTGCACCAGATGGAGTTGTCTCCATGAGTCAAGTAACAAGCAATCTGTTGAATGAAGAGTTGAGAAAAAAGAATTCAGGAATTTCTCACAGTGATTCACAGGCACTTGTCTCAGAGAATAGAGGAAGGTCAAAGTCCAGAGGCAGATGAAATTCACATAAGAGCAGAAGTAAGTCAAGGCCAAGAAAGGACGTTACTTGCTACAACTGTGGAGAAAAAGGGCATTTCAAGAATCAGTGCAGGCAACCTAAGAAGAACAAGAAAAAGGGAAAAGAAGTAGAGAATGAAGAGTCAAAAGAGAATGTCACAGCTACAGCACAAGGTGATGATTATCTGATTTTATCTACTTCTGATGATATTTTTTCTTGCGTGTGCCAGGACCTCGAGTGGGTGATTGACACAGCTACTTCTTACCATGCTACACTACGAAGGGAGCTCTTTGTCACCTACAATGCTGGAAACTTTGGTGTCGTCAAGAAGGGTAACCATGGGACGGCAGACATCATTGGCATGGGTGTAACGACTCGAGAATCCGATTACCGGGAAGGCCCGATAACCCGAGACTCGCACCGCCGCCTGTGAGCGACGTCACGCGGTTCGGAGAAGAGCGGGGAAGAGGAAGAAGCGGAGAGCGCGCGGGCTCCTTCTTTTTGTTGGTTTTGTTTGCTGCAACACAGAAATGAGAGGAAAGAGAGAAGGGGCCACCACGGGAGATTGCTCCGGCGGGGCGAGCGGGACAAGTATGATATAGCAAAATATGGGGATTAAACGGCCATAGCGGGAAGTGACTCGCCGCGACCTCGGGGGGACGGGAATGATGCAAAAATTAAATAACAAGAATTGAAACGGCCATTGGGGAAGTTACTCGCCGCGGCCTCGAGAATATGAACAGAATATAACAGAATATAGAGAAAATATGAGAACAGAAATTTAAACGGCCATTGGGGAAGTGACTCGCCGCGGCCTCGATGATATGAGCAGAATATAACAGAATATAAAGAAAATATAAGAACGGAAATTTAAACGGCCATTGGAGATGTGACTCGCCGCGGCCTCGATGATATAAGCAGAATATAACAAAGCATAAAGAGATTGTAGGGATAGAAAATTAAACGGCCATTGGGGAAGTGACTCGCCGCGGCCTCGATGATATAAGCAGAATATATAACAAAATATAAAGAGAATATAGGAAACAGAAATTTAAACGGCCATTGGGGAAGTGACTCGCCGCGGCCTCGATGATAAGATGTGATCGCCAGGGGCCAAAAGACCCCAAAATAAGAAGGTGATCGCGCCTACCTCAAAAGCGGGAGATGGCGGGTTGTTTCTTCCTCTCCTTCCGGCCGGCCGACGGAGAGGGCTTTCCTCGGGTACCCTTGCAAGACATCGACAAATAAATGACAAGTGGATTAGAAAGATGGAGGTGTAGTATTCGAATCCTTGCGATAAAAATAGCGAAATGATGGCAAGACACACACCTGGTTGGTGTTATCTTTTAAACCCCTCTCGGACTCGAGTAGGAGGAAAATGAGATGATGGATGTAAGAAGTATAAGAGAAGAGCCCCCCTTGTGAAGGGGGATAGATGATGCAATATGATGAATGTAAAGGACTATGGAGAAAAAGGGGAAGAAAAGGCTTATTGGATGAGCCGAGGGTGAAATCCGGCGGAGCTCCGGCAGCGTGGGGACGACGTGGAAGCGCGGTGGATGAAGACGACCTTCCTCTCGCGAGCGTGAGCACCCGAGAAGCCGGCAGAACCTCCACCTACAAAAGAACCCACGGGTTAGAAAAATGACTCCGTAGCCTCTGGGCTCCGGCAGCCTATCGGATCACTGCTTAGCTCCCTTAGAACTGAGGGGGTGGGCCTCTATTTATAGAGTTCCGGAAGGTGGAGGCGTCCAGGACCCTGGACACCTCCATCAGGGCCGAAATAATATTTTATTCTATTTTTATTGATTTTTTTAGAATACTTTTATGGGGGCGTCCAGGGTCCCGGACGCCTCTAACAGGTCCACCGAAAACCGACGACGGCCGCACGCGGTTTGGCACAACGCGTGGTTTTGTGAGCGGCGCCTCGTGATTCAGAAATGGGCGCGTCCAGTCATCTGGACGTCTCTAAATTTGGCTTTTTTCACACACGACAAACCGTCGTTCGGTGGGCGGCGCCCGTGAGGGAGTTTATGGAGGCGTCCAGGGGCCTGGACGCTTCCGAAATATATATATTTTTATTATTTTTTTTGGTCTTATATGACAGGGCTGGCATTTTGAATTTTTATATTTGTTTTTTTATGGAGGCGTCCAGGGGTCTGGACGCCTCCATTAATATGTATTTTTTTTATTTTATTTTTTTGTGTTTTATATGCCAAAAAGATTTTTATTATTATTATTTTTTTGGAGGCGTCCAGAGGCCTGGACGCCTCCATCAATATATATATTTTTTATTTTGTTTAGGGCCCTGAGAAAATAAATAAATAATAAAAAAAAGAAATTAAAAATATGGGGGCGTCCAGGGGTCTGGACGCCCCCATTAAAATCGACCCGGGTCCTCAAACGGCGGCCGCCCGGCAGAACCTTCTGGGTTCCGGAACCTTCTGATGCGTCCGACGGGTGTTGATGCCGTCCGAATGCCGTGACGAAACGATTCCGGTTGCCGAAAAAGGCAGAAGAAGATCCAAGAAAAGGAAGCACTCGAGTGATTCAAAATGCGTAAGCCGTTGCGGGGCGTTGTATAGTAATATGAGACTTTCTCAAGAGACGTCAAGAATGGCGTGTCTACAGCTGCCCCGCCTTGGCGTCTGCTTTGCAAGGGAGCGACACGTAGTGGAATGGTATCGAAGTGGAGTGGAATGAAGTGGGAGCGGACTGATAAGTTGATGCCAAGGTGTGATGAGACACGCTTTTGACGTTACTGTTTGGAATCTTTCCTGGAGTTTCAATGAGACGACCTTGAAGAAGGTCTTTCAAATATTGACGATTGCTTGGACGGAGATCAAATAAGGGAGGGTGAGATGTGCGCTCAGGCACGAAACAAAAAGGGACCAACTTCTCGGTGTGGAAGTACCTGGGTCATAAACCGGAGGTTTCACCTTTGGGGAGCGTTTACCAGCCAATGTGGAAGTGCTGCGGCCAAGGTGGGTCAAAAAAGGTAAAGGAATATCTGAGGGTCTGTCCAAACAAGGGTCTCCTTTGGAAGAGCAGCGTCGGGCTGTCTCAAAGAAACTCAATATTTCATTCAGAGTGGAATATCTCACATTTGTGGGAATTGGAGCACAACGGCTTTCACAATCGAATCACTTGAATGATCTTCCGCAATAAATCAAAGTCCTATATGAATGCATGCTGGGTTCAAAGAAAAATTTAAAACAAACAAAAATAGAAAATAGCCAAGGATAATATTGTCAACTTGCGAAGAACGGGTCAGGATACCGACCCGGTGAGCTGATACTGGGCTGGGGCCCGTTTATCCGCGCACCAACTCACTGAATGGAACCGTCGTCCCCATGCTACCACAAGTTAACGGCCTATCCGTACAGCCTAAATTCCTCCGGGATCATCACCGTTTTTGTTGAAGGGGAACTCAGATCCCGGATTCGTTCGGGCCGCAAGGTCCTTGACATGTTCTAGTAGCGTAGGTATCATATACTATGATGCATGAGATGGTGGGACCAACCAATGAAAGGTGGGACAGGACAAAGACGTCCGTTAGCAAAACCTGCACAGATTAGCAAATGTTAACAACATCAGAAAGTAGCAGAATCACAGCAGAATCGCACCACAATGGAAAGGAGATCTAGCCAAAATCCTGACGTGGACAATTGATGTGACATGTTTCGTCCTGTAGCGCCCTACCCTTCCTATAAGAACTCCCCTTAGGCTAGTTCATTCAAATGCACCAAGGTGGGTTTTGGAAACTCAGGAGAGGAAAGAGAGGAGAGTTTGGAGCTCAGGATGGAAGGAGAGTCTTCCCGCGTTATGAAGAGGAGCAGGCCTAGCAGCGAGATTAAGCGACTTTCCGACCTCGAGGGTCATCTGAGTGGGACGATCATGTCGCATATGGTAAGGCGACTCTTTTCAAATTTCTGCACGTGAACCTTCTTCTTACTTCCTTCATTTCTTCTTCTTTCCTCTCCCAGCCATATCCACTCTTCCCAGGCCCGAGGAAGTTTTCCAAGCTGCCATGGCTTTCAAAGCTGACTTCCAATATCTCCATTGGCATGAGGGCCATACTCTCGAAGTGGCATCTGCAGGGGCTCCTTATTCACGCCAAGCATTACGAGAAGATTCGTATGGACTGGGCGGCTATGGGCGCGCTAGTGGAGGTCTGGCATCCCCAGACCCACACTTTTATCTTCCCAACCTTTGAGGTGACCATCCTCCTCGAGGAGGTGGAACTTCTGCTCGGTTTGAAGAAATTCAAGAGTGACGGGAAGGTGAAGGCTATGCGGATGCTGACACGGGGTACTTCTGAAAGCGTCCTTGGAAGCTTCATGCCGCCCGACGCAGCTAGAAAGGTCCGTACTCAGAAGGGGATCGATCTCCAAAAGCTTGCGGAATGGGTCATGGACGCCCTGAGAGGGTCACCAGACGATGACTATTTGGAGGGAATCATGAAGGGGTTCACCATTTGTCTGGCGGGTGCTCTCTTGTTCCCTTATACCGACAACATAGTGGAGGAAGACCAGCTGAGTGCTATCTGCGGGATCTGGCGTGGAAAGAGGGTGGGACCCGCCGTCCTCGCCTATCTTTACAGCGGTCTTACTGCCTCGAGCCTGGGTAAGCCTCCATTTGGTTGTGCACTTGTCTTGAATTGCTGGCTGGATTTGCATTTCAAATTCGACCACCGCGGGGGAATGCCAACCGCTTCGAAGCTCTTCCAACAAAGCCCGCTTCACCACATAGCCGACGTGTTAGGCTTTGGTGGTACTGTAGTGAACCGCGTTCCGTGGCTGAAGAAACGTGAAGACTGGCGGTCTCACTTCCGCACCGTGACACAAGGCTTCTTCACTTGCGCACCGGCATGTTTGCTTTCGCTTGATCTCCTCATGAGGCCTTCTCCCGAAGTCGATCTTCAACTGATCGGCGCGACCGAGTTTGTTCTTTACAACGCGCATCGGTGCTGCCTGCAAATTGGCATCCCACGCCATTCGTTCCCGCCACCGACTGGCATCGTTCCCTTGAAGAAGAGGGAGTTGGGTACTGAAGCGGACGCGAAGGAAGCGAAGGCCATTAAAGCTCCCTGGAAGACAAGTGTTGCGGGAAAGGCGTTAGCGCACGTGGTGGAAGAATGCGAGCCGTGGAGGGCTTATGTAACCGAACTGGGGAAGTTAAGGCCTAAAGCGCCTAAGCCCCTGATGTAGTTCACTCTGCTTTTCTGATGGAATAAAATTTGGCATTTGGATGTTTCGGACCCCGTCCCCTTAATTATTATCTTTTTTATGGTTTTTATTTTTCTTTGTATTTTTTATTTTGTTTGGATTATATACATATTCTTATCTTTTTTACTTTTATTATATAAATATTTTTTTTTTTGAAAAATTTTTTTTTTTATTATTATGGGGGCGTCCAGGGGTCTGGACGCCCCTAATTTTATTTTATTTTTATTTTGTTTTTTTTTGTTTTGGGAGCGTCCAGTGTCCCGGACGCCCCAAATTTTATTTTTATATTTTGTTTGATTTTTTTGTTTTGGGGGCGTCCAGGCGCCTGGACGCTCCAAAATTTTTTGAATTTTGAAAAAAAAATAAAAATTATGGGGGCGTCCAGGCGCCTGGACGCCCCAAAGAAGGTAACCCCTATTTATAAGGGCTGCCCCCCCCCCCTTTTGCTCATTTACTGTTCAATCTGACGACCCAGTCACCCAGACGACCTATTCTTAGTCCCCATGGAGCGAGGAGGATCGAGCCAGGTTCCAGGGAAGCGAAAACGACTGGCTCGTCGTGCGAGGAGGTTGAGGGATGATGCCGAGGAGGCTGCAGCAGAGGAGATTGCTGCGGAGGAGGGGATGGAGGTGCCTCTCCTGGCCGCGGAGGCTGCTGCGGATGCTGGTGACGCGGGAGAGGATGATCACGACCCGGTAAGTACCTCGGAATCCTCACTCTGTGGTTCAATAGGCTAAAACGGGTGTACGAGAGGTTGTGAGAGAGAGGCGGGTAGTGAGAGAAGGAGGCGTCCAGGGACCTGGACGCCTCCATGTTTTCTTTTTCCTTTTTTATTTATTTATTAATTTTCATAAATAATGAAATGAAATAAAATAATATTAAAAATAAGGAGGCGTCCAGGGCCTTGGACGCCTCCATAAATATATATATATTATTAATAATTTTTGTTTTGGCCATTTTTTGGTTTTTCCTAAAATAAATAAATAAAAAAAGGAAATTGGGAGGAGGCGTCCAGGGCATTGGACGCCTCCACAAGAAAAAAAAAATTTTTTTTTATTTTTTTTTTATATATTTTTTTTATTTTTAAAAGTAAAAATAAAATAAAGAGAATAGGTAGTATATATATACAGTGTTATTGTTTATTACTGTTCATGATGCTGATGTGTTCTTTGTTGGTTTTGTGGTTTGCAGGGCGTGATGAAGGGCCGGATCAGCTGGTCCTTGGTGGTGGCAGCATACCGTGGGCTGCCGGATTTCCAGAGGGCGCGTGTGGACGCCATGGGCTTTGGAGCTTTCCTTAGGATCGAGCCCTTCCGGCTCGACCTTCCTCTTATCCAGGCACTGAGGGAGCGGTGGCATGCACCGAGCCGGGCGTTTCTGATGCCCTGGGGGCACATGGTGCCGTCACTGGAGGACGTGGCTCGGATCACCGGGCTACGAGTTGACGGAGAGGCAGTCAGCGGGGTCACCTACCCCGACTACCGAGAGAGTGCCCTGGACCTGCTGTGGTTAGAGACGAGCGTGACTGATAGAGACAGCAGGGTAGTCGGCCGAGTGGAGATCATGGAGGCGCTCGGATTCGTCGACCCGCGCCAGCGGGTTAGCGAGACTGGAGCGGAGTTCTTGGCTCGACTGGAGGGGGATGCTCGTGCAGCTTTCACCCAGGATCCGAGCGAGAGGGAGCTGGTGGATCTAGACCTTCGGAGGTTTCTTTTCTTCTTCCTGGGCCGCCTTCTGCTGGGGACGAAGGGGGATGGCATCCACTGCCGTTTCCTCGGGCTCTTGGCGGATCTGGACAGAGTGGGGCACTATGCGTGGGGAGCGGCTCTGCTTGCCCATCTGATTGCCGATCTCTCCCAGACTTCGGAGAAGGAGACGACAGTCAGCGGCTTCGCACCTTTCCTCCAGGTAAACATTTTATTTATGCATTCTCACAGTTAAATATGCAGTTATTGTACTAATGATGTATGATGGATGCAGGTGTGGAGCTATTACTATTTCCCGATGGGGAGGGCTAGGCATGGGAACAGGAGGGCCGTGCCTCTGGCGCGGCAGTGGAGGCCGGTCGTGGTGGCAGCACCCCACGGCTACCAGCTGACGTCACTTCGTCGAGAGCTGAGCGAGTATCCCGAGGCCATGGTATGATGCGCATGATTTTTTTGTGTTTATGCATGTGACTGAATGGTAACTAACATGATGTATGTATGGTGATGCAGGTGGTGTGGAGGCCCTACCTGGGCATGGGCGATGCTGGCCAGCCCTGGGTTGTAGCGGGTCTTCCTCGCTTCAGGCGGGACGTGTGGGTCCATTGCCTGAACGAGATTGAGCCGCTGCGGCTTAGACTGGTCATGAGGACGTTGGGGCTGGCCCAGGAGTGGGTAGACGTAGATGCGCCGGCCCGCATTGGGCGGAAGACCAAGGGGAAGGCGAAGATCGTGGACTGGCGTACGCGCTTCCCAGCACAGTACCAGGACTGGCAGCAGGGCGGGGTCCCAGTAGTGTCCCACGTACAGGATAGCACAGACTACATGAGACGGTACCGAGCTACGTACGGGGACCGCCTCTCCTTGGGTGGTATGGCAGGGGTAAGTGAAATGAAACTGCTCCACCTTTCTATATGTATGCATGGGATACTAACTTATGTGTAATGCAGGATGCTCGTGATACCATGATTGCCGACCTGCGGGCCCAGTTGGCGGACGCCAGGCGACAGTTGGTGGCCATCCGACAGGAGTTGGAGATCCTGGTGAGTTTATGCAATGCATTTTTTTGACCTGGATTTTTGATGCTTAGCCTTTGACTGACGTTTGCCCCGTGTTTCAGCGGGCCCACCAGACAGCGGCAGCCGCGATGGCTGGTGGAGCGGGTTCCAGTTCGCGGGGCCCTCCTCCGGAGGTTTCTGCCCTCCAGGAGCAGCTGGCGTACGCGGTGGCTCGGGCTGAGGAGGCCGAGCGTGACCGCGAGGCTCGAGTGAGTGCCTGTTTGGCCGCGACCCTTTTCTAGCTACTTTCCTTCTATCACTGTTCTCTTACGGTGCATGCGTGCCTTGACAGGTGGCCGAGATCGAGAGGCCCTGGCGCGTGCTGTTCGTGCTGAGCAGGAGCGCGATGCCCGGGTGGCAGAGCGTGACGTCCGGATTGCGGAGCTAGAGGAGGAGCGGCGACGGGAGGCTGAGGAGCTTCCTCGCGACATAGTGGATCTGCGGATCGCCCTCGAGCTGTCGAGGAGAGAGGCGATGAGGGAGAGAGAGGAGAGGGAGAGGGATAGGGAGAGCGTGGAGAGAGAGAGGGAGAGGGATAGAGAGAGAGAGAGGGAGGAGCGACAGCGGGATCAGACCGAGAGGAGGGCTCTAGAGGCCCAGCTGCTGGAGCTCCGATTGAGTCTTGGCACGGCGGAGGGGAGGCTTCGGGAGAGCGAGGAGCGGTACCAGAGGGCGAAGGAACGCGGGGCGCGACTTCGTCAGTCTGGTTCTTTTTCCATGGGCAGCTACCTGGTTTCTTCGGCCGAGGAGCGTCGTCGCGCCTTCGAGGCTGGAGTGCCACCGCAGGGCGAGGCGAGCACTGCTTCTCAGGGTTCACAGAGGTCGCGGAGGCCCCCTAGGGATCTCCGTCAGAGGAGGGAGGAAGGAGATGACCAGGAGGGTGACGGTGAGAGTTAGAGAGTTGCTTGTACGTCACCCTTCTCACTGTATGATGTACTTTCGGCTATTATATGAAATGGAAATGGCTTTTTTTTGTGTTGTGTGTACTTTTCTCTCTCCCACACTTTCTTTTTTTGCACTGAGTTGTCCCTTGAGGCACGCTTCGCGAGACCTTGCCCTGAACAGCGGGGAACTATGTTTTGCACGGGGGAATTTTGTTTCCTTTCCACCGTTTTGGGCGCGTCCAGGCGCGAGGACGCGTCTTAATCCTTGATTTTAAATTTAAAGCGACGGGTGGTCCTTTCTTCTCCCGTGCCTTACCCGCAAACGAGCCCGCCTCCCGCCGAAACGCGCTCGCCCCTTTTTCGTCTTCCTCCTCTTTTGATCGATGGAGTTCGGTGGGCCCGACCGTGGTGAGGAGGAGAGGGACGAGGAAATCCTCGCCCAAGGAGGGACGCGCCCGATCACGGAACGGCGTCCATGGAGGAGGAAGGGCCGCTTCGGGCCCCCGAGGGATCCGAGGGGCCCGATGGCGTGGGAGGAGGTGAACACGGTCCGGTAGGTCCTCCGATCTCTTCCTCTTTTAATTCATTTTGGGTTTTGAAGCGAGCCGGGCGAGGAGGAAAGGGTTCGGAGAGTGTTGCACTCAAATGATGGACGCGTCCTAGACAGGGGACGCGTTCCTTTTAACTGATATGGGACCCCTTTCTTGGTGCAGGACATGGCAAGGACCCTGGGCCTGGCCGATGAGTGGGCGAGTGCAGACGAGCCGAGCCGCGTCAGGAGGGAGAGTCGCGGCAAGGCGAGGCTCGAGGACTGGCCCGTACATCTCCCTGGACAGCAAGGGGGTGTACTGGTGCAGGACAGTGCCGACTTCCTGCGGCGGCAGAGAGAGAGTTACGCGGGGCTTCCCCAAGCTGGGGACACGCGTGGCATCGGCGGCTCGCGCGCCCAGCTGTCAGAGACTAGGCGGCAACTGGCCGTCGCTCAACATGAGCTGTCGCTCCTGGTAAGTTACGTGCCGCCCTTTTAACTTCAGATTTTGGAGTTTCACTGACGGCCGTTGTTTATTTTGTTCCAGCGTGCCCAGCAGACAGCGACGGTGGGAGCGGCTGGCGGATCTTCTAGCTCCTCGGCCCCTTTTCTCGAGATTGCTTCCCTCCGGGAGCAACTTGCCGGTGCGGTGGCCCGTGCGACCCGGGCGGAAGAGGAGCGTGACGCCTGGGTGGCGACTGTAGCGGAGCTGCGGCACCGTGGTGAGGAGAGACCTTCTCCAGACATCCTGGAGTTAAGGGTTCTTCTGCAGATGATGAGGAGAGAGGCAGAGAGAGAGAAAGCTGAGAGAAGGTCCGAGCGACAGCGGGATCTGACCGAGAGGAGGGCCTTGGAGGCCCAAGTGAGGGAGCTCCAGCTGGGCCTTCAGGCCGTCGTGCAGAGGCTAGGAGGGATGGAGACGCGCTACGAGAGAGCGCGAGAGTTCGGGGAGCGACTCCGCCAGTCCGGTCGCTTTGCCGCCAGTGGCTTCTTCGCCATGCCAGGGGAGGAGCAGCGAGTCACTGCTGCGGAGCAGGCGCCCAGAGGCGAGGCAGGTGCTACTGCACGGGGATCCTGGAGGCTTCTGAGGGACCCTCACCTCGGGGGAGAGGAGGAGAGTGCCCGGAGAGATGAGTGATGGTGAGGATTTGGCGGGCTAGTGGACCCGTCACCTCTTTATGATTGTAGTGTTTGTGACAGCTTATGTAGAATTATGAATGGAGTGATTTGATTTTCTGCTGCTTGTTTGTCCTCTTGTGCGTTCCTTCTTCCCTACACTTCTTCTCCTCTGCACTGTTCCCATGTGACGGATCTGTCGAGACTCCGCCTCGAGCGGAGAATCACGTCTTGTTGTGACCATTTTCCACGAGAATCCGCCGTCGAAGTCAATACTGACGGCCCTAGTTCCTTTTCCCGGATGTTGTGCCAAATTTTGCGGGCTTCCTCCAAAACATGATAGGGTATCCCTAGACAACATAGGGGCTATTCGTCCTATTCTTCGTCCAGTCAATCACCCTGTGTGAGCGGTGAAGCGACACATGGGGTCGCTTGGCCAGTGTCTCATTGCGAGGGCTATCATCGACAGGTGATGGAGGCAATCTTGGCCCGCACTCCTTCCATTTCTATAAATTCTTGTCCCTTTTATCCTCCCAGGTATATCGAGAGCTAACTCGAGGGGCACGAGTTCTTACGGGAGAAGAGGAGTTCAAAATTCCGAGAGTTGGATGGAGGGCGAATCTTCCCATTCCTCGAAGAGAAGCAGGTCCAGTGGTAGTAGTTCCAGAAGGCTTTCAGACCTTGAAGGGCACTTCAGCGAAAGGGCCCAATCACAACTCGTAAGCCAAGTTTTCTTGCCCTTTTCTCATTTTTTCTTCCTTTCTTGTGACCAAACCTCACCCCCATTCCTTGTATGTGTAGGTTGTGATGAAATCACAAATCTTGTGGGAGTTGGTAGTAGCGGCGTACAGGGGCCTCCCAGATTTTCAGAAGGCGAGGCTAGACGTGATGGGATTTGGTACCTTTCTTCGGATCGAGCCGATCAAGCCCGACCTGGTTCTGATCCAAGCTTTGTGTGAGAGATGGGACCCAGTGAGCCGGGCATTCCTGATGCCCTGGGGGCACATGGTGCCCAGCTTGGAGGATGTGGTCCGGATCACAAGCCTGAAGGTAGAGGGCGAGGCAGTGACCGGAGTCACTTACGCGGACTACAGAGAAGGTGCCCAGAAGTTACTGGGTCTGGTCCTGGATGGTCGGAAAAATAGGTCGGTAGCTAGGGCGTCCCTCATGGATGCATTAGGGCTCACCGACACTCGTCGGCGGGATGATGAATCCTCAGAAGAGTTCATGGAAAGGATAGAAATAGGATGCCGCACCGTGTATTGCACAGATTTCGGCAACTGGGAAAGATGTAACATAGATTTGAGGAGATTTCTCCTCTTCCTTTTGGGGAGATTGGTACTGAGCTCGAAAGGGGATGGTATCCAATGTTGCTTCCTGGAGCTGCTGTCAGACCTTGAAAGAGTAGGGTATTATGCCTGGGGAGCCGCCATGCTGGCACACTTGTTTGCAGGCCTATTCCAAGAAACGGATCGTGAGATGACTGTGAGTGGTTTCACACCATTCATCCAGGTATATTTTTTTTGGTTTTGCTTGTTTTGTATATATATATATATATATATTTTTTGTGTTTTTGCATGGTACTGATGACCTGCGCCGAGCAGTTATGGAGCTATTATTACCTCCCCCATGGGGAGAGCTCGACATTGGCGACCTGCGATGGTGCCGCTAGCCAGGCGGTGGGAACCCATCATGAGTGCGGCACCCCTAACCTATCAACTGATGGTGCTGAGGCGAGAGCTACAGGAGTTCCCTGCAGCGATGGTAAACTGGAGACCCTACTCAGACATGGTCGATGCCGACCAGCCGTGGGTTCTAGCAAGTCGTGCCCAGTTCGGACGTGAATTGTGGATGCACTGCCTGAATGAAATCGAGCCGCTCCGGCTACGATTGGTTATGAGAACCTTAGGACTGGCTCAGGAATGGGTGGATACGGCCGCGCCACCTCGTGTCGGGAGAAAGACGCGAGGACCGGCGACCTGCATTGACTGGCGCGTGCGGTTCCCTGAACAGTACGAAGACTGGCAACGGGGTGGCACGATTGTAGAATCGCAGGCGCGGGACAGCGAAGACTATTTACGTCTATATAGGACAAAGTACGCAGAACGGTTCCAACCCCGGGGACTTGTGGAGGTAGGTTTCCCCTTTTCTCTTCTCTTCTTTCTCTTTTCCTTGGTTTTCTGGTGAAAATGCTGACTTGTAAGGCCGCAGGATGTCCGGGATGCCATGATCGCGAATTTACGGACTCGCTTGGCAGAGATGGAACAACAGTTGGGCGATACCCGCGGAGCTACGAGCGCCTTGGTAGGTGTACAGTACGTTCCTAGTTAAAACCCCAGATTCCAGATGTTGGCTGCTAATTCACATGGTCGCAGCACGCCCAGATTGGCGCAGCCTCCCCAGCGATGGGAGTAGGTGGTTCCTCTTCCAGCTTGTGGATTCCCACCTCAGAACTTGACTCGCTTCATGAGCAACTTGCTCACGCCACGCAGCGTGCTGCGGAGGCAGAAGGAATGCTTCGTGTACAGGTAAAAGTTTCAGCGTTGAGTTCTCTTGTTTACGCCTTATCGCGTATCTGAGATGGTTCACTCGGCAGGAAAAGGAGACGGAAGAAGCGCTTGCCCAAGCTGTGCATAAGGAGGCTAGGGTAGCAGAACTGGAGAGGGAACTGCGGCGTCATCCTGATGACGACTCATCCAGGGATGCTATGGAACTGAGGATCACTCTCCAGTTGGAGAGGGAAGACCGTGAGAGAGAACGGACAGAGAGAGAAAGAGACGCAGAGAGAGAAAGAGCCAACAGATTGACTGAAAGGGAGGAACGAAGGGCCATGGAGGCCCAACTATTCGAACTCCGAATCAGCCTTGGTCTTGCTGAACAGTGGCTGAGAGAAGGTGAGGAGCGCTACCGAAGAGCACGAGAGCGTGGCTTTCGTGTTGGTAGCTTCTCTGCTGCTTCGGCGGATCAACGCCGGGATGTGGGAATAGGAAGAGGAGTACAGAGCGGCAGGAGTACCGCTTTTCGTAGTTGGGTAGCGCCTTTGAGAGTGTTTTGCCCGGAGAGTAGTGGGACGAGTAATGCAGAGAGAGAGGGCGGAACTTGATGTAATTTTTTTGGTTTTTTGGAATAAAAAACAAGGTTCGGTTTGTTTGTTTTTCACCTTTGCTTCAGTTACCTGAATCCCTGCACATATCACTGAAACAAACAAATCAGAATTTCTGTTCTGACTTGGCCCCTTGCTCAATAAGCAAATGGTCACTGTGACTGTCCTTGATAACTGGTCAAGGGGCCAAGCCTTTATTTAACGAAGGCAAGGGAAAGATGCGGTGATGATAAATGCGACAGGCAAGCACACGAATGCAAGCGGTATTTAAAAGTGAGATGCTGCACGTAAATGTAATCATGCAAAATTGATTTATTTTTATATTTGGCATTTTTTTTATATAAAAAAGATTTTTTTTTTGTTTGCAAATATGTACATTTTCTCTTTTCCATTTTTTTTTGTTATTTTTATCATTTCAATTTTTTTTTTTTTTGCTAACGCCTGGCAAGCACCCAGGTGGCACCTAACCTACGTGAGAACAGGGGTTTCTTACTAACCTCCCAGGTATCCTAAGTGCACATGTAGGTTGATTTGGGCCTCTAGACCCCTCGAATGACGATCCCGCCGGCTAAGACTTACCCTGATGACAATACCGTCATGCCATGCTTAGGCTCCCAGTTGCTTCCGACCACAGGGATTCACCCAAAAGGTGTTTGAGGTAAATGATTTACCCGACCCGGGTCTGTTTCCTCACAACTCTAGATGGTATAAGATGGAACACCCTGGAACCCTAACGACCAACCGCGCGACGCTGACCCGGAATCAGACGCCGTCGCACCCATAGGTGACGCGCTTGCATTGGCCTAAGCCCGAGGTTAAACAAGAAGACATCAAGGTGGTAAACAGGGGTCTTGACCAGCCAGAAACACGGAGACTCCTTCGCAGCGATAGCTTTTGCTTTTCAAAGTAGGTAACCAAAATGTGTATATTAAAATAAGGTCGCAGACCCTCGGCAGTTTTCACCTTTCAGAAACTCCATCGAACCTTCATCTTTAGAGGGAGAAGGAAGAGCGTAGGGGATAAACCTCCTGAGAGGACCGGCAAAGCCGTTAACCCGGCGAGCGAATAAGGGCCCATTAACTCTTTCCTTTCGGACAACTTCGGACCAAATCTCGAGCATTTACATTCCACGGCCCCCCTTTGTGGATTCAGACTTTTGCTTTGAGGGGTTCCGTTTATTGTACCAGGCACGGTCACGACCAGGCTTTTCTCTTGATTTTGATTTTGTATTTCTTTCTGTGAGGGAGATATAGTCGTTTGACGTTGGTGGGCTCCCTCTTCGTATGCCTGCGGGGACACTGCCCTCTTCTCGTGCTCTGATCGATGCTCGAGGAAATGGGTCCTACTCTTGCCTTTGGGGTTTGAGTTTCGGTTTCTCATGCTCAGCGTTTTAAGGGCGCCGACTGTCTCATTTGGTCGAAGAGAAAAGAATAAAGATTACAGGTTCCGGAGATCTTCTGGGTGGAGCCCCACCGTAGGTGATGCTACCGATTTTTTTGAATAAAATACATAAGTGAGCACATGTTAGTTTCCTTTGAGCGAGCATAGGCCGACGTGGCCGGACAGGGATCTCCACGGTTCTGGCAAACCAAGACCCGGTGCCTACCAAGCCTTAATGGGCCCTATCCTAACATGAAGCTTAGATGCAGGGACTTAACTACATGGTGCCTGCCAGGCATCGGCATTTTGAATTTTCCATATTTTTAGTGGTTTTCAATATTCCTTTGTTTTTGATGTTTTTATCTTTTCATCGTTTTTTTTTTTTTTTTTTTGTTTGTTGTGCTAAGGGTAGTATTTCTTAAGATAAAGCCCATTCCAAGGGTAGGATAACTCGGTCCCTTCGGCGTTGACTAGCTTGTAGGCGTTGCCAGGGTACACGGCTTGAATTACAAATGGTCCTTCCCAATTGGGTTGGAGCTTAGAACGCGGCCCTCCAGGTTTGACAAAAATTCTTTTTACGACCATCTCACCGACTTTGAATTTTCTCTCAACGACTTTCTTTTGGTAAAAGCGAGCGAGTCTATTTTGATACACACGCGCGTGTTCGGCGGCGGCCAGCCGCTTCTCATCCAAGAGTTCCAACTGGGCGAGGAGTGAATTACGACGATCGTCGAGGGGAAATTCCTCATCCAATTGTACCCTGAGAGAAGGGATCAGAGTCTCGTACGGGACTACCGCTTCCATACCATAAGTGAGGGCAAATGGGGTCTGCCCGGTGGGGGTACGGATTGAAGTGCGATAGGCCCATAGGGCCTCGATAAGCTTTTCTGGCCAGTCTGAAAACTTACTAGACTCGCAGGTTTTTTTGATGATTTTGAGCAATGTTTTATTGGTGGCCTCCGCTTGGCCGTTACCTTGTGGGTA